>PUFA01000074.1:7330000-7672500 GCA_003508835.1 Eonycteris spelaea | reverse complement strand
TCGATAAAGTTATTAAATATTTTGAGTTTATAATTTTTATTATGATGGACTAAATATAAAGAATGATGTTCTATATAATGATTTGAAGTTTAAGATAAATACCAACAATTGTGTGTATATATATATATATATATATATATATATATACACACGTATATATATATTAAATGTATTGTTTAAAGCTATATTTCCATATTAATGATATATAGCGATAAAACACATCTTGAGCATGAGTCTACTTGATTTTTCCTAGGAAAATTTAAAGTGTCAGTTCAATAACTAGCTTAGGTACAGAATTTACTGCTTATAAAAGTTCCTAGTAACAGTCACATACAATCAAATTGAAGAAATAAGAGAAAGGGATTCAGTGCTGCCATTACTGATAAGAGTGAGAATATATCCCCGTAAAAACAGTTGCTAAAGCACATGTTTTTCTTTACAAACAGAGACAGACTCAAAAGCATAAATAATGTATATGCTATATTAAATGATTAAAATCTTTCATAAATCATTTCAAATAAAGTAACAATTTAGAAGAGACCATAATTTTAAGAAATTTTCAGAATATAGAAGTAAGAGAATTTATGATAAATGATAGGCTGAAATATTGAATAAGGGACCTCGGATATCATCAAGGAAAGACAAATAAAGAAATAATTTTCTGTAAGGCATTTAAAAATTTGTAATTAAAAAGTTTTATGTATTTTTATGACTTACTCTTAATCATTCTCATTTATATGGCTAGATAGTATAGACCTAAAATTTCATTTTCTTAAATTACTAATTTCAGACACAGGAATTTTATAAAATATAATGTCTATTTCTATAGACGTGTAAATTCTATCTTCTGATTGATTTATTAACAAATAAACCCATGGACTTTGTAAAGTTGAAATTAAGATTCATAGGACTCCAAATGAGTTGTAAAAAAAAAAAATACTACAATAGGAAAAACAAAAGTGAAGTTGAATTAAATGTTTCTATTCTGCTTGATTCATGCCTCTTTGATTATTCTAAACTTAACTTAATGATATTATGACTTTCCAGCTGAACTAGTGTTATTCTATAATTATATTCACCATGTATTTTAATTTCTTGGAGGCTATATGTAACGTTTTTATTTATGCAGCTTTATTAAGAACTGGCATACGGCAAATTGCATATATTTAAAATATACAGTTTGTTAGTTTTAACATAGGCACACATCCATGATACCATCACCAAACTTAAGATAATAACATAATCATCACCCAGAATCTTCTTGTCTCTTTGTAATACCCACTTCCAGTGCCATCTTCTACAGCCCCAAAGAACTGCTAATGTGCTTTATGTCGCTATAAGTTAGTTTGCATTTCCTAGAACTTTACGTAAATGGAAACATACAGTACTTACTTTTGTTGTCCGGCTTCTTTTTTTCAACATAATTATTTTGACATTTGTGCCACAGTGTGTATCAATAGTTCATTCATTATAATTTTGATTAGTATTCCAAATACCTAGGACTGAAATCATATGGTAGTCTCAGGTTTAAATATTCAAGAAACTGTCAACTATTTTTCAAAGTGGTTGTACCATTTAACATTTCTACCAGGAGTATATGAGATTTCATAGCCAACAGTTGATACAGTCAGCCTTTTTAATTTTAGCCTATCTAGTCAATGTGTAGATATTTCTTTTTCCTTTTCCTTTTCTTTCTTTCTTTTTTTCTTTTCTTTTTTTTTTTTTTTAAGATTACACCATGGTTGACCTCACAGATTGCAAAGACCTTGTCATTCTACAACCTCTTATTTTTTACGCCTACAGCACTTGGTCTTCCTAGGTGGTCTCCCATCCAAGTACTAACCAGGCCCAACCCTGCTTAGCTTCCGAGATCGGATGGGATCGAGCTTGTTCAGGGTGGCATGGTCGTAGACTTCTTTGTTGTTTTAATTTGCATTTTCCTACTCCTGTTAAACATCTTTTTCTGAGCTTGTTTGTCATCTGTATATCTTCTTTGGTGGAGTGTCTATTTAAATATTTTGCCCATTTTTAGAAAATATTTTCATTGAGATGTTAAAGTTCTTTATGTATTCTAGGTACATGTAATTTATTAGATGTATGCTTTGCAAAGATTTTTTTTTTTAGTTTGTTAAGTATTTTTTCATTCTTTCAACAGTATCTTTTGAAGAAAAGTTTTGACTTTTTATGAACTCCAATTAATTTTTTTTTATAATTGAGTATTGAGAGTGATTGAGATTTTGTTGTAGTCTCTTAAGAAATGTTTTCTTAGCCCAGTGCTAATGAAAAGGAATTTTCCACTCAAATGGCTAACATTGTAATCTATAGACATGCTTGCCACATAGGGCGAAAGGACAGGTTACCTTGAGATCAACTGAAGACTCACCCTCCCCTTTCCTTGTTATGTCTAAATAACAGATGTATTGCCTTTGCTTGTTAAGGCCTATAAAAGTAAGGTTACCCCTGAGCTAGGGGCCCAGATCTTCAGAGTGCTAGCTTTTCTGGGACCACTGGCATAATAAACCTGAGTTCTTTAACTCTCAGTGCTGCTTGGTTTCTAGCTGGTCTTCTTTCTACAACACCAACAAGGTTTCCTCTTTAAAGTGTTATAATTTTAGCCTTTACAGTCATATGTTTTATTCTTTTTTCAATTAATTTTTGTATACAGTGTGAGGTATGGTATCAAGTCCTTGTGTATGTGTGTATGTATGTGTATGTATGTATGTATGTATGTATACATATAGATAGATAGATAGATAGATAGATAGATAGATAGATTTGGTTGTTCCACAATCACCTGTGTGTGTGTGTATTAATATATAATATATATATATATGGATATTTGGTTATTCCACAATCACCTGTTGAGAGACTATTCTTTCTTCAATGAACTACTTTTGAACCTTTTTCTAAACACAGTTTTTATATATTTGTGGGTCTATTTATGGACTCTATATTTTATCCCATTGATTTATTTTCTTGTTTTATGCCAAAAGCACACTGTCCTAATCACTGTAGCAAAATATATCTTAAAATCACATAGCATTCATCCTTCATCCTGTGATTTTTTTTTTAAAGTCTCTTTGAATATTTGATGTTATTTAAATTCCTTTTGAACTTTAGAATTTTTCAGTTTTGTCTAAAGGGCCAGCTTGGAATATGATTAAGATTACATTTAATTATAGATGAATTTGGTAAGAATTGTTATTTTCATAATATAAAGTCTTTCTATCCATGAACATAGTATATCCATTTAAGTCATTTTTATCTCAGCAATGCAGGTATTTCACATTTTCATCAGATTTATCACTAAGCATTTCATATTTTTATTGCTACTATAAATGACATTATTTTATTTTAAGCTCTGATTGTCACCATATAGAGAACATGATTCCTTGTATCCTGCATCCTCTCTAAAGTCTCTTATTCTAGTAATTTCAGATATTCTAACACAATTATACCATATGTAAATAAAAGTTTTACTTCTTTTCAATATGGATGCCTTTTGTATTTTATTCTTGCCTAATTCATAGGCTAGAAACTTCCTCCATACTGTGATGAACAATCTTGGTAAAAGCAGACATCTCAGTTTTGTTCCTAATCTTTGTGGAAAAGTATTCAGTCTTTTACCATTAAGTATGATGTTAGCTGTATGTTTTTCAGTGGATATCCTTTATCAGGCTGTGAAGTTCCTTTATATGAGTGGTTTGCTGAGAGTTTTAATCAAGAATGCGTTTGGAATATCACAAATGCATTTTCTGCCTTCCTCTTTCTATCTCTGTCTCTCTCTCTCTGTCTCTTTGTCTCAGTCTCTCTCCTCTCTCTCTCACCCCTCCCCTTTCCACTTCCAGCTAAAGGTTTATCAATTGCATTAATTCTGTCAAAGAACCAACTTTAGTTACATTTATTTTGTCTAGTTTTTTTCTGCTACCTACTACATTTATTCTTAGTCTCATCTACATTCTTTCTTTTAATTTACTTACATTATGTTTCATTTGCTCTCTTTCTAGTGATATAAGATTGAAACTAGATGTGTTTCTTTAGGACCCTTTTTTCCCCTAATATGTGTGTTTAGTGCTCTCAATTTTGCCTTAAGTGTTGTTTTTGAAAAAAATCAACAAATTTCCTAGCTTATCTCTCTCTCTCTCTCTCTCTCTCTCTCTCTCTCTCTCTCTCTCTCTCTCTCTCTCCATATATATGGCTCATTTATTTTTAAATTGTTATTTATTTTGCAGACACTTTGGACTTTGCTGTTACCGATTTCTATTTTAACTATGTTTGGTCAAAGAGCATATTTTCTATGATGAAATCTTTTAATTTAATAAAATTTGTTTGATGGTGCTGAATATAGTCTCTCAGTTAATGTTCCATGTGAACTTGAAAAGAATGAATATTTCTCTATTATTGGATGGAGTTGTCTATAATTTCCAGTGGACCAAATTGGTTGATTGTGCCGTTCCACTCTTCTACATTCTTATTGAATTTATGGCTACTTATTCTATCAGTATTGAGTTTTGAGTATCTTTGACTATATTATAGCTTTTTATGATCAGTTTTTGCTTTGTGTATTTTGAAATTCTTTTAATATGTGTAAAAACATTTGGGATTTTTCTGTGTCTTGAATCAATGATCTCTTTCTGAATATGAAATAACCTTTTTTGTACATGGTGATATTATTTTCTGTCAAGTCTATTTTGACTAGTATTAATATAGCTTCTCCTACTTTCTTTTGATTAGTATGTGCATGGTATATATTCTTTCATCATTTTATTTTTAATCAATTTATACTTTTATATTTAAAATTATTTTTTCTTTTTTTAAGCAGTACATAGTTAGGTCTTGCAGCTTGATCCAATTTAACAATATCTGCATTTTAATCGTGGTATCTCAGCTGCCCAATTTCTATCTTGTATATCAATCTTATTAATTTTAAATAGGCATAGTATTCCAGTATATTACCAAGTGACCAAAACAGTTTCAAACAGCAAAAAGTGCTAGGCCAGCTTGCATATTTTATGGGTTTAGTACATAGGAACAAGGAACCTGAGTGGATCTAGACAGTTTATTACTCACAATAGAACAAACAGCATGACCTTGATGTTCACAGTGGTTCCTCTGGACCCCCTATGTCCCACAGAGGCAATATAGAAAGAGTCCAGGGAATATATGCACATAGGATTCTTTGTCCCGGAGAAGAAACATCTCTAATTTTATAAGGGAACTGCTAACAAACCTGCCCAACCTTTGCCTCACAGGAAAATATCATCTCTATTACCATGGTCAGAAATCAAATCTGCCCTTTCTCCTGAAAGGACACCCCGGCTTTCTCATTCTAGAATGCCTCTGGGGAGGAAAAGAGACCCTGGAAAGTACTCCAATCTGTTACCTGCCCTGGAATAGCTTTTGCAAACATTCTTGCACAAAGCTATCAATGCCCTTTGTACAGAGGTTATGCAGAAATGGCACACTCAGGAATTATCTCCCAACATGTATATGTATCAGTTACACTTCTGTCATAAAAATAGAAGCCACTTTATTTAGAGTAAGAAGATTTTAATATAAAATATTAGAGGCTTATGCAATGGTTGGAAGGGCAGGGGGAAAAATGTTAGAGAGACCCCAGGCTCTCTATCACAATATCTGGAAGTGTAGGCAGAACAGGTGAAACTGATACTGCAGATCTGTGCTTCCAGTGGTATGAAAGTGTTTTAAACCTCAGGAGGATGCCTGAAAGCTGTTGGCAAAACCCCAAGTCCAGCCTGCTGTCTGCCAATGCCCTTGTGCCTGTCCTCAGCAGTGCCAGAGAATAATGGCTTATCTTACTGTTTTACAGCTCAAATCTCATTCAAGTGATTTTCACTGGCACAATCTGTTGCCTCTTCCCCTGTATTATAGGAGAGAGTGTGGATGAAAGGTGATGTTGAATCAACAACAAATATGAATCAAAATATTAATGTAAATTCTAATAGGTTTTCTCTTACAAACTGTGCTCTAGTAAATAAATTTGTACATACACCTTTTGGCATATGTGAAAGGATTTCCATTGGATTTATTCCTAGAAATGGAATGGCTCAGTGTGTGCCTATCTCACATTTTGATAGATGATACTAAATTACTCTCCAAAGCACTTGCTTTCCAGGGAGTAACCATAGGAGAATGGAGGAAGGAAAAGCTTGTTTGCAGATAATTTAGGAACAGAAGTTAGTACCCAGATCTCCACCTCCTAGACATTATTAACTCAGCACCTTTGAGTGGAGACTCCTTGAGGCAATGAGAGGGAAGAAGAAAGTGTGCTGGTCCTTTGATACTTTATTATAAGAACTAATATCTAATATTAATCCCTTAACTACTGAGCAGGAAATAAGTAAAGGATTGACTGTCTTCTCTGATAGGCATTGCACCATGGTTGTTTCAGTTTAATTGTTAGTACAATTTTGTGAATAGATATCTTATTCTCATGATCCTCTCTGATGAGCTGCTGAGACTTAGCTTCCAAGTAACTTGTTGGTGACTATGCATTTAATAAATGGTAAGAATAAGATTTTAAAACAGCTGTGGAAGACTATAAAATCTGTGTTCTTTTTTCTGTTTGCCACAGACATTTTCCTTCTCGATAAACATCCTTTAGCCTTATATTATTCTTTTATGACTGTTTTACTCTCTTCAAGGCTGCCATGTATATTGGAAAGAACTCAGACTCTGGAGGTGCAAATATTTAAATTTATATCAAAGTTTGAGTCTCATCTTTACCAAATACTATCTGTGATTTTTGAGCTTTTCAATTAAATGCTCTCTGAACTTTAGTTTGTATATCTATAAAATGGATATTAAAATGCAAGCATGGCAAGTTCGTTGTGAGAATTAGAGGTAATACATACAATGTGCTTAGCATATTGTAGCAGCATTAGTGTGTGTTCCTGTGAGCATGAGGGGAAAAGGCAAGAATGTAGAGCTCAAGACTAGCACATGCTGAATACTGTGAAACTAGATACAGAAGTGTGCATTCTGCTGTAAATCATGTGTATAATAGTATAAATAGGGACTACTAACAATGATATTTCTAACTTTTCAAAGTTATGTATTAAATCTGATATATATCTCTTCACAAATCAAAATAAGCTGAGAAGGAGGACAGGAAAAATGTTCAAACATAAGAAATATAGACTAGAATAGAATGTGTGTACAGGACTACAAATCCAGTCTAAAATGTAATTAATTCCATTTTTTTCCTGCATCTTAGTTGTGGTATTCCCATTATTATAAAATGTGTTTATCTTCTGACTGATTGCTGAAAATGTAAATACAATTTTTAATATTCTAGACTTATTAGTTCCAAGATGTTTAAACTGGCTAAAAATTTTGGTTTGACATTTGTATATTTTTTCAAAGTATTGAGACAGTACATAGAATTTAGTTACTACAATATATTACTTGTTTTCATAGCACTTAAACTTATTTGAATGCAACAATAATTAACATATGCTAAATTTAATGTTACATTACATTGATGCCTTTTTTTGATGATTTTCTTGATTCTTAAGAGTCTTATAAAGGTGTACTATATTTCTTATATTATGTAGAATTTATTTGGTCACAATTTCTTTTTGCTCAGAAATTTGTCTCTGAAAAAAAGTAAGTATAACTTTTGGATGAATATTGAATAATTTTGAAAGTTTTAAATATGGAAGAGATAAATGTATACATTTGAAATATATTATCCCCAAATTAGCCTTTATCTCTTCTTTGCCAGAGGTAATGTTCTACAGTTGTTATTACACTTACATTGAATAGATTTTGTATCCCACTTTTTCACTGTATGATTATGAACTAACTACTTTTAATATGTCTATAAATAACTTTCTATTACTCTTATTAATAAAGTACTATGCATCATTTCATAGAAAATCAATGACGTGGATATGCAGCAAAAAGGGGATAACAAAATCCTAATTTAATGGTTCATTTCCTGAAATTATTATGTCTCTCAGAGATAATAATGTTCAGTGGTGTATATACTATTCTGCTCTGAAATAACACTGGGGCATCTCAAGCTATGTGGGTTAATGTGACACTCAGATAGATAAACTGGGTCATGATATATAAATATTAGCACTGGCATCAGACTCAGGCTGAGCTTTTTCATTTATACATCAAGTAGTTATCTTTCAAAAAAATATTGATATAGATAAATTTTGGCCTGAAGATATTTTTATGATTTTTCTGTTTAAATGTTGTTGGTGAAATGAATGACTCTAATAAATCATAATAATCACTGCTAATAGAGGGGATCAGGGTGGGATTAATTCCAACCTTGTAGGAAGGGAAGACTTTACATATGATTTTAGTTATGTATTAATTATGTGTGCTTCTGGTGTTCTGAAATGCACTATGTTTTAACCAAAAGGTTAGAATAGCTAACACTATTTACTTGGTATCTAAAAAGCAATGAACACTGGTGGCTGTTTTGGACATTCATGTGTATTTTGACATATACCTCAATATTTAATAGAATAGATATTATCTGAGTGGTACAATTTAGTTACTCTTAACTATGACAAATTCAACAAAATCTGAGAGAGGAGTATTAGTGTATTAGTTTGTTAGGCTACTGTAACAAAGATCCACAAAGTGGATCACTTAAATAACATAAATTTATTATCTCATGGTTCTGGACACTGGAAGTCTGAGACCAAGATGTTGTTGACAGGGCGGATTCCTTCCGAGGGCTGTGAGGAAGATTGTGGTCCATGCCTTTACCCTAGCTTCCAGCTTGCTGGCAATCTGTGGTCATCCTTAGCCTAGAGGAGCATTACCTTGATCTCTGCCTTCAGCTTTATGTGGCATTCTCCCTCTATGCTGTTTGCATCCAAATTTTCCTTATTTATAATAATACTAGTTACATTCAGGTGGGGCCCGCCCTACTCCATTGTGACCTAATGTTAACATGTGTAACAGTCAGATTTCCGGTACGGTCACATTTTGAGGTACTAGGGAATAGTACTTCAAAATATAAATTTTGGAGAGACATAATTCAACTCATAAGGGAGTATTGGATACATATAACTCCCTTCTTAAACTCAGATCTTGAAATTCAATTCAATTTGCCCTTTCCCTCACTCTGAACTAGTTTTCAGTTCAAAAAATGACATAAAGATTACACTTAAGACCTTCACATTTTCAGGTATAAAATGATACTTAAGCACACTAAAGGTCAAGGTGGAGTCGATATTTAGTGCTCATTCCAGGGCTATTTTCAGTGATATTGACTTCCCACTTTTCTTAAAACACTTTTAAAGGTGTTCATAATGTTTATTTTCAACATTGATTTTTGAAAATTGATGTGTTATTCAAGGGTCTCGATAAACAGAAAAAACTAAGTACCAGGTTAGATAAATGTAAAGAGAGGTCTTAAGCACAGGTAGTAGAGGCTCATGTGCACCAATCAGTGATAACCATTAGAGAAACAAACATGAAATTAGCCAGTTAAGTTGTTTGATTTGTTTTATTGAACATCATAGGGCATAAACAAAATAATCTTCTTCATTCATCAGCATTTTTTTAATGCATACTATAGGTCAAGCATTGTTCTAGGCAACTGTGATAGATTAATGAAAAGAGCAGATAAATGGCCTTCTAGTCTTGCAGGAGAAGGAAGACCACAAACACTGAACACAGTAAACAAGTAATCTCAATTTTACCTTGTATAAAATAGGAGCAATAATTGAACATAGCCCATAGATCTGTTTTAAAAATTAAGTAAGATAATATATAAAGTTCTTGTCAAAGTGTCTGTCACATATAAAATACTTGATTAATGTTAGCAATGATAAAGAAGACATTGATGACAATGATAATTGTTAGTGATAATGATAATGATAATCTATTTCTACACTTCTCTATTGAGAAATAATGTGAGACCCTGTTGCTATAGTGTGAGCACCACGCATTGGACATCAATTGTGATGAGCAGTAAACTCAGAGCTAAAAAAATGTGATGGACGTTCAAAACAATAGATGGCTTTTATGCACATATGCATACGCATACATGAACACACACCCCCCACACACACCCAACACACATATCAACCAAACCAAATATTTTTTGTCAGAATTGAAAACATTTATTATAAATAAAACACATTCCTATTTACCAGTAGAATTTCTTGCCAGTCTGTATGGCTATTTATTTAATATTTAATCTAGTTTTGAAAACTAGATTATGAGTTAATTGATGAGTTCACTAAAAAGCCATGATAATCTCCTGATATTTAGTATTTGAATCTCATTCTATAAATTTCTCTGACAAAATTGCCAATGACCCTTTCTCCTGAGCCTTTTGAATGACCGATTTATATCTGCAAGTTTGAAGATCACAGGTTTAAAGTAAACCTAAAATATCTTATTTTTAATTGCTTAAAAAATACCACTTTTCCTTTTTCCTTTTTCCCTTCAAAGGGTTGAAGTATTAGAAACATGTCCTGATTTCTCTTTGTCTTTGTTGGCATTTTATTTTTATTATTTTTTTAAAATTTTTATTGCGGTGACATTGGTTAACGAAATCCAGTAATTTCAGGTGTATAATTTAACAGTAAGACATTACATACATATATATATGTATATATAGTTTTGTGTGTTTGCTGCTCATAGTTAGACTTCTTTCTGTTACCACATATTTGACCCCTTTTATCCCATTTACTTCCTGCCTTCCCCTAAACTCTGGTAACCTCTAGTCTATTGTCCATGTCCCTGAGTCTCTGTTTGTTCGTCCTTTTTTTGTTGCTTTTTTGTGTGTTGTGTGTGCTTAAATTTTTAAACACACATATAAATGATATCATGTGTTTTTCAATTTTTTCTGTCTGGCTTATTTCGCTTAGCATGATTATCTTGAGGTCCATCCATGTTGTCACCAATGGCAGTATTTCATTTCTTCTTATGGCTGAGTAATATTCCATTGTATATATGTACCACAGCTTCTTTAGCCAATCATCTATCAGTTGCTTCCATGTCCTGGCCACCATGAATAATGCTGCCATGAACATCGGTGTGCAGATGTCTTTTCTGATATACGTTTTCAAGTCTTCGGGTAAATACCCAGTAGAAGGATTGCTGGATCATATAGTAGACCAATTCTTAGGCTTTTGAGGAACCGCCATACCATTTCCATAGTGGCTCTGCTAATTTGCAGTCCCACCAGCAGCATATGAAGGTTCTTTTTTCTCTGCATCTTCTTCAACACTTGTTATTACTTGTTCTGTTGATAACAGCTATTCTAACAAGTGTGAGATGGTACATCATTGTGGTTTTGATTTTTATTTCCCTAATAGCTACCTATGTTGAACATCTTTTCATATGTTTGTTGGCAATTTATATGTGTTCTTTGGAGAAGTGTCTGTTCAGGTCTTCTGCCCATTTTTTAATTGGATCATTTGTTTTTTTTAGTTATTGAGTTGTATGAGTTCTTTGTATATTCTGGATATTAGGCCCTTATCAGAGGTGTTGCTTGCAAATATATTTTCCCATTCGGATGGTTGTCTCTTTACCTTGTTGACAGTTTCTTTTGCTGAGTAGAAGCTTTATAGTTTGATGTAGTCCCATTAATTTATTTTTGCTTTTACTTCCCTTGCATTTGACATCAGATTCATAAATCTTCTTTAAATCTAATGTCCATGAGTTTGGTTTTTATGTTTTCTTCTATGCATTTTATTGTTTCAGGTCTTATATTTATGTCCTTAATCCATTTCGAGTTGATTTTGGTGTGTAGTGATAGACACCAGTCTAGTTTCATTCTTTTGCAGGTAGCTTTACAGTTTTTCCAGCACCATTTATTAAAGAGGCTTTCTTTTCTCCACTGTATGTTTTTGGCTCTTTTGTTGAAAATTGTTTGCGATATAAACATGAGTTTATTTCTGGATTCTTGATCTTTTCCACTGGTCTGTGTGTCTGTTTTGCCGTCAATACCATGACGTTTTGATTATTGTCTCTTTGTAACATGAGTTGGGCAGAGTGATAACATGAGTTGGGCAGAGTGATGCCCCCAGCCTTGCTCTTGATATTGAAGTTTAGAATGATGAATATAATTGGATTAACTTGATTGCACGTATACCACATTTATTTCTATGTTTTACTAAACTGTTCCAGTTAAAAGCTTTTAGTTTTTATTATTTTGTTTTGTTTTGTTTTGTTTTGTGAAATAGCTATTTCTTGTACATATAAGGATTCCAAGGGAGTTAAGATCTTCCCTAGGTATGTAGAAGTACATATAGATTATTAAGTAGATATTTAATATAAAGCTCATAGTACAGAGTCTGTCACACAGTAGAAATTAAATAACTGTTAGTTGTTACTGTATTACTGCAATTGTAAAATATTTTGCAAATAGTGAAAAATTTATTTTTCCTTCAGGACAGTCTTTGACATTTTAATAATAATATTGATATGTGATTTCCCAAACACATACTACAAAAATAAATTATATTTTGCATATATAATTTATATACAAATATATATGTATAGCCTATATGTATATATCATACATATATATGTATAAAACTGATATTCATTTAAAAAGCTTAATTTTTTTTTTTTATAAATGGACACTACTGATTTTCAGACTTTTTATTTTCTCATCTATCACTTAACTTCTGTTGTCTAGTGGTAGTTCTCTCTTTGAGTTAGATCATTTTCAATAAGAGAAATTTGGGGAAATATGAAATTCGTCAGAAGATAATATAGTTTATCATAGATATACATTTTTGTGAGAAAGGAATAAATGGGTCCTTTGGGTTTCTTTCAGTAGTCTACCAGATGAACCATAGCCTGAAAAAGTTAAAACATTATTAATAAAATGTGTTCATAGCTCCCTGAAATGCAGTTAAACTGTAGTAACAACCTCAATGTAATTTATGAAATTAAATGCATGAAAACACTGTAAAATATATTCTCAGAATAATCAGGCATTTACTTAACTTCCATCTTGATGTAATATTGTTTTAGAAACTCTTGAAGAACACTTTATATATCCTATCTGCAGCGATGCTGTTCAGTAGAACTTCCTATGCTGTTCGAAATGTTCTCTGTGGTGTCCCATGCAGCTGTTGTGCACTTGAAATATGGCAAGTGTGGTCGAGGAACTAAATTTTTAATTTTATTTAATTTTTATTAATTTAAATTTATCCACATGTGTTTAGAGGCTATTAGTTATTAGACAGCACTGATCCAAAGCATTTATCTTTTTTCTATAAATTTCCAGCAATATTGTAATGATTAGGTTATTTATGCTATTACTGTATTACCTATATCTTGTACTTATTTGCAAACATACACTTTTAAGAATGTTTACAGTAGTAGAGAAAGAAAGCAATCACATAATGATTGTTGAACTTAAAATTTGGAATCAGTTATATCTCAAAACATTAGCTCACAACTTGAGCCAAACTTAATTTTTTTCATATTATATGACCAATTTTATGAAACAAAATCATGTATTTTTAATATGTAATTGTCTCACTTTTTGGACTAGATATTTATTCTGAGAGCCATATTGATTTGCTGTGATGATTTTTATACATTTATGAGTAAAGTCTAGGACAGTTGCTACAAACTGGTTATAGGGGCTCAACAAATAATCAGTAAATGAATGAATAAATACAGCTAGAGAAAACAATGAAAATGTTTTATTGGTTATGTTAACTTTTTCCCTAAGACAATAGCATACATGTAGTAAAACTTCAATTTTCCGTACAGGCAGCTGCTATTACAGCATTATGGTATATTATACAAATACTGATGTCATCTAATTAAACTCATTATAGCCCTTTGCTCAGAGGTGTGATATGATTTTTTGAACTTTGTCATGGAAAAACACATATTTACTCTGGAAAGAAGTTTTTTTTTTTTTTAATTTTATATGGACAATAGAAAAAACTTCATTATTTTCTATTACTAATGTGAAGAATTGGTAAGGCATACATTTTTTTTTTCCAAATATTAGGTACAAGACTCTTGAAATTTTCAAATTTTAAAAAATCTGCCTGCTGCAAAGCTCCTGATCCACTGCAGAATGTCCACAGTGGTTGTCACTGGGACTTACTACACGAAGATCTGGCAAATAAATGTTGACACAAACAGAAGCAGCAAAGCTGAGATGCAGCTCTGGTTGGGCTTCATTTAAACAATAACAAACAAAAAACTTAGAGGATACAGTCAATACCAGCAACACATTTATAGAACAGACAACAATTAGGAATGCTAATTTCATAAACAATGAAAAAATGGATACATCTTTTCTTCTATACAAAGTGAATATGATGATGTGACAAATACTGCAATTCATAAAAGTATATTGAAAAAACAGTTTTCCATGAGTCTAACACATTTCTGGAGGTTTTGTAGGCAGATATACTGAATGCCTTTCTTTTTTAGTATCTTTTCAAGAATGCTTGTTTGTACACCAATCAGCCTTGGAAGAGGCAGTATCTTCTGTATGGCTTATGGTCTTGAAAACTTGAGATCATTTGTTGTTGTTGTTGTTGTTGTTGTTGTTGTTGTTGTTGTTGTTTCCCTGTAACAAAGGCCGGGCATGCTGACTGGCCATTTAAAAAGAAAACAAACAAAGAAACAAAACAACAACAACAAAAAACTCAATTTCCCTAAGATCAGGCCTCTCCTATAACATAATCCACTTCATTTCCAGATGTTATACAATCTTTCAATCACTTTGGGGGAATTGGGCTCGGGAAGAGCCTCAAGAAAATACTGATTCTCTAGCTACTGCTCCTCCTTGAGTAATAAAAGTCCTCTGTCTGACCTGGAAGTGTGCCTTCTGCTAGCATTCATGAAAATGTCTGGTTCACTTATTAGTTAATAAATAGAGTAAAATCTCAGATCCTTCACAGTTCTTGGCATAGTTTAATTCTTGGCATAGTTCAAACTTATCATCTCAAAATGATACAAATCTCATTCAATCATTTAAAATTATGTCTTTAAATTTTAGTCTGTTTGTGTGGATTAAACTAGAATGTATATAATATGCACAGATATATTAGCTGTCAAGTACCTGAGTATAGAATGTATCTGTCTATGGGAATAATAATATTTATAATTGTCTGCAAAAAAGCTCTTCTATCTACAAAAATACTGTTTTTGTGACTATATATTCCTTCATTAAATATCAATTCAACATTATATTTTTACTACAAATGTATAAAAATGAGGAAACAATAAATAGTAGAATAGCCCCTTCAATAATTTTGAAATTGGGAATGCTGTTTCATTTCTAAAACAGAATACTCAGGAAAATTCAAATTACTAGAATGGCAATAACATAAGTATATTTAAAATCTAGTATTTTTTGTCCCAGGTATTTAGATCAAGGATTATAATTTCTGCAGGTAAGGAGTTTGGAGAAGAATTAGCTGAGTCCTCTATTCAGGGACTCACATGGCTGCAATCATGATGTTGGCCAACTTGGTTTCATTTGAGGCTCCCTTCTGGATTCAGGTTGTCATTGACAGAGTTGATTTCCTTGATCTGTAGAAATCATGGAGCCTTCAACTTTAAGGCGAGTAGGAACACATCTCTCTAATGTTAAAGGCTCTTCTCATTGGGTCAGGCCTATCAGCATAAGCTTTAAAATTTTTAAATTATGTTTATTTATGCTATATGTTTTATTGTTATTAACTTTAAGACAACTGGTTATGAAATAAATCACATGCTACCTCATCATATTCAGAGGTTCCCCCCACATGGAACAGAGCATGAACAGCATCGGGGGCTGGAATCTTAAGGCCATCTTAGATTCTACCTACTATTATAATAAATAAAATATATACATCATTAATAGACAATATAAAAATGAGAGGTATATAGAATGCACACAAATGTATTTCCATTAAACTCCTAATATATATAGAATTATAATCTGAAAAATAATGTTTTCATTACATAGCCTTTACAATTTTATGTATTTTATTTCACTTGATTCCTGATTTTTTTTCACTTGTAGTGATTTTTAACATGTGCCTTCTGTGCAATCTATTTTTAGAAGTTTCAGTTTATTTTATGATAAAGAAATGTTACTTTTCCACTACATTTAAAAAGTAATTATTTATATTTACGAATCTCCTAACCAAAAAAAAAGAAAAAAATATATAGCCTGTGAAATGATTCTAATATGCTTATTGCACAAATAATAAAATGTATTAGTTTTTCTATGTCACTAATAGTCTCCATCATTAATTGATGACAGAATTTTTACATATGAAATTTCAACAGTGTAAGGTCCAGTTACTCAGAGATAATTTTCCAAGCATCTTTAGAGACTTAAAGTTTTGATCGCAATCATTGTAAGAAAGGAGGGAGTATATGGAAACAGTATGCTGATTGTCAGTCTATTTCTTAGAAATTTTATAAAAGGAAGACATTTATGGAATGCTTTTTAAATAACATAAATGATTACTTTTAACTCTTTATAATTTTTATTTTGAAAAATTTAGACTGATTTACAGAAAAATTTCAGAAAGAGTATTTGTGTTCCCATACACCCTTCAGCTAGATTCTTCTTAATGTTAACATCTTCTGTATTAGAGTAAAATAACCAAAATCAATATGATTATATTGGTATAATATATTAATTTACAATGCAAGATGTGTTTTGACTTCCTCTGCTTTTTCATTAATGTCCTTTTTCTGTTATAGGATCCAAACCAGGATCCCACATCCCATGTAGTTGTGTTATTCCCCTTAGCTGACTCTGTTCTTTGCTACTTTCTCAGTCCTCCTTTCCCTTCGTGCTTTTGAGAAGAACTGATCAAGTACTTTGCAGATTATCCCTTAATATGGAGTTCTCTTAAATGTTTTCTCATTGCATTGAAGTTAATTTTTGGCAAGAATGCCACAGAAGTAATGAAGTCTAATATCAACCATGATGTTGTTCTGTCTGTTAGCAGTGACACTAACCTTAATCGCTTGGCTAAGATAGTGCCTGGCAGGTGTTTCCACTGCAAAGTTACTATTCTCTTTTTCAATATTACATGTGCTGGGGGAGATATTTTTAAAACTATGAAAATATCCTATTTCTCCTCATATTTTACCCACTAATTTTAGTATCCATGTGTCGAATTTGTCTCCAACAATTATTATTGTGGTGTTCTATTGGTTATTTTCTAGTTTGTTTCCTTATTGAAAATTAGAGAAATTAGAATTATTTTTTTTAAGGAAACCTGGCACTTTCTCCACTGTTTACACAATTTTATATTAGTATGGTCATATATATATATATATATATATATATATATATATATATATATATATATATATATATATATAATCTAAAGCTGTTTTTTATTGTTTTGCCCAAATCATTTCAGCTTTGGCCATGGGGAACTCTTTTTAAATTAGGTTCTGTACCTTTTGACATACCAGCACCATTTTTTGAGCATGTCTTTGCTTTTTAAAATCTTGTGGTGCTAGATGCTGCAGGCTCATCCTGTATTTTTCCCACCCTAGTCTGGAATCAACCGCTCCTCCAAGGAGCTGACTCCTTAGAAATGAAAATGGTTTTAGAAATCAAGATCCGAGTGCTCGATGTGCTTATTGCTTTTTGTTTGTTTTTGCATCCGGGCACTGTCATTGGACAGAGGTAGAAAATATATGTTCAATATGAACCTATCTAAGTTCCTCTTTCAGGGAGAAATAGCAGTTTAGTCCCTTGCTATCCAAAGTGTGGTCTGTAGGTCAGCATCATTAACATCACCTGAGAATTTCTTAGAAACCCAGAATGGTTCTCTACACAAACTAATGCATCAGGATCTCCATTTAACAAGGTTGAGAAGCATTGATCTAGACAGTAATGTTTCTTTTATTCCCCTCAGTTAAAAATTATTTGAAGAGCTTGTCAGAAGTTCAGCTTACTAGGCCCCTGCCCAGGAGATTCTAGTTCAGAGAGTTTTGATATACATATTTTAAACTAATACTTCAGGTGAGTCTTACTGTCAAGTTAGATTAGAAAGTGCTGATCTACATGTTTATTAGTGGTAAATACAATTATGAGAATATCCTTAATATTTGAAATGGTGCTATCCTCAATATAAATCAGGTTATGTATTTCCTTATTGATTCCTAATACTTTACGCTTGAAGAGCACTTCATATATTTCAAAGTGTTCTTGCATCAGTTATGGTTGAAAATTATCTTTCAGAAATAATCATCTAGAATAACCTTCCTTCATATCATCTCCAGAGTTATCTTCCTAAAAGAAGTAATGAAACCATCTATACTCTTCAAAAAGTATTAAAACTGTTTCATTTGCTTTAAGACCAAAGGAGTTTTTTCTGGTTATATATGACCTGCCATGATCACTCCAATCTTTATTTTTTAACCTTATCTCTCTGTAGTATACCCTCACCCCATGATTTTGTTCGCTTCATTCTCTCTGTATGGGATTCTTTTCCCACTTGACCTCATTTGTTCTGATAGCATTCTGTTAACATTCAATGCCTACAACAAATGTAACTGCTTCCAGATAGAATCTTGGATTCCTGTAGTTATCTGTAATAACTACATTTTGTTTAGTGTGCTTGACCATAATAGAGGTGTGATCAATTTTCTTTTTTCTGCCATATATCTATGCATAGATATGTGTTCTAACTGCATCCCTTTCTAGATAATGAGAACACTAAGGGTAGAAATCAGGCCATAATGAGATCATATATCTTACTCTAGGCATTAATAAGGGTTAAATTGTTTCACTTTATTTTTATTATAGTTGATATTGATTGGTTTATATATTTTATAAGTAAATTAAGATGATTACGATGTGTTGTTTAAAAAAAAACATAGACCATTTATATTTAAACATGAATGTGAAATTTTCTAGTCTGTCAGATGATGACTATACCAGTACTGTAATGTCAAAAAATAAAAAGCAGTCTGTCTATTTTTTTTTTTTTTTTTTTTGTGGTACAAAGAGGAAAGGAGAACACATTCTGAAGGAAGAAATATGATTCTATTTAAAGATCTATTCCAAACCTCAAATTACAGTGGGAACACTTGACACAACAATTTTAGAAGGAAAACTACAGAACTGTAGAACATTATTATCAGTATATGGTGTCTGATGCTTAAAACTTTCATGTGTTGTCCAATTAGATACTTAGCAGATATCTTTATCTGCATTTACCTAGCAGGCAAGTTAGCTAACTATTTTAGAGATAATTTGTATAGGTGAATACTGAGGAAACATTTACAAATAAAAGTAGATTAAAACTATTGAATCTAGATAAATGCAACACAATAGGATGCATTCTCTATTAACCACTGGCATATTAGAGTCATTGGTTTAAAATATTCAACACATGTTTTATAAGTTATTTTATTCCTCACTCAAATCAATAGATTTTTATTGATTACTGTGATTTCGGTTGTAAGATGCATTTTTTTTTACAGAAGAAAAAGTCATATTTACTTATATGATGTCAATTTAAATATGTCATTTAAAGAAACACTAATCACAAAAGATCCCAAGGAACCTGCCATTCTGTCTGAGTCAAAAATTTTGCTGATTTTCTAATTTCATACCCAATCTTCTCATCTTAAACATTTGGGAAGAACATTTATGAACAACTGTAAGGAACTACTTTATAGCCATTACTTACACATATCATAGATGTATAGGTAATTTAATAAACTTAATATGCTAAATAGTTTAAATGATTTTGTTTTCTAGGACTGACATCTTGACAGGGAGGCTATTGATCTACTTCAGTTGCTAAAGATGAGTTTTATTCTATTTATCACTGAATAATTTGCTTTTTAAACTGTGAGAGTACCTAGAAGTCAAACTAATAATGAATCTAAACAATATAATAATAAACTTCATCTGCCAATATTATTGTGAATGTGATAGTTGTTGATTTAAAAAAAGATGCCCACTTATAATATTCAGGCAAATAATATCAAAGTTATTAACATGAATTGAACATATAAAGCTAGGATATATAGTTCACATAGACTGAATTGTATTTTAGTACAATTATGAGATAAAAATCGAATCTCAAAGGAACGTTACCAGTTAATATTTCTAATAAATACAAAAGACAGTCAATAATGACAAAAATGAAAAAGGAAGCTATATTACTTTTCTTTAATGATTGGACTATTTTGGTGACAAATGTTTCCTAATCTCCTTCCTGTGTTATGAGGATGCTGAAATGTAAATGCAGGAGATCCTTTTTCGAACATGAATGAGGGGTTGAAGGCTCAGTGCTTTATCCTTCTGATGCCTTAACATCCCTATAGGATCAGTGGATTTATTTAAATCTGCCTTGGTTGCACAGAGAACAAAATGATCCCAGGAGTAGAAGATTTGCATTCACAATGCCTAGTCAACCTGATTTTTAAAATCCAAAGACAGACCTTAAAAAAAAAAAAAATTGCTCAATTCTTATATGATTGGCATATTTCATTTGTGTGTTCATTACTAAACAAAGCCTCATAGAGATTTTTGTAATAGCATTTCATATGAAGAAAACTTTTATATGTATGTGTGTGTGTGTGTGTGTGTGTGTGTGTGTGTGTGTATTCCTTCACATTTTTTCTTTTCTTTTTCTTTTTAACGCCTACAGCACCTGGTGATCTCCCATCCAAGTACTAACCAGGTATAACCTTGCTTAGCTTCCGAGATCAGATGAGATCGGGCACGTTCAGGGTGGCATGGCCATAGATGCTTTTATTTTTTAAATGACAGTTACATATAAGCCAATAGCAAGTATTTCTATTGCTAGCTCTGTAAAAGTACTATTTAAAATTACTAAGGTCATTTATGAATAAAATGCTTTAAATCTTAAAACATTAACACGGAAAATAAAATATTTTAACCTACATGATTTGTATTTATCTCAAGGTAAATTTTTAGTTTATAGAGGTAGTATAGGGAGAAAAAAAGATATAAAAATAGATCATTTTTAAAAAATGGTGGGAAGCATATTCTAAAGTCCCTCTTGACAATTTAGTAGGGCAATATACTTGGAGAATAGGAGATAGTCTATCATGTAAAAGACAAGATAAGCACAGAAAGCAACCATTAATTTTTACCTTTCTAATGAACAGAAATAGAAGCTGAGTTAAAGTCAATTTATGGAAGTTACCAATGAAAAGAAACTTCGGCAGTATAACATAAAACAAGATTTCTAGCATGCACAGTTCCATTATAAAGCAGGATAATTCCACATTAAAACAGAACTCATATAATTTTCTAGGGCTGACCTCCAGCCACTTTATTTTCCCTGATGAAAAGAGGTTAGAAAATACTAGTCTTAAGGCCACTTATATATTTTCCATCTAAATGCAGGAGAAATTGGTAGACCTATATGGCTTCCTATTTAGTATGTTTGGAGAAACCTAAAGCCACAAAATGTGAGTTTTGAGCAGACAATGTGCCCTAAATTTTTGTGTGTGAAGTCATTCCTTCTGGAAAAGAAATAATCTGTTAAAATAAAAATGTCATACCAGTTCCTTATTAGCTACCAGCACATTAGATGGATTAATTACTTAAGAGGGGTCAGCGTGGTGAGAGACAGGACACAGAATAGGTGTGTTTTGACAGAAGAGTTACAAAATGTTGAATGGCCTCTGACTTAGAAAGTGCAAGATGATATACAGCATATCAATAATGAATGCTGAATATCCAGGGAACAATAATACTCTAAAGCAAACCTGGAGATCACAGAAAGAGACATGACAGGAATACACCAAAGGGTGTGAGGGCATTAGAAATAACAACATTACATTTTGCACTTTAGTCTTGAGTCTTCCAAATGTAAAAAAAAAAAAAAAAAAAAAAAAAAAGTTTCTTTTGATACGAGCTCCAGAAACCTTTTTGCTCACTTCATTAAAAAATGTGTGTGTGTGTGTGTGTGTGTGTGTGTGTGTGTGTGTGTGTGTGTGTGTAGTTAGGGTATGCAGTAGCACACTTAGATAAAGGGGGAAAGCAAAATAGGCCTCAAGAAGGGCAGAAATGTGGTAATCTCAAAGAACTAAGATAGCAGTAACCAGTGAAAAATAAAAATGCAAGACTCCTTGTTCTAAAATTATTGATAATTTCAAGATGATAATAACAGAATATTAAACCAATTGTAGGGTCCTTCTAAGAGCAGATCCTGGGTGACTACACAGGATGCAAGACCATGAATTGGGCCCTGGGTTACAGGAATGAATCAATAAACTCTTCAAAGCTCCATCATTAGAATGACTCAGTTATTATGATTTTCTGTCTCTGTGATGTGTTGCTAAAGATTCATATTTCTAGAAACGAGTTTGTAGGTCAAGTTCAAGTCATATGATAGCAGGGAAGAAAAGATGAGGACCTTGTTTAGCAATCCCAACAAGACTGCATGCAATTACGGAGGAAAAGAGAAATTTTCTCAGAGGAAAATAAAAGCACTATTAGTAAAGAAGGGGAAATTTCTTCACATGCAGGACAAAACAATGGACCTTTACATAAGAATAAAAAACAATTAAGAACCTATTCTAATACCATCATGACCGCTTCTGCACTTCTGAAAGTTGCCTCTAAGGCCATAAGTAGTTATTTATAACAGTGCTCCAGTGACACTTCCTATGGGTCATAGACACTTGGCTTTAAATATCCCAAAATTGTTAACTTCAATGATTCTAGGAGACTTTTTTTAAACAAATTGTTTCCCGTGAAATTTCCCAATATAAAATATTAAATTATTATTTTCTACTCTCCTGTAAAACTATTTAAGAATAAGATAAAACATATTTTAGATATAAAAAAGAAATAAAAAGATCATAGAAATTACTCTGTGGTAAGATTAGCTTATATTTTCCAATCAGTATATATTTTTGACTTTTAGATTCTGGCTTAGTGAGCTTGTTGAATTTTTGCCAAGCATTGTCTCTGGAGGAAGCAGAAGGATTAGGACACAGACTCTGGAGCTAGAATCTTTAGATTTAAAGACCAGTTTGGCTCTTTGCATCCTGTGTAGTCTAGCTGTGCCTTAGATACATCCTCTGTGAATTATTAACATCATGATTGATTATTTAAAAATGTACCTTAAAAGGTGATATAATTTAGGATATAATTATGACTGGTAATTTTTTTAAAGTTCTTTTTCAAGCATCAAAAATTAGATATAAAGCAACCTAATACTTTCATTTTGGGAAGACTTCTTTTAGGAATAGAACGTGATTTCTTTCTGAGGATTTTTTTTTTTTTTTTCCCTGTTATCCTTTCTAAATGGGTAGTTGTCTCTGGAGAGGAAATAGGAAAATGGAGGTTTTCTTTCATGAGCTTTTTTCTTTTCTTTTCTTTTTTTTTTTTTTTCCCTTGTGTAAGGAAAAGGGCTGGGTGTTTTCTTTTTCATCCTCATCTTTGTTTCAAAGACAATTGAACATGGATACCAATCTGTGTTTCTGCTGCTACTGTAAAAGAGAAACCATCCTATGCCACCAGCAAGCACTGTTATCTGGTTTTAAATGTCAAGTACACTTCAGCATAGAAAGAAAGAAACAGATAACATTAAAAGGGGTTATATTGGAGCTAGAGATAGAGTCCAACAATCTAAGTTCTGTGTCTTCAAGATGGAGTTAGAAAGATTTATCAGCAAAAACCTTAGGCATTTTGCAGCTTCTGACTTATCTAACCTTCGTGATTTATAGCCACATATCATGTTTATATGTATGACTGTAGTGTTTGTCTGTGTTGGTGCTATATTGATGAATAATGGAAAGGTAATTCAGCTACTTTAAACGGAATCATTTAAGTCAGTTCAGGTGTGGTACTTTGTCTTTATGTCACTCCTTTCAAGGTCTAGCTTCACATTCTCTTACTAGCCTCAAGGACTATTTTGGTTGTTCCTTGCAACAGATAATTATACTTTGACAGTTCTTTGATGTATAATTATGTATAAACCATACTATATGCTTTTAATTTATGCAAATGACCTAGCCTGTTTTTTATATGAAGTCTAGGGATTCTCTTTTTCAAAGAAAAAAGGTAGACGTTTTGTCTTCCTTGTCCATTCATGATTAAGTTTATTATTGTTTATAAAGTAACTACAGTACCATTTAAGGTTCTACATGTTGACTGTGTGCTTTCTCTATCATGCTTATTATTATAACATTTAGCATGGGTATTTTAATTAAATTCAACACCTTTTTGAGCAATTTTGTAATAAGCTATTCAAACACCTTCCTAGGAAGTTATTTTACTATAATATTTTACTAAGATAATTTCTTAAGATATTAATAGGTATTATCAGTGCTCAATAAATATTTATTGAAAGAAAGAAAGAATGAATGTTCAAATAAGTTTAGGAAATACAGAGTTAAACAAAGTTAACAGGATTCTTTACCAGGATTATTTAGTTATTATTATGCTAATACTATGCAGGAGCTCCTAGAGATTTAAACATTTAAAAATATATATTTAATCATTGATATTTTGTTAAAATAAAAAAACAATTATATTTTTTTAGCCCCAAATCCACACCTGTGTTTTATATCACACGAGAGCAATCTATTATGGGATTGGGTTTGCAGGTAAGCTATGTTATATTTACCATACACTGCAGCTGCAGTTTGCACTAGCTATCCACAATCTGGACTATGGCCTTGGACTCCAAACTGAAAGATAGCTTTAGGTTTAATTAACTGAATTATAGCTCACAATATTTTGCTAATGTCACAATTGACTATTAAAGTATCTTAAAAGGTGGTATCATTTAAGATTTAATAGAATGTTAATTAAAGAAAACAATACTTATTGATTACTAGTTCATTAATCTTTAGGTGCTTTCTAATTTTTCTTCATCTTACTTTAGGCACAAAGTTGTAATTTATCCAGTGCTCTTGATATCAAAAGCCACTTCATTTCTAGAATTAGGGTGTTGGGACAGCTTACTGGCAAGAACATAATTATGTACTTTTTATTTAGAAGTAAAGAGCTTCCAAATAAGTGGGAATCTATATGTTGTTTTCTGTATTATTAAACGTAAGGTTTTCCTCACTCAAGCAATTGTGCCTCCACTACAAGTCTATTTTCTAAAATAATTCTCCCAAAGAACAAGAATCTCACTTCTTAGGAGGAGCAAGATTTAAACCTAGATGCCATGGAAATTCCCATGGCACTTTCTCTTCATGCAATTACTTGATATCTATTCATACTCCATCCTAGTTTCTATTAATATGATTATTACCAGTATTATTTCTGTAATTATTATTGTTTTCATTCTACTTGATGTTAATCTCTTTTTTCTTTATCTACCCGTAATTCACTGACCCATAATATTATTACTACCTTGAACAGTTTTGTCTTGGTAAGTCTCCACAGACAAATCTGAAAAGTGCTCCATAGCAAATTGTGATATGTAAACCTATTATTTACGATTAATAAGGTAGAATTCTTAGCATATGTGTTTAGTGTTTATGAAATTGCTATGTATTAATCTGTTCTTTCAACAAATACTTATTAATTGCACAAATGCTTATTGATACACTGCTGGGTTCTGGGCATTTGGAAATACATAGATCACCAAAAGAGTGTCTCCATCTTCTTTGTTGTTACTGGATCAAAGAGAAGAAGCAATTAGTACAGCCTGAGATAGTATGAAGGGTTGGAGAGGACTTCCTAGGAGAGGGAATCCAGGCTTAAAGGATGAGTATAAATTAACTAGAGTATATAAAAGCTCATATTTTGGGGGGAAATTATGACCAGTGAACATTATAAAATATGTCTAATCTGCTATTGCACGGCATGCTTAGTTTGTGTTGCTAAAGCTAACAAGATAAGATTTGACACAGTATGCTGGAGATAGAGTCCTGGAATTCATACATTTAACAATAAGCTGAATGTTTTTTGTGTATGTGTGAGTGAGTCTGTCAAGGTATTTGGAAATCCTTGATTTTGAGTAATCTGGAAAATCTTATTTTTCTAGTTGAAATTGAATATAGACTATCACCTCAAGAATGGAATCTGGGAAATTTAGTTGAGAAGAATGGTATAAGTTTTATTAATCTTTTTTAAATTAATAAAGTTCTGTGGCTCTAAATATTTACTCAGAGTCATAATCTCCAACTCTTTCAGCTTTGAAAAGTATTGGGGTTTTTACGGTCTCCTTGCCGCTATGTATTATGCCAATAATTTTAGGTATTGCCTTAATGCCAAGTTACAGAGCAAGAATCAATTTTCTGTTTGGAAACACTACTTCCTAGATTATACTTTCATAGCTAACACTTATCACATTTAGATGCCAGATCCTGAATATTTTTAAAAGGTGAAGAGTGTAGAGCTCTTTTGAAACTGTAGAGTTGTCTGTAGGTTGTATAACTTTTTAGAATATTGTCAATGGTATGTATGATATCAGAATTTTTATTGTAATTGATCCTAACTGCTTGTATTTGCAAAACATTATGTTTTAGAAAGGTTATTTAGATACCTAGAGGCAAATAGAAGACATTCCACAGTTTTGTTTTTTAATAAGTTCTGATATAAAGCAAATTATTGGAAGCAAATAAACAATAACATATTTTAAAATAAATTTTCCTGTAAATTATGTCTAAAAAAGCTTATTTGTTCTCCTTAAATGGTCATAAAAGGAGAATTTTGCATACAAGTTTTTAAAACAATAATCTTAGGTTCTAAATATTTTATGCAATAATAAAATAGAATTCATTTTATGGTTTTTGGTTCTGAAAGATTAATCGTATTTTCTACATCATGTGCATCTGAAGCAAGACATTCATATTTTTGTTGCTTATTGTCCTGATATTGAAGAGAAGAGGGAAGGTAACAAGTAACACTGGAAATAAAATTATTTAAAAAATATAATTTCCATTTTTTAAATTAATGATTCTAATCTTATTGATTCTATTCACTACAAATGTGATTGTTGAAGACAGGTTTACTTGAAAAAAGGAAAAAAAAGGTTCATAATAGGAAAATCATATTAAAGTTTGAGTTTATGGCTTAAAAAAAGATTAACAGCTCAAATATAATGAATGATGATTTTTTTCTGTGTATTTTTTCACTCAAAATACTTCAAATTAATTACAATATATAAAGTTAAAAAACAAATATGTCTAATAGGTAACTATGAAATATGCATCATAAGTAGTTAGTATCTAGAACATAAAAATGTCTATTGTCTAAAATATATTTTAGATTATTGTCATTGTCAACCAAGACATTGACTAGAACAAATAATATAGTAAAATTCCTTCACATTTTTAAATGGCTTTCATTTTTATAAATGAATTTGAAAGTAAATGTAGTAGCAATTTATTAAAGAAGAATTGAATTTTAGCAATTTCGAAAAGCTCTTCAATAGTGATAATTATCACAGTGAGATAATGATTTCTCAGAGATCAAATTTTATTTGACTTTTATTTGCTTTACTTGTATAGCTTAGAATTTCTCAAATAAACTAACTTCCATAGGGTGATGGATGAGAGAATAGAAAAAATTTTCCTGATCTCAACAAGGAGAAAGGTGCAATATGAAAATGTTGAATATAAAAGTCTGCAAACACATTAGAATTGACATTGTTTATATGATAAATTACCTGGAAGACTAGAAAGAAGGGATTTTTGGTTTTTATTTTTATTTTTTATTTTTTTAAATATTTGGTTGATACCCATTAGACACAGGAAGACCAGCTAATCTGTGAGATTTTCTAGTTGAGAATTATTTCTGTAATATCAGGAGACAATACGAATTTTATTTCCATTTATATAAAATGTTTTTGATGATTCTATGCCTTCAAATTTCTGTCAGTTTTAGTTCTCTAGGAAAGAGAGCCAATTATACTAATATAATCATAGCATTCTAAAACTTATAATACAATTCAATGAGTAATTATGAAGTAAAAAATATATACATGCACACAAACAGATTTTCTGTATCTTTTTATGTGTGTACATGCATATGGGACTGTTTTAAACAATAATTTTAATCTTTTTTTCATGGACTTTATCATACTTTCATCTTCACTTTCATTAATTCTAAATCTTTTCCTTAGTGAAATGATCTTTAAACCAGATCCTAAATCATAAAGTAGATATTGGGAGAGAGAAATGTGTATGACAGTAATGGCATGGGGAAAAGTTACTGAACAAAACATTAGATCAACCTTATCTTTTTAAGGTTAAACAAGTACTTTCAAAGTCTTTATGAGCAGATATGCACTCATGCAATATATGCTTTCTCTAAAATTTTAAAGAACACAATTATAAGTTTTCTATGGAATAGGAATCCTTGCTATTTAATCTCATTCCCTAATTTTGTAACTTAAGATTTTGCTATTTCAGCTACAGTAAAAATAAATTAGATAAATACAAGTATATTTAAAATTTTACCCCCATTAAAAGATGATACAATGAAGAAAAGAGCACTGATCTAGACGTCAGATCTATACCTTCAAGCTGTGTGACACTTAGAAAATCAATTTAGGTTTGAGCTTCCTTATCTATTAAATGGCAATGTTAAACTAGATGGACTATAATGATTTTTCTAGTACTATATTTGATTATTCTATTGATATGAGTATTGGATAAAATTCAGCAAGGTTTTATATATTCATTAAGAACAAGAAAGACAAGTACTATTCCTATTTCCTTGGAACATGCTAGCCTCAAACATAGCTATTAAACAAACAACAGTTAATTATGTTATTCTACTGTTATTTCTAGGTTTAATGTCCTTATTGGAATATATTCTTTAGTAGTTATACTAGTTAGAATGCTTTCAGCTTCTTCAAGTAAGAAAAACCTAACTCAAAGTTCATTAAACAGTCCACAATTATGGTATCTTGTCTAACAAGAAATTTAGAGGTAGTGAATCTCCAATGTTGGTTGATTCAGAGAAACAATGACATCAAAGAGGCAGGTTTACCCAGTGTTTGCTCTTCAGTTTTCACACAGCTGAGTCTCTTCCTATTTGCAGAGTACACCAGTGGTTCCAAGCAGTGCGTCCAGTCAAAGAAACGTCTTAAAGGAAAGACAGATGTCTCTTCCCTATGTCTCTTTTTTGCCAAGGAGGGAATATTTCCTTGACGACCCCAACCAGACTTCCTATCATTTCCTGAAGACATAGGAGAGCCAACATTTGAATAAATTAGGAAGTTTTTTTTTTTTATTGTCTTGCTTTTGTTTTAAAGAGGCAGGGAGGAGGTGTGAATAGATAGTAGACAGGCAGCCATCACTGTCTACCATAATATTTTCTTTCTCTCAGAAATTACATCAATTGATTCTAGTGTTTCCATTTTTTATACTTTTTCTCTGATGATACTATTTGTTATGTCCATTTTTTCTTTTAAGACTTTGAACATATTTATAATTGCTGCTCAAAATTCTTGTCTGCTAACTCCAATATATAGGTCATTTCATAGTGTCTATGAATTGATTTTTTCTGTTTCTTTGCATGTCCCTTCATTTGAATATTTGCCAGACATTGTGGATACCATATTTTTGAGAGACTGTATTTTATATTGCCTTACTTTAGAGAAAGAAGAATGTTGTTTTAGCAGGCAGTTAATTTACAAATTGATCAGATTGACTTTTTGAAGCTTATTTAAAGTTTGGAACTCTCATGTCTCCCATCGCTATGAGATCTTTGTCACTGGCAGATAATCTCTTATATCTGCAAAGGCATAAACATTGCAGCTTCTGCTTTTACAGACCACATCCAGCTTTAACAGTCTGAAACCACCCCCATTAGCAACTTGTATAATTATTGCTTTTCTAACTTTGTACTTTTGGCACCTGGAATTTTTTCTCCTTCCGTCCTGCATTGTAATGTGTTTAAAAATAAATATGATTATAATTTGTCTAGTATTTCTCTATTTGGAACAGGAGATGGAGTGTAGGTCAGCTTAGTCCAGTGTGTTCCCAGAGGTCTTCTCAGAGTTTTAACTACATCTGTGATAAATGCTACAAAGGAAGGCTTAGCATAGAAAAAAGAAACCTGTGTATGTTTGAAGGGTAGGATACCAGATGCAAAGGTTTCCATAAAGAAATGATGTATTTAAAGGCACAATCTAAAGGTATGTAAACAAGGCTTTTCTATTCAGATAGAAAAACATATGCAAAGTTCCTGAGATAGAATAGAACTTGGAACATTTCAGGGCCTGAATGAAGGCCAGTAAAACCATAACATAAAACAAAGAGGCAGTTGTGAAATGAGGCATGGTGAGGCAGTTGCTAGATTATAGAGGACCTTCTTGGCTATGTTAAGATGTGTGGATTTTATTTTTCCTTTCCCATATTGTACCTTTTTTCTGCCCAGAACTTCAGGTAGTGTGAAATCCTCTCATATGTAAATTTATATCTAGTGTAAAGTGTTAACAGATTCTTATAACCACTGTACAACTGTGGAGAAATGGATGCTGGTTCTATCCCTTCCAGAAATATAGCTAAATATTCGATTATAAAACAATTTGAAGCATAAGTTTTTTTTCCCCCTAAAATGATACTTTCAGATAGACAATATATTATGAAAGAAAATATGAGAAAAAAGAGCTTATTTATCAACCATAGCCTTTTTGTAGTTCGCTCCTTTAATGGGCAATTTTTATTGGGTTATGCGATGCCAGTTTATTAATACAGATTTATATCTATGCCTTAGAATTACTCAAGCTAAAATTTAATTGGCCAAAAATAACCTGGCCCTTTTTGAAATGAGGTTTAAATACCAATAAGTTTCCCAAAGTAAGGTTTTTCAAAATTATTATTTTCTCCAAATCTACTTAATGAAACTTCAGAAGGCAATTTTATGTACATGCTTATTTATTATGCTGGGCAAATAGTAATTGCTTTTACTTTCCACTACTTGAAAATCTGGTTCAGAAATCATAGCCACATTATAAAGTATACATCTTTGAGATCCCTTATGACCACAAACATTTGCTATAATGGAAGGTGCCAGTGCACTTAATAAGGGAAGAGTATCAGTCCTTTGTAACTAGCGTTGTTTATAATTTGACCATCATATTGGGAAGTTTTCAGATGATTTAAAGAGTATATATGTATGGGAAGAAAATTCTCACTATTAAAATGATAGTACTAGTTATAACTAAATGAAAAAAATATGAAAATACTTTTATTTTCTCTTGTGAGGAAAAATCCTTTAATCACTTTATAGTTTATGTATATATATGTGTGTGTGTGTATGTATATATATATATATATATATATATATTATACTATGTATATGTGTATGTGTGTATGTGTATGTGTGTGTGTATGTATATATATATATATATTATGTATATGTGTATGTGTATATGTGTGTGTGTGTGTGTGTGTGTGTGTGTATTTCCATTTAACTTGTCTACCATACTGAAAATACAGTTGCAGCACACCTTTTGAACTGGCTCAGTAGAAAATCCTTCCACAAAGGATAGTAACAAAAGTGCAGAGCCAATTCACCATAGTAGTTTAAGTTATACGTTTTAAGTACCAGTTGAAACTCTCAAGTTTTTTAAGTTAAAACTTTCAAGAATACATTTATTGTAATGTTTATGAGTTTTGATTATAATCATACTCAAAAACCTTCATTATTTTGGTATGTATAAACAGAGAAAGACCCATAAGCCTCAATTTGAATTTATCTAAATGTTACTAAATTTTAAAATTATGAAGATTTGGTCAGCATCATAAGCAACAATGCCAGTGTAAATATTACTGAGCAATTCTACTGAAGATTTGTGGAGTTGAAAGAAAGAGGGTGAATATAAGTGAGTTCGGTGGAGATTACATTGCCATTGTTTGTTTTGGTTTGCATTAGTTATGGTGATTAATGAACCACTGTGTCAGGCCTCAGTATCTTACCTTTTTTGTTTTTTCCTTGCCACCTTAAGGGGCTATCTTTTTTGATATAAAGAACATTTGTTCAGTTTCCTGAAACTATAATATTCAGAGATTTGGCAAACAATGAAACTTATTTCCCAAAGTGTATGAATTGTGTTATCTGGTGAGTCCTCGTAATGCATGAACAAGAAAGAACCTGAACATGACTCTGCCTTCCAGGCTAGAGGAAACTGTGGCTCCATTTTTGAGATTTTTCTCCTTGTCAACTTTAGTGCTGTGCTGTTTTTTTTGTTTTTGTTTTTTTTGTTGTTGTTGTTGTTTTGTTTTTTTTGAGGGTCGGGGTGAGGGTTAATTTACTCAGAGACATGGGTATTTGGGGCCCAGTAAAAGTCTACTGTTGAAAACACTGACATTCAAAATATTTAACAATTGTAAACTCCAGGCACTAATCAATCAGAAATATAGTGATCACACACTTAGAACAGGTTGGCTGCTCTGGCCTCTGCAGCTGAGCCCTGTTTAACAGCCCATTTCACTGCATCGACCTAGTATAAAATGGTTTTGATTACTGTGGTCTTGTAGCTGACTCTTTTTCTTGTAGAAGTACAATGTTTTGAGATAGATTTGTATTACATGTGAAATAATATTAGTTGCTATTTTTTGGATTCAACTACTAAGAAGTTAAAAATTCTGGTGAGCCCCTTGAGGTCAGTGACCTAATCTTACTAATCTCTAGAGCTTCAGTGACTGTTATGAAAATATGCCATCATTCTGTCTTGTTGAAATTAAAAGTAGATTCAAACTTTTGAAGATAAAATAAATGGCTAATTTTATCTTTTGATTGTATTTCTGTATGTAGCATATTTGTAACTGTCTGAAAATGGCAGAGATCCTTAGATTTGTAAATGTTAAAATATAATTCTCAGGAACTCAATAAATTCCTGAAATTAGTCATAAAACTTCATACTAGTATGGTTTTTGAAAGCTTTGTCAGTCTTCCTGATATTTACATTTATGATTGGACAAATAGATTCAAGGAAAATCAATCTAACTAAAAGGAATTATAAAAAGTTAGCCGAATTAAGAGTGGTGGAAAATTTCAAACTATTATAGGGTGTATTATAGTGTGGCAGCCCTATAATACATAACAGTTCACCGTAGAGAAAAACTTTTGTGCACAGAGCTGTTTTTATAGATTATTACAAAGAATTATATTTTATTCATTCACTCATCAATGCATTTATTTATTCAACTTTAATGTACAATTATTAACTGAGTCAGCCTAAAATTTGCCAGACATAAGGCTAGTTCACAACTTAAACCTGAAACACCATTCAAAATTTTATTATAACTTAAATACTGTTATACATACTGTGATTTCTAGTTTTCATATTCTACTTCTTATTGGTCTTAGAATACCATAGAAGACATTAAAATAAAATATAAATCTTTAAGAATGATTGTATAAGTCATAGTAATCGGATAAGAAAACTAAAGGAATGGCATTCGAGTTGGAAAGAAAAGAAGTAATGCTATCATTACTTGCAGATGATGTGATACTATATAGAGAGAATACTAGAGTCCACCGAAACGCTATTAGAACTGATAAACGAATTCACTAAAGTACCAGGATGCAGATTAATATTTAGAAATCAGGTGCATTTTTAGACCCCAATAAAAATCTATTAAAAAGAGAAATTAAGAAAACAATCTCATTTACAATTCCATCAAATAAATAAATAAATAAAATGTCTAGGAATAAATTTAACCAAGGAAGTAAAAAACCTGCACTCAAAAGAAATTGAAGATAAAAGGAAGTATATGCCATGCTCATGGATAAGAAGAATTAACACTGTTAAAATATCAATACTACACAAAGCAATCTATAGATTCAATGCAATCCCTATCAAATGGCATTCAATGCAATCCCCTACCAATGGCATTTTTCACAGAACTGGAACAAAATAATTGTAAAATTTATATAGAACCACAAAAGACCCCAAATAGCCAAAGCAGTCTTGAGAAAGAAGGTCAAAGTTGCAAATAACACCCTACTTGATATCAAACTACACTATGAAGTGGTAGGAATAAAAACAGCATGGTACTGGCATAAAACAAATAATGGAACAGAATAAAGAGCCCAGAAATAAAACCATGCCTATATAGTCAATTACTCTATGGGGAAAAAAAAAAAAAGGCAAGAATATACAATGGAGTAAAGATAGTCTCTTCAATAAATGGTGGTGGGAAAACTGCACAGCTACATGCAAAAATATGAAACTAGACCTCTTCCGTGCACCACATACAAAATGGATTAAAGACTTAAATGTAAGACCTGAAACCATAAAACACCTAGAAGAAAACCAAGACAATAAACTTTCTGACATTGCTTTTAGTTTTATGTTTGTTTGTTTTGTTTTTGTTTTTGTTTTTTTGGTTTTTTTTGGATATGTCTCTTTGGGCAAGGGGCAAAAAACAAAAAAAAAAAAGGGGGGGGGACATGTCAATCTAAAAGGTTTTTGCACAGCAAAGGAAAACATCAACAATATGAAAATACAACCTGCTGAATGGGAGAAGATATTTACCAACACCACATCCAATAAGGGATTGATATTGAAAACATATGAAGAACTCTTACAACTTAAATCAAAAGACAATTCAATTAAAAAATGGGCAGAGGACCTGAATAGAAGCTTCTACAAAGAGGAGGTAGGTAGGTAGGCATATTAAAAGATGCTCATTTTCACTAATTATCAGAGAAGTGCAAATTAAAACCATAGTGAGATGTCACCTCACACCTGTCAGAATGGCTATCATCAATAAATCAACAAATTAGCGTTGGCAAGGATGTGGTGAACAGGGAACCCTCATGCACTGTTGGTGGGATTTTAAATTGGTGCAGCCGCTATGGAAAACAGGATAGAGGTGCCTCAAAAAATTAAAAATAGAATTACTGTATGACTCAGCAATCTCACTTCTGAATATTTGTCTAAAGAAATACAAAACACTAATTTGAAAAGATATGTACAGCCCTACATTCTTTGCAGCATTATTTATTGTAGCCACCATATGGAAACAACCTAAGTGTTCATTGGAAAAAGATGTGATACATGTATATGCAATGGAATATTACTCAGACATTAAAAAGAATGAAATCTTACCATTTGCAACAACATGGATAGACCCAGAAGGTAGCATGCTAAGTGAAATAAGTTAGAGAAAGAAAAATATAGTATGATTTCACTTATATGTGGAATCTAAACAACAAATAAACAAAACAGAAACAAACTCATAGTTACAGAGGACAAACTGATGATTGCCAAATGGGAGGGGATGGGAGACTGGGTGAAAAAGATGAAGGGATTGAGAAGTACATTAGCAGTCATAAAATAATCACGATGATATAAAGTACAGCATAGTGAATGTAGTCAATAATATTGTAAGACTATGCATGGTGTCAGATGGGTTCTATACTTATTGAGGATCACTTTATAAGTTATATGTGTCTAACCACCATATTGTACACCTGAAACTAATATAATATTAAATGTCAACTGTAACTGAAAAAAAGTTAAAGAAAAAAGAATGTATACATCACTACAAGTTGAGTATAATTAAAATGAATCACTTATATTAGATAAAATATATTTGAAAAGTGTGACTATAGAAATGATTCTTCATATGATCATGGAATGTTTTTGTTTTATCAGTTTTGGTTTTTGTTTATTCGATTGCTTGTTTTTCATATAAGATACAGAATCATGTAGTGATTTAGAGCTCAAGTGTACTGCCTCTGTTCAATTCTAAGATCTGTCTCTTGTTTGCTGTTGTGACCATCAGCATGTTACTACCCTTTCTGAGATTTAATTCTATAAATTATGAAATGAGGATTATAATACCACCTACCTAAAAGAGTATTAAGTGATTAACATATGTAAGTCCTTGTAACATTACCTGAGATATATACATATATTTGTGTGTGTATATGTGTGTGTGTACATATACACACACGTATGTACATATTCACACACACAAACACATACAAACGTTATGCAGTTAGTAGGAAAAGAAAAAATCTTATTTTGCAAGAGTGTTTAGGTTTGTTCATCCCAGGTCTACTTCTTAACTATTTATTTAACTCTGAGAAAAGTTACTTATTTGAACTACAGTTTTTTATGTGTAAAGTTAAGATACTCATTATATCTACCTCTTGATTTTGTTCAGGTTTGAATGAATTAACACACTTGAAATGGTTGGCACAGCACTTGGCACACAGTCAGCTCTCAGAAATGTTAGTTATGACTTCTTTTTATTATTTTTATTATAGATACCAAGTAGAGATAGGAAATACTGTGTTATCACTTGAAAGGGCAATGACACCTCTGAAGACAGATAAACATTTGAGTATGATCCCAAAATGCATTTTCTTTACTAATTAACATACTTTTTAAATTAAATTATACTATTTGTAAATAATCAACTTTGGATAAAATTAACTAGGATATATTTTTTTATTTGTACCTTTGCTTGACCTTGATGGCAAGTTCCAAGGCAACTTTTGATTTCCCCCCCCCCAATTTAGCTAGCTAAGTAACCTTGTCATATAATTCGAGAAATAACATACGTAAAAGCTATTAAAATAGAGCATAAGTCATACATTATTTTTTGGAGATATCCTGATCTATGTTATAATATTAATTGATATTACCATATAAACCTCTTTGTTTTAAGGACTAGGGACAAATTTAAACAAACTCATTTAAAAAGGCTATTGTCATAGGCTTCTGTTTTCATATAGTTTTTATATTTACCTGATCTACAGGTTCGGTAAACTATCAATCTTAATATCTTTTCTTTTACATGTATTTCAGTGTAAGTCATGTTAAATGATTATCAAATAATTATTTTTCTAATACTTGTTATCAAGTAGAACAAAATAAATATGTGTGTCGTTTTCCACATTCTATGCTAAAAATTTAGCTATTGTTTGATAAGCATGCTAATTACATGTCGAGTTATACATCTTTATTTCACTATTTTCACATAAAAGCCTATGCATACTAGTCTTTCTTAATCCCTCAAATAATTAATTGTTGCTTTTAAAATAATAATTACCAAAATTGGTTTATTATTTTTTCTTTCCAGTTATTTTTAAGCATCTTTAGAAAAACCTTCATAGGAAATTTATCTTTCAGTGATTCCTGTTGACTTTCAACATTTTTAAAAGAGTTAAGTATAAATACTGTTATTATGTATAAAGGAAATTGTAGTTAGGAAAAAAAAAAACATTTTTTCTAACAGCGATTGTCATTGAATTTTACCACCATTGACCTTAAAAATAAAACAGCCAGCTACTTTACCAGCAAAAAGAATGAACTTATTCAGGAAGACAGAGAATTCCAGACAAGCATCGTGTAGAAAAACTACTGGCAAGTCCAACAAACAAAGGAGAGGAACATCACTTACATGGAAAAAGAGGAAATTAGGAGGGGGTGCTTTGAACAAATGTCAAAGGAAAGTGAGCATTTAGGGTAATAATGCCTTCCAGTTGGCTGAGTTTTGAGAGTTCCCACTGACTGGGCTTGTTACTAACAAGGAGAAATCTTCCTCCTACTGAAGTACTAGAGACACTTCTTATTGGTAATGCAAGGTACCTCTTCCTGGTGGGGTCTGTGATTGATGCTTCTTCTTCTGATGAGTAATTGACCTCACACAGTAGTGTTTGAAAAATTTCTGGCCTCTCTGACTTCATTTTAAAGGAGGTTTACTTTATTCAGTTTCACACCACCAAATATACAATTGACTCATTTCATAATCTTCACAAGAAATCTCAAATTCTCAAAAACTAATATGAGCAAATGTGAAGATTACAAGAAAATATTTTCTAGCTCACTATCGACATTGATCAACAACTTTGAAAATACTGCTCTGAATATACTACATTGTAATTTTGTTTATAATTTTTTTTTAATTAGGAACCTTTCCCTGAAATTAACAAAAGACATTGATCAGGAAGCCAGATGTTCCCATATAAGCCGAATTCCCAGCAGCCCATCTTCAGATTGGCCTCTGCAAGGTGTGGAAGAAAATGGAGGTATAGATTCTCTACCATTCAGACTGATGTTACAGGACTGCACAGCTGTTAAGACGTTATTGTTAAAGATGAAGAGAGTTCTACAAGAGGTAATGGTTTACTCTAAGATTGATGTCTTTCAGTACTGATAGAGAAGTCTGTAGACATGGTTAGTCCTTGCTTCTGTCACTAATTAACTGCATGATACTGGGCAGGGGTCTGGTATATTCTAGGAGCTTAGCTTTTCTCATATGTTAAACGAAGGATTTGGAGTTCCGGTTTATAAGATACTCTTTGGCTCTAAAATTCTAATATTTTATGAAGAAATTAAGAAAGAATAAATGACACCAAACCTAGGATAAATCAGGTAAATAAAAAAAGGTATTTAATGGATTCTTTACCTTTATGCCCAAGAATCAGTTATTCTTTAGATTTAAGAATATTATAATTTTATTTTTATAATTATAACCCTTCTTTTCTTTGAGGAATTTCTTTAAACAGTGTGTACATTAAAATTCAGGACAATAGTCTGGGATTTCTGACTCAAAATTCAGTGACATTTTATTATATTCTATTATTGTTCATTTGATTTCTATTTATTGATAGGGGATATTAATAAATAGTATGAGAACATAAAAATGTAACTATAAAGACTAAATAGTATTATGCTTGATCTTACAATGATGATCTGATATTTGCTTTCCTAACACTTTGATGATGATGATAATAATAATGCTAGCAGCTACCACTAGAGGCCAGAGGAGAATCAGAAAGAGAAAAAGATATTTAAGAGAAAGGATTGCTATAGACTATTGGTGGCATCACTCATGTGTTTTTATCAGCTGTTAAAGCAGAAACTGGAAAAGACCTTTACATTTTACAACAGTGTATGTTGCTGAGGGAATATTATACCACAGAAATTGGCAAACACAATAAATTAGGGCTTTCAATTTTTGGTTTGTTAACATTTATCAATATGCCACTATCTGTATAAGAATATTGTTTCTACATTGATAACATAAACGTTTTCCTGCATTTGTGGGATCTCCCTGACCTTAGGCTTAACATGCCGCCTGAACTTCTTTCAACAAGGCAAACTTAATAACAGCGGTTATATTAAAAGATAGGAATCTTAAAGTCGGTGACATTCAACTACTCAGGTTTCTACCTCTCTCTTTGGTCTGGATTAAAAAAAAAATTAATACAAGCAAAGGGAAATAGAAGAATTAACAGGAAGAACAAGAAGGCTTTCTTGGGGCACTTAATTTTGTAATTTAAAGATTCTCAGTGACATTCACTATAAAGTCAATGTTCAGAATACATTGAGGTTGTTTGTATACTTCCATTTGTTTCTTCATTAAAAAGTTTGTGAATAAACTGAAGAGAATTAATTTTTAAAGCTGATGTATAATGAGCAATAATTACATCTGTTAAGCCCATTCAGAGAGCATGTGATCTTATTCTTTATGGTCAACAAAAAAAGCAATATTATTTTATGGTTAGCAGTAATAACTGTTTTAGTAATAAGATGTTTATAATAGATGCCTTTAAAGAAAATAATTTATTGAAATTTTCCTCAACCAGACATTTTCAAATGACAATTAACATTTATTTACTATATTTGAGTTAACTACCAACTATTCATTTCAGACTAACAATATATTTTAATATTGTTTCTGTTCCTATGAATTTATTTTTATGATGTATCGTAGTCTTTTGTACACAGATTATTTTTAACTGCAGAAGATACATTATTTGATTTTTAAGATAAAAAAAGTAATGAGTTTAATATATCATACTAGAAAGTGTTCTTATTTGACATTTTCCCTAATGGTGCTGCAGTTGACATTTTAAGATTTTAATTTTGAGGTGGGCAAGTGTGAATAATCTGACTGGAATCTCACACTCCTAATTTTGTCCTCCTTCTTTGAAAATCAGTTGCTATATTAAAATGCACATGCATATTCCCAACAATTCCAAACATCAACTCCTTTACTTAAAAACACAAAAAACAAAACAAAACAATAAACTGACTTTGGGACCTTAGAAATGCTAGTGTCACTTTATTCTTAGTGTTAGTGATAAAAGAAGTGATGATAGCAAAGGAGAACTATGTAAAATTTTCTTCTTTTGTTAATTTTTTTACATGATTCCAGAAATAGTTTCTGTTATATTTCTGTGTGTGTGGTTTTTTTTTTTGGGTTTTTTGTTTTTTTGTTTTTTTTTGTTTGTTTTTGTTTGTTGTTTTTAGTTCTCTTTTAATCATTTTCTTATGAAATTTGTTTGTACTATGTGAAAAATGACCAAGAAGGCTACAGGTAAGAGGTGTGATGAGCAGTGTAGTTTCTGGTAAGATGACAGCTAATAAGAGTATTTATCCAGTGTTGCTTATAATCCCCCCTCTCCTGAGCACCCATGCCTTTTATAATTTATATTTAATAAATGTATGCTGAGAATGTACCTAGCAAGTTTCCTTAATCATGAGACATTTGAAAAGGTACATAAACGTTAAATCAAAACATGCTGCTCTAATGAGGTGAATCTATTTTAACAATATAACTAGATTAGTGAAAATCAGAGAATGATTTATTTGAGAATCAGTATAATTAGAAGCCCATTGTTGATGTAAGAAATGTTCAAACCTTTAGAAAATTTTATGAGAGTTTATTTGAGCCCAACTGATGACATGCTGGGAAGCAAGATCTAAAACGCTCGGGAGAATGACAGTTCTGCAGTTTCTTTTAAAATTTGGAATCAAGGAAGGAATGTAAGGAAAATTACATGAAAGTGGGGGAAAATAAGTTACAGGATACTTAACTATCGATGCTCCCTTGAGGGTGGTTGTGTCTTTTAGGGGTCCACAAAAGACGATCACTTTGGCATTTCAAAGGTATGTTAACCTAGATACACAAGAATGACACACAAGGCTTGCTTAAAAACTTTTTAGAAAAGAAGTTATAGGCCTGGGGTGAGACTGCCCACTATGACCTGTCCAGTTAAGAATTTATTATCAGATTCCCCTGTAAGGTTACTTTCAGTTAGTTTTATTACAGAGCACCTTTTTCTCCACATCATATGGTTGATATAAATATTTGTATTTGCCACTGATTAAAGAGCTTTTACCAATTTTGATTGTTCTCTTCTCAAAAACCTAGAGATACTTTTATTATTATCTGTAAAACATTATGAAAAATATTCAAGAATAATTTTTGACGTGAACTGCTTTTTAAAAAATGTTTATTTTTAACTATAATTCACAAACATAAGACAGAATTTTGAGTATTTTTGAACTTTACCGTTCATCATTGCTTGATAGAAATTTTTAAAGGACTTTTTTCTTAGCATATTTCGATGAAATGATTCCAAGAACTGTAATAATAAATTTATAACTGACATTTTTCTATCCACATACTTCAAAAACATGTTAAAAGCCTATAAAATAGAAACTTGAGCAATAGATAATTACAGAAAGAAAAAGCAACAGCAACAGTAGACAGTCATAAAGTAAGGAAATTTACCAAGAGCAAGCAATTATTTATGTAGAAGTAGATAGCAATCCAATTATTAGACTTCTTTTTAAACCTATCTTTTGATAATAACGAAATACAAGTTTCTGCTACCTGCTTTATGCTTGTCTGTTTTTGCTTGCACAAACAATATGCTTAAAGTAATAATTGGAAAAAGATATACTCTGAAAGCTGCAAATGCAAGAAAACTAGAATAGCTATGTTCATATCAGATAGCTGTAAAGATGTGACATACTACCAGAATTACAAAGCTATATTTCACAATGATGAAAGAGTCAGATCTTCAAGAAGACAGAACAATTATACGTGCGGATGGCCTATTTATGAAACTTGTAAATACATGATGCAAAATCTGAAATCTGACAAATTAAATAAAATAAACAAATTCACATAGTTAAACAGATTAACTCCTTTCTCTCAGTAATTGATAAAACAAACTGAACGAAACCAGAAAAGTTCCAAAAGCTTTGAACACCATTATCAACTTCTTTAACCTAACTGATATTTATAGATTTCTACAATCAACAACAGAATTTTGTATTCTTTTCAAGTGCATGTGGAAGAAACATCACCAAGAGAGAGTATGTGCTGAGTCATTAAAAAAATCTCAATAAATTTGAAAGGTAGACATCTATGGAATATGTTTTATTAGGACAATGGAATTAAATCGGGGATCAAGAATGATAAAATAACTAGAAAAACAGATATATTTGGAAATTAAACAAACGTCTATATATTTCATGGATTAATTTAGAAACCTCAATGGAAAATTTAAAATTTTAAATGAAATAATTAAAATAATAGCACAGTAAATCAAAATTTGTGGAATATGGTTGAAACCATGCTTGGAGGGAAATCTGTAGCTTTAAAAGTTTAAGCTTAAGGTAAGAAGCACTGTAATTGCTTTTTAAAAACTGTATAAAAAAGATCACAGAAAAAAATGACTCAAATCCAAATTACTAATATTAGCAATAAATATCAGCAATGAATTGAGGGAAGAATAATCACTACAAATCTAAAAGACCTTAAAAGGATAATAAGGGGATATTATAAACAGCAGTATGGCAATAAATATGATGATATAGATGAAAGGCAAAGCACAAATCCCTTGAAAAATACAACTTTCCAGAGTGACAAAAGAAGAAATTAAAAACCTAAATTCAATTTCTATTAAAGAAATATATTTTATTATTAAATAAAGAAAAAAGATTCCTGTAGAGAAAAACCTAAGACTAGGAAGTTTCACTGGTAGATTCTATCAAATACACGGACAGTAGATTAGTGGTGGCCAGAGGGAAGAGGGGGAGAGGGGAAGTAGATAGGGGTAAAAGAGGTCTAATATTTGGAAGGATATCTAATTCTGGGTGGTGAGCACACAATGCAAAATATATACTTTATAATGATACACTTGAAACAATTGATTTTGTTAATGTCACCCCAATAACTTCTAATAAAAATATTCTATCAAGTATCTAAGGAAAACTTAAGACTAATATTATGCAAAATAAATCAGGAAATAGAGGAACACAGTTTATTTGATGTGGCCAGCATAAGCTTATTATAAAAATTGGTCACAAAAAAATCTATTATAAATATAGATGCAAATGTCCTTTTTAAAAAAATTAGTAAATAAAATTTAGCAATATATACATATTGTAGGAGTACAATGTTTAGCATTCAAAAACCAATTTAGCATCTCAGTAAACTAAAAGAAAAAATATTTATATAATAATGTTAATAGTTGAAGAAAACACATTTGAAAAATATTAACATTTTATGGTAAAAAAAAAACAACTACACTAAACACACTACTAGTAGAGAGAACTTCTATTCCTATGGCTGATGTTTATACTAAATTGTGCAAAACTGAGGCTTCTTCCTGATATTATTAACAAGGCAAGAATGTCCAATCTCATCACTTTTAATGAGTAATTGGCTGAAGGTCTTAACTAGAAATAAGTCAAGAACAATTATAAAAAACATACATTTTGGAAAGGAAAGGTCAAACTACCTTTATCAGCAGGTGACATGTTTGTTTATATAGATGTCTCTAAGGAATCCACGAAAAAATTAATAATAAACCTAATAGGAATGTTAATTTGGTAAGTTTGAAGCATCATTTTTGCAGTTTATTCGTCACCACAACAACCTTGATTCAGCATGGCAAGGCACTATATGAAGATCTGGTTCCTAGGAGGCAGAGAACATAATAGCCCTTTCTGGAGGCTGGTTACCACATTCCACCTTCTGGCCCCCAATGATGTATCACTCACCGTGGAAAGTACACTTGGTCCTTCTCAAGGCCACCCAAAATATTGTTCCATATACAGTATCAGCTGAAAGGACATAATTTCATCGTGTTAAGCATGTGCACTTATAGATGAGGCTTAAGTACAGTGACTCAAATACAGTTTTCCATGTGAAGACTTGTGAACTAATAGGTTAGCAGTTTCTTGATTAGGACCTAAAGCCTGAGAATAATTCTCCATGGCTTTTAGTCCCTTCCTCTGTACTTTTGGTTCTGCCCTCCTTATCATTCTTTCTTTTCTTATAAATTTAGCTCATGGTTGCCGCCAAATAGTTTTCTCATCCTTATTTGTCCTTGTAGATGTTGATACCCAAAGGCTTCTTTTCGTTTTTTACTCCTTCCCCTTTAAGTTCAAACTCCCAACTGTTTCTGTAAATATATATACGATTCTAAATTCTTTTTGGATCTCTTTTGAACCTTATTAAGGATTCACTCCGTTAGATAAAAGTCACAGTCACAAATCTCTTCCTGAGCAGCCCTTCTTTAAGTTGATACAGCTGATGGACAACCGTTTAAGCTTTTACAACTTTAAATGTTTGGCTGAGAGAATTTGTGAGGCATACCCTAAAACCTTCAACTAAAGGTACTTTTTGTCTGACTGAACTAAGTATTCTGCAGCATCACTTTTCATCTTTCCAAATAGCTCTACATATACTAAATAAATGTATAAGATCATAAAACTATTTATATCTGGATTGGTATAGTTGTTGCATAGGTTTACATTGTTAATAAAACTCATCAAATTATACACTCAGCATGACAAGACATAGAATGCTGTCACATAACTGATAGCACTGCTGTCAATGGTATCATTTTGTGGAATTTCTGTTCTTCCTTTGAGAAACCTGTGTATAAACTACACCCATTTATCATGCAGAGTGAGTTAAGGCACTATTGTGAATTCTTCCAAATTGTTATTAGAATTTATTTATTTTTTCTCATTTTTAGAATAACACAAATTAAAAAAAAAAAAACTTACTAATGTAACTCTGTCTTCATGCACAGCAATGGATCCTGTTGTAATTCCCTGAAGAAACTTGTGGTCTTAAATTCACTGAGAACGGATAGATTTCTGAATAAGAATATTCTGCCTACATAAGGCCTGGCTTTTTGTGAGGCAATAAAACTTGATCTGGAAAATAAATATGAAGGGGAGTGAAGTATAATTCTATGACTCTGTTGCTATGTAAGCAACCTTAAATTTCAGTAGTCCTCTGGGAGAGCTTAGAGAAAAATTCTTCAGGAAATCCCAGCCTCATTTCACTTAGCGTCCCACTGGACGAGGTATAGTAGGGTTGTAAAAAACGCAGGTGTTTGGAATCATCGAGATCTAGGTGTGATTCTCACTTCTGTCACTTAATAGAGCTACAAATTAAGATTTTTGAGTCTCTGTTTCATCACAGGCAGTATTACTGTCTCATAGGGATATGACTAATGTATGTGTATGACAGGTTATCGCAGTGGGAGTGTTGGGTGAGCACCCATGAACATGAGCTACTGCAGTGATCTCGTTTGTGTGATTACTGACTATGTTTAGGTGGAAAATATTTGAGATTTCTTAAATACTTGGAAATATACCAGTAAGTATTCTTTAATAGGACAAAGTGTTGTATTTATTGAATAACAATTCAATATCAGCATTTGCTAATAAAAGCTATACTAGCTGAAACTAAAAGTAGAAATACTGTTGTCATGTATGCTTTGCTGGGCTTTAAGTTGTGGCAGCACATTTGACCTGACAGTTCCTTGGCAAAAGGGCTACTACATATTAATTGAATTTCCTGTTTCCAGTCTAAATATAAGAAAGATTTTTTTCCCAAATAGAAACGGTAACCATGATGGCAGCATTTGAGAGAAAAGGGAAAAGGTGTGTGATGTGGTTTACAAGCACTGCCGACAGTGCTTGCTGGTGAATCAGAATTGGGTGGCAACAGAAAGAGGAGAAGAAAGGTTAGCTGAGAGTTGTAGTTTGAGTCACGGGCAGATGCTATTGCCATTTTCCGAGACTGGAAAGACTAGGAAAGCAGCAACTTATGTGAGGGAAAAAGAAAACAAGAGTTCCATTTTGGCCAGGTTATGGTTGAGATACCTATTTAGACATGCAAGTGTATGTGTCAAATAGAAATTTGAATTGATGTGTCTGCAAACCCAGAAAGATCAGAGCTGAGTATTCATGATGATGTAGATTCTGGCATCTAAAACCAGGATGCTAATCTCCAAGGTTTAATAATCAGAAAATCAAGAAAAAAAGAGTGTCCAGTAAGGTGGGAAGAACGCTAAGAGCGTAGTCTCAAGAAGCCAAGAGAAAACCTTGATTCAATAAAGCCAGTTTAAGGAGTGGTGCTGAGAAGTGAAGCATGATAACAAAAGAAATGATATGCAGTTATCCATCGATTAAGTCCAAATGCATATTACCTATACCTTTTGCATTTTGATTTGTAAAGCAACCTAGTCGAAGTGTCAGTTTATAAATCAAAGCCTAGAATAGAAATAGTAACCATTTCCAGGTGATTCTCAGTTGTCATATTATTGATTCATTTATTTACAAGGCATTGGTCCATGCATTTTAGGGATATAAAAATGAATAATAATACATGTCCTGAAGGAATTTTTAAAATATCTTTTGAAGAAAAACATGTTTTAGTTTTAGAAGGAGATTATAGATTTTATTAGGTGAATTAAGCATGATAACCAAAGATTCATTTTGCATAAGAGTACCCTCCACATTGAGGTATTATTATTTTCTAAAGCATGATTTATGTTACTTAAGGTTATTACTTATACTGCCACAGCAGTTTAGCATAGTGATCATATTACAGTAGTTTAAACTAGAACAGACTGCTCAAATTTGAATTTCAGCTCTCACTAGGTGCATGTGATTTCGGGCAAGGTGCTTAATCTCTACATGAAAATCTGATCTCTTCCACAGCGGAATTACTAGGTAAATGCATGTTTAAAACTACTGCATATTATCGAAGTTTTTCCAAAGTATATACTAAATTACTCTCTCAGCAGGGTGTAGTATAGTCATGCAATAGAATGCCTTACAGTCCCTATCATCATGTCCCACAAAGAATATTTTGTTTTCCTCAGTATCTCTTTGCCTATATTTTGGCTACTTCATTGCTATCAATGAATCTTCTGATGCTTATTTGATTTAGAAATAAAAATGGAGTTATATCACTGTGAAAGTGTATGCCAGATAATTCTTTCCTAGTATGTGTACTTACATTATCTGCTAGACACATGTATTATTTTATTGTTTATATATATAAAAAAAATTGCAACCGCAGTATTGACAATAAGTGCCATTCTTGTTATCTGAATGCTGTTATTTCTGTTATAATCACATTCAATAATTAAATAACCACTAAATGTGGTTTTGCTATGCATGTCTAACTTTCAATTTTCTTCACGAATCTGGTGTTAATGTCTTGGTTGTAATACAACTCACATACTATTATGTAATTCGGTGGACTAAATCTGGCATCAATAATATCAGGCTGGAAACGTAGCAAATATACAGCAGATGGCGCTCTAGAGGATCTCCAGGGGATACTTTAGTGTTCAGCACTTCTGGTGGGGGAGGGGGTGAGAGAGCAGAGAGTCACTTGAACACATGGTACTGTGGAAAGCCTGCAATTGTGTTCCTTTGGGACACATTTTTACTGGAATTGTGCTTTGTTTTTGTCTAAAAATCAGAATCAAAGCAGTTTTAACTATAGCGAAAATGGCTATTTTTGATCACCAGGTATATAAAAGATGGTGGTACAAATTTAGAATGCATAATGTCTTTGCTTAGGAGTGATATAAACCTTAAAGTATTCACATGTTTTCAAATGAGGAAAAATGTTTTAGCATCTAGTGACTCATTTAGATAGATGGAAGACAGTTATGACTTAACTATTTCATTTTAACCTTGATGAAAATGGAAATTTGAGAAAACCATTGACTTTATTTTATTGTAAGTTTACTAATAGAAAAATGAGTATTTGCTATTTCAGATATAGTTTTAAATAGATTATTTTCTGTTACTATTTTTTAACATGAAAATGGACTGTATAGAGAGGACTATTTAGTAATAAAAACAAAATGACTCAAATTGTATTTACAACAAACATATGTGAAAACCAATAGATCTACAGTGGACCCTTGAACAATGCAGGAGTTAGGGGCACCAACCTGCAGCAGTTTAAAATCTACACATAACTTTTGACTCCTTTAAAGCTTAACTGTTGTCATCACTTGCTATCTGGGGGCGGGGGAGGGGGTTGGTTCTAGGACCCCTGCATATACCCAGATCTGTGGTTGCTCAAGTCCCTTATATAAAATGGCATAGAACAATGCATACAGTTTGCCCTCTGCATCTGCAGACTCCCAACCACAGATGGAAAATATGGTTTTCGATCTGCCGTTGTTTGAATCCGTGGATACAAAACCTAGAAATATGAAAGTGCATTTATTGGAAAAAAAAATCTGCATATAAGTGGACCCATGGAATTCAAAACCATCCCATTCACGAGTCAATTGTATTTGTCTTGTTCTCTTGTTAGATGGGCTTCTGGACAGAGTAAGGAGAGATAAGTTTAAAAAGAATAATGAATTATCATGGAAGATTTTATTCACTTACCTCAAAAATATATAGTTATTGTTTTGTTATCCATGATCTTCATTAGAGATCAGCAAACTTTTTCTGTAAAGTTGTGGTCTTATATCCTATATTTCAACAACTCAACCAAGTTGTGATAAGAAAGCAGCTTTGTGACATAAATAAATGAGCATAGCTGGACTCCCATAAAACTTTGTGCACAAAACAGGCAGCAGGCCAGATGTGGTTTTTGTCCTGGGCCTGTCATTTCATACTCTTTCAGAGACAGGTGATTAAAGTATCATGAGAAGGCACTGCTGCGTAGTTAAGAGCATTAGTTGGGAGCCATAATATATAGTCTAAATCCCATCTCTTTAGTTACTAGCTGAATGACCCTAGGCGTGTTAAACTCAGAAGATAATAATATTAACATATCATTTAGGTTTGTTGAGAACATTAAACATGTCAGTGTGCTTAAAATGCCTGGAATAGTGTTGGGCACATAGCAAAGGGTTAATATATCCAATATATACTAATTATTATTTTCACAAAGTCTGCAGACCGACCACTAGGTGAAATAAAAATAATAGATTTTTCATTAGGTTAATACCTGAATTTAAATCTCAGATCTACAACAATTTAGCAATATTATCTTATTCAAGTTTATTCAACGTCTTTGATGAATATTAGGTTTTCTTATGTATAGGAAGAAGATAAAAATGCTTATAGATTTTATCCTGAAGATTGCATTTAAATTGTGTCTGGTAATGGAAAGGTCTAAATAAATATTAAATCCCTTTTCTCCCTAATGTTTGCTGAAGTAAAAGTCTGTTTTAAAATGATTTTCTTGAAAGGAATTCTATGTTATTGAAGTGATTTTCTTAGCTTCTGTTTTCAGCCAACATACATATAATTTTAATTCATTTACATCTTCTCCCAAACAATTTTGCTTTCCCTTAAGGTAACACTTTGTTTAAAACATTATCTTAATAATGTAATCTAAGATGAAATCTAATTATTATTCAGCATTATCTTAATTATATTATGATATTTATTTATTTTTTTTTATTTAGGGCTTTGTGGATAGCTCGCAGACAGCATTATTGCTGTGTTTCATTTAACTCTTAACTATCTACCATGGTTTGAATACATGGTTATTGCTAAAATGTGGTCTAATTTAGTATCTCATTAGAGCCCTCCGTTCCAAGATACCTCTATTGTTTTTAAAACCTGAGGCTGAAACCTAAGACTGATTTTCTAATGTCATAAGCCTTTTTCATTTACTACACATTCTTGAAAAAAAGATTTTATTTAGTGACTTTAGAAATATCCTTGGCTAGAGATGTGTCAAATTTTACTGCCACTGAAGAGATTATTGCAACCTGTAAAGATTTTGAATTGTTTCTTCTGAAAATTTCTCTTTACTAGCTTGATATCAGGATTATTCATCCTACTGGTAAATTGCTTAATACCTACCAAACCTATATTTCTTCCTCAACAAAACTTTAGAAACAAAAACATTTTTTTAGTAATGACTAGTAGGCAGAAAAGCACTTAATATTACTATGGATATATATAATTTTGTAGACCACAGGCCGAGAAACTGCTGGCATTGATTTTAAGAACAAAAATCCAACAGACAACATCTATATCTCTGTGCATACAGCAAAAACAGGAATTTGTTGCTGAAAGATAGTCACACATAGTAGTAGTTCAAGTGTGTTTTTTGAGGATTATTGCAATATTAGAGAATGGAGGTGATACCAGGATGTCAGGGGTGTGTGTGCGCGCGCACCTGTGCATGTGTATGCATGTGCACAAATATGTATGTGTGTCAGGGGTTGTTAAATATATGTATGTACATGTGTTGGGATTGAAAGAAAGCATTGGAAAGACTTAAAAATAGGTCCCAAAGCAAATATTCTTAATGTAGAGTTGTCATCTGTTTGTTTCCTTCCCGTCAGATTAGATTTGACCCTATTAAAGATACATACTACCTTTAAAAAAAATGAGATGCCCCTAATAGGCACCTCAGGGCATATGTCTGCATTCACAGTATTAACTTCTGAGTCATTTCTTGGTATCTCTATATTCTTACCTGCTATTCTTCACTAGATTCACTTAACTTACTATACCTGTCTGCTTTTTGTCTCTGACTTTCACCTTTGTTTCTTATGGATGGATCTTTCTCCCTTTGAGTGGTGAAACAAGGACTAGATTGCCTTTTAATGACCTTAGTCTTCCTGTCCTTTATCTTAGCCCTTTGACATTTCATACTTTTTAACGACCTTATGGGAATTCTTGGTTTGTTTGACCAAACAGAACAGGAGTGACCTGGACTTTACTTTAAATCTCATAAAATATCTCCTCACACAGGACTTATAATTTCCCAATACTCTCTACCTCCTTCCCCTCCGCACTCCACACAACCTTTTCATTTTAAATCACAGCCCAAAAGAAATGTTTTTTTTTTTTTTTCCCATGATATTTTTCCACCAGTGCTTTAGACATCCACGGTCTCTTAGCTCATCATGCTTCCCCCCAAAATGAATTCCTGTTCATAGGATAATAAGCAAGCATTTAGTTTTAATTAAGAGAACTTATCTTATTATAATGAGAGTTATTTTCTTTAATGCCACCATTCCTGTAGCTGTTCATGGTAGTTTAACAGCTGTTTTCATGATTATAAACTTCTGTGAGGTTTTTACTTTTTTTCTGTATAGTTACTGAGTCAGATATGTATTGAAGTGGTAACTCTACTCCTGTTTGTATTTAAGGAGTAGTAACTTTATCAATTCTGTACTGTTTTTCCCCTTGGATAGATGCATGTGACCATGTTGATCATTTTTAGCAGGGCTTTGTAGCCATCAAGAGACAGTGATCAATTTAGCAGCAATTACTGTTTCAGACTATTTAGAAATGCCCTTTATACTCTGCCCTGAAAATTAAAACATAAAACATTGAAACATAAACTAACATGTCTTTTTTCCCCCAAAGTATGCTGTGTATTTGTAAGGTATGTATGAATGAAATGGGAGTGACTATTCAGTAATGATAAATCATTGTGAAGACAATTTAAAATATAGTATTGATATTCCAAATTGTATATAAATATTTCTTTAAAAGTAACATTGATTGTAGGATGGGACATAAGAAAATAACAAGGAAAATCCAGTGATAGTTTATTTTACACTTGGTTAGGATAAGTTCAAATGGACTGATGTCATTTGTGCTAAGAGTATAGGAAATAAAATAAAGGAAGTCCAAGATAGTAAGAAATCTGGTTGAAAAAAGAATTATACAAAAATAACCACCATTATTTAACTTGTGATAGATGTAATTTTGGTAAAAGGAAATGAAGATGCATATATTAAGAATCTAAATGGAGACAGGCACAGGTAAACACTTTTAAAATAAGATATTTTATATGATATTTTAACTGTGCCTACATTTTTTAAAAGAATGTTTTTTATCAACTGAGATTTGTATTTATTTTTTAGATTCAATATTAGATTTTTATGTGGCATTTTATTTTATAGGCTCCTTACGTAGCTTATACTATTCAGTATATACATAGGCTAATAGTCTTCTGTTTTTTTTATTTTCATAAATATTTGTTGAATAACAGTTTTTGAGGCTACAAAAAGAGAGAATGAAAAGAACAAAGAAGGAAGGATAGAAGGAAAGAGGGAAGACAGGACTCATCCTCAAGATATATACAAGTTTCTCATATTCAGAAAATAAAGTCAAGCTTAAAGCTTGATATCTCTATGGGTATAAGACATAGCACAATAAATAGATCCTCCAAATTTCATCTATTGAAGTCCTGACCCCTAATGTGACTGTAGTTGTAGATAGGACCTTTAGGGAGTAATTAAGGTTATAAGGATGGGACCTGAATCCAATATGGCTGGTGTCCTTATATGAAGAAAGACACGGGAAATTTGGACACAGACTCAGAGAAAAGACATCTGAAGACATGGAGAGAAGATGGTCGTTTGTGCATTGATTCACTTAGGTATGCTTCAGTGTTCATGTGATTCACCGTCACTCTGTGAATTGTGAAGTGGGCGAGATTAGGAATAGTTAAGAAAAAAGAGTAGAAAGAAAGTAGATATGAAGAAAAGAACACAGGTAAGGAATGCAAAAGAACAGAGGTATAAAAAAATAATTGGTATTTATATAGTGCTCACAGTGTGCTGGTATTATTATAAGTCATTTACAAATATTATCTCATTTAATCTTTCAACATCCCTATAATAATAGTTTTCTAATTATTATCCCTATTTCATAGGTAAGGAAATTCAGAGTCAGAGCAGTTAGGTATTTTGAAGCTAGGATTTTAAATAGCCAAAAGCTTCAGACTCATATTCTTAACCACTAAATTATACTGCCACTCCAAAAAGATGTAGATTTAGTGAAAATAAAAGGCCAAAAATGTGGGCAAAAGGGGAGAATATTAAACAAAAATGGGTTGTCACAGTCAAATTTTCTGCAGAAAGAGAAAAAATAGTTTGATTAAATTAAAAACGAAGTCTTTGATTTTTAAAAACATGTTAAGACAATGACAGAATAAGTTGGATCTTAGACTTCTAAAGATTCTAGATAGAAATTATGGTGAGAAAAGGAAGTTACAAATAGAAACAAGACATTTCTACAAAAACTGAGTTTGAAATTTAAACGAGAGGAGATAATTGGTGAATGAAAGAAAGTACCCTATCTCTGGTTCTGTCTCTTCACCTGCTGATTTCTCCTCTTAAATAAGTCACCACCACCCCCTTCACACTCAGCATATTCATGATTGATGTTTCCTAGTATTAATATTCCTTTTCCCCAAATATCTACATGTTATTTCCACCACCATTTTTCTAAGTATCAAAGCTTAAAACTGGACCCCACTTTGACATAGCTTTCTTTTCAGCCAGTGTGTCACTACATCCTATTCTTTCTCTAAAATTCTTTTTTTACCTTATCATTTACTTTGCATTTCTATAATCAATTCTTTAGTTCAAATGCTCATTGCTTTAAATATATGAACTATAACAGTAGTATCATAACTTGGAAGCAGTATTATAAGTTGTTTAAGGGGAGAAGCTATTAAGCCACACAGACTTTGGATAGAATCTATTTCTGACATTTGCATACTAGTTGCCTTTGGGGAAGTTAGTTAATGTCTCCAAAATTTATTTCCACATCTGTAGAGTGAAGAATTAAATAATAATAATATGTGATAAAATTGATAAATACTACCTCGGAGGGAGGGCGGGGAGAGAGAGAGAGGGAGAGAGAGAGAGATAACATATGTGAAAAGACTTAAACACTGCATAATAAAAAAAAAAAGAGAGAGAGAGAATAACTATTGTCTTTCTCTCTTCTCTCTTCTCATCCTATTTTATTTACTTCATCATGGTTTATTTTTTTCAAAAAATTCTAGCAACCCCTTATTTCATAGAAGATAAAGTCCAACTCATCATTCTTTATTCTAAGCACTTCATAATGTAGAGATCTGGCCTTTCCCAGTTAATTTCTCTGCTCTGCTGTGGTCAGTGTGCCCTTTTCATTAGTCTCTAGGTATGCCAAACTGCTTTCTTATTGTGAACTCTTGCACATTTTATCCCCTAAGGCTTGGGATGCCTTTCTCCTCCTCCTTGGCTTGTGCAAATTCTTAACCTTAAAATTTACCTCTTTAATAAGCCTTTCTTGATGTTCTAACTGCCTCTTACATGCAATTAATCATTCACATTCCTTTACTTTACTTTAGTTGTTATTAAGATCAGTGTGTATAGTCTCAGCTAGAGGATATTGCAGAGAAGGAAGACAATTTCATTGTTAAAATAAATGTGTTAAGTGTATTTTTAAAATTGTAACTGAGTCGATGGTATAAGTTGTTATGGCCTATATGTCGATCATTATAAAATTCAATCCTGATTTCTGGATTTCATAAGATAAGGAAACCAGATTCATTATTTATAAATTTTATTTTTTTAAGATTTAATGCTCTCAATAAAAAAGAAAGAAAAACGAAATCCCTCAACCTTAATAAGAATAACAAAAAATGTAAATTGACATGTAAATGTACATAGATCAGAGATTAAAATATTTAATTTTATATGATTATTTTAAACATGATTAAATCAGTGACAGAACCAACACCCATAGAAGCCATTATGCTAATTGACATAAAGGTGTTACACTCACTGACGAACTCCTGTTGATTCAACTTGGAAGATATATAGTATCTCCCTCTAGGCGGAGGGCAAATTTACTTTTTGGTAATGATGATGTCTCCTTCCTCTAGGATAAAGTTTGGGTAATTTGTTAGTATCACTTTTTTAAAAAAAATGTAATTTCCTAAGTATGGAGTTCTACAGCTGTGACACTGTGTGTATGCCACACCCACCTGGGTTGTTCCATAGAGCCTGCAGGGGCAATTGGAGGCTTGGATGGACCAGGGATGCTGATGAAAACATCAAGCTCATGCTGTCTGCTGTATCCTGGGTAATAAAGTCCTTGTGTCTCTGACCCAGGAGTCTCAAATCTGTGGTTAGTATCCGTTAAAATGTTGCATGCTAGATTTTTTTACATTTATTGAGTAAAATTTTATACCTTTCACAATTCTTTTCAAAGTTTATGGGCAAAATTTTCTTTCTTTAGAGATAATTTACACATTAATTAAAATTATACATTTATAAATAAATTTAATTCTTAAGTAAATAAATCAATACATTAAATATGTTTAGAAATACAATATTCATATTTTGGGGTGATAAGAATGCAGTAAAATAATGCAGCTCACATATTTTAATACTAGAATCGAGTTTCTAGTTTTATAAGAATGTTTTAATGTGATTGTAAAGTAATCCATAAAACAATGTATATTAATTTTATAATAAACTGCACTTCTGCCATTATTTCAATAGGTAATGACATAATGTGTTTCTTCTACTCTCTCTAGTCTATAGCTGCATGTGTGCATGTGCATGCTATGTATCTTTTCCCATTATTCTTAAGATTCAGTAAGTACTATCATTAAAAAAATACTGAAAGGGTACATCTATCAAATTCAACAGTACTTTTTCTGCTGAAAATATGGGCTGTGACTTTGAAATAGAAAATTAGTGATCTGTTCGCATACATAAATAACAAGTCTTTCATCTGCCATTTATTTCTTACAAGACAGCCTACTTGTTCTTATAAATAAATTTCTTTCAGAATATGAGTTCATACTTCTTTTAAAAAAATCTTGTTTTGAGTTTTCAATTATCAGAACTGCAATTTTTTGTGTGCTTGTTTTTATTTTTAATAATAATATTTACTCTTAAAAAGCAAGTTGCATAGTCCTAAATACAGAATAATTTTTTTTATCAAAAGTTATCTTATATGTTTGTACATATTTTTTATGTTTTATATGTTTATAAAAACATGGGCACATGAAGAAGGCTACACATCAAACTGGTATTATAGGTTACCTAAGAAGGAATAGAGAAGTACAGAGACTTCCTTTGCACATCTCTATGCTGATGTTATTTTCTCTTGTAATGTGAATCTATAAAAGTAAGCCAGTAAAGCATTTTAATGAAACACAGTGTTGAAAAAACAACACTATGACAGACACTCATGTCAGAGTGAATTATTTATATTAATATTTCTGCACAAGAAATAAATTTTTAAAATTCTTTATTTTTTACTTAATTTTTAGGAGTTCCCAGTAAATTTAGCCACTACAGTACCTAGTGTGTATTTCATATAACTTGAGGCATGTTGATGCTCTACTTTCCACAATTTTTTTTTCTTATTTTAAAATGTATAAAGTAATACAATTGTATATTTTTTGAAAATATGTAATTCCTCAAACACTAGTCAGTTTGTATCATGGGTGATTGTGAGAACTCTCAACTTTTGTTCATTATGGTATGAAATTAAAATCAGATTATGTCAATTCATTGGGATACCTTTTTTTAACAATATTTAGTTATTTTCCCATGGCTAACATTAAGAGTAGTTTATCTTATGGAATAAGATGTGTCTTATAATTTTCCATAAGCTATATTATTAAAAGAGGTTCTTGTTACTTGAGGTTACTTGAAATTTTTGAATTCACATATTATTTTGATATCTCATTTCATATGCCATATTCTGATTCTTATGTTATTCATAATTTTAGGATTTTCTTATATATTAAACATATTTTGAATATTTAAATATTAGACATTTTCAATTAACATCTGTATTTTATATTCTAGATATTTATTACTTATTTCTAAATGTGCGCTGCTGCATTTCTAAAACTACATTGCTATAAATTTACATAGCATTGTGAGTTTTTAAAAACTGCTTACATTTTTTAATAGAAGCCAGCTTTTTAGACAAAGTTATCCATTTGTTTATTCATTTATTTTAAAGCTAGTTATTTAGCCCTTATTATATGCCTAATCTTGTCTCAGTTCCTTGAGATAAATTAGTCACATCTCTGTTTGAAAGTGAAGGGCTCACACCCGACTTAAACTTCTTTGAGAATCTATTGCCACACAAAACTATAAGGTATACAATTCAGCATGGTGTTCTTGCCAGAAAAAGAGATTTGGGGGATGCTGGGCTGGCCAAACCACAGATTTTCACTGGATGGGTGCGGGTGGAGAGGAGGAACATAAGTAAAAGTGAGATTGAGTCCTGCTTTCAGAAATTACAATTAAATGTAGATAAAAGAAGCAGTACAGTCATTTATAATGAAATCTCATTAAGAGTAAGTTTGGATATTTAAATTTGGATTATCCTTCAATTGTTTATATTTAAAAATAAGTGTTTGATTTTATATACTCTGTTCTGTGCCCATAGGTGGTATTAATATCACTATAGAAAAAAAAAGTGTGTTTGATCTCTTACCTGGTGATTTGTGACAGTGAAATTGTGAATTTTAGTTTTCAATTTCTTGTGTCTAGATTAATAGGTTCAATAAACAACACAATGATTCTCTGTTTATTTTAGTTATGGATAGTTAATCATAATAAAGTTTTATAATAGGATCCTCATATCAGCTGCTCTTTAACTAAAGAATCTTGGTTTGATGAGGTGAAAGATGCATTTTATGGACAAAATTTTATAGCACATTTGGTAGTGTGCTTTATGGCAGGACAATAATAGTCTAGTGTTTTCATGGCACTGATAGCTTTTTGCTGGTTGGTAAAAGAGAACTTGGAAAGTTTTTATTCTCTTTCACATTAAAACAAAACATTCAATTTTTTAACCTTTGTTTTTCTTGTCCATCTATAGAGATAAAACATTTCTCACTTTTTCTAATATTTGGAGTACATTTGTGAAACTCTGAAGATGAATATGATTAGATCTAGAAAATTCTGATCTGATCTGGTCTGATTCAGGTCTTTCTATGAAAATACACTTTGTTCTCAGATTGGTCCTGATGGTGTAGGATGTTTATGATTTTCAATTTCGAGTTTTTGTGGGTCCTAGATTAGGCAGTATGAAGAATATCCTTTAATAAACTTAGAGAGTTGCCAAAACATAGCTTGAATAGATGTGTATGTGGGTAGTTATTCAGAATTTAAAAGACAAATGGAAAGATGGGATTAAACACTTGGTCCATACAGAGGCATTATTAATTTTATATTATCTTACAGCTTTAAACATATTCCGAATACACATGACAAGGTATTCTAAGAGATTATGTGTAGGTATAATATACTTAGCCTTTTTCTTTTATTAACATCCTGACTCCCCAAGTCTAGAAAAGCTTGTTTTAATTTATTTTATTCCTATTATACTCAATTGTTTTCAGCAGCTCTTTCCTTCACTTATCTCCCTAACAAGAGTACTCCCTAAAAAAAATACTCAGTTGTTTGACATGTTAATATTCAAAAATTTGATTTTAATGGTTTTTAAATTTGTTATAGTTCAACAAACTCGATTTCTAACAGCTCCCAGTAAAAGATCTTTGTGTCCCTGACAGGTTGTTTTCCTCTGAAAATACTATAAGTTTATGAGGAAGGTGTGTTAAAACCTTCGACAATGGATGTGAATTTTTTTGATTTCTCCTTTTCATTCTGTCAGTTTTGTGTTATATATTTTGAAACCATTGTTGAATGAATTGACCCTTTCATATTAACACATATTATAATTATTATATTTATTTTCATCTCTATTAAACCTGTACTGTTTACTTAGTATAATATTAATATGGCTCTACTAGTTTCTATTGGTTAATATTTGCCAGGTGTGTATCTTTCATTCTTTTATTTTTAATATTTCCATATTCTTATATTTTACGTGTATCCCTAGTAAATAGAATGTAGTTGGCATTTTTTTTAAACTCTAGATTTAAAAAGACTTATCTTGTAATTGGAGCTTATATTTCGTTTGCCTTTAATTAACTACTAAAATATTTGAACTAAAATGTATGATCTTAATATATTTTTTTATTTGTCCCACTTGTTCTAGTTTTCCTTTTGTATCCCTTTGGATTATTAGTTTTTTAATTATTTTATTTTCTCTTTTATTAGTTATATAGATATATAAAACTATTTAAAACTATTCTTTTAGTAGTTGTGCTAAAAATTACTATATATCTTTGACATCACAAAAACTTAAGTGAATGCTTATATAATTTTCCATGTGTAATGCTTGAACCTTAGAAACACTTTTAGTACTTTAATTCCATCTATCTTTCAGTCGTATATTTAGTCATACATTTTAATTCTGAAGATATATGTCCATATTACATTACCATGTCTTCAATATCCATTAAAATTTACCCATGCTATGATAAGTGAAATAAGTCAGACAAAGACAAATACCAACAAACAGAACAGAAGCAGACTTCTAGATAGGGAGTCCCAATGGAGGTTTGCCAGATGTCGGGTTCAGGGGTGGGGATGAGTAAAAAAGGCAAAGGGATTAAGTACAAATTGGTAGTTATGAAATAGTCATGGAGATGTAAAGAACAGCAGAGGGGATTAAAATATATATATTTACATAGATATAAAATATTTACATAGAATAAAAATAATATATTACATATATATTTACTATTTTCTTTGAACTTTATACATTTCCTATATCTCTGTGCTTTTATCTAAGATCATTGTCCTAATCCCTGAGGAATATTCTTCTAGCATGGGCATGCTGGTGATAAATTTCTCCTGTCTCGGTCTCTCTCTAATTCTTTTTTCACCTATACTGCCTATTTCAATGTATTTTAAAGCATGTTTTAAATGAATAGAGTGTTCTATGATTGCAGTTTTTTATTTTTTATTTTTAGCTCTTTAATTTTCTGGCTTTTATTCTCATACTATTTTGATTATTGCATTTTGGAAACTAATGTGTCTTTTCTCTGGCTGCTTTTAACTTTTTCTTTGGCTTTTAGAAATTCGGTGTGCTTTTACATGTTTTTTGTTGTTATTATTCTTTTCTTTTTTGTCTGTCTGTTTTCCTGTTTGTTATTTTTGTGTTTGAAATCCGTGGCAAGATCCAGTATCTCTTCACATATTGTTTCGGCCCATCTCCTCGTTTTTACATCCAGGATTCTAATTACATTTATGTCAGTGCTTTACCATATACCATAAGTCTTTTATTCTTTTTATCTGTATTTATACTGTTTATTCTGTTTCATCCTAATATTTTCATCATATTTCACTTTTCTAATCTTTTCAGCTCTATTGAATTCACTGTTAACTCCATCTAATGACATTAAGTTTTTTTTTAATTTTATTTTTCAATAAGTTTTAATTACTATATCAATTTATTTGATTTGTATCATGCTTTTTAATTTACTGCTGAAATTTTCCATTTTGCCATGTGTTTTTCTTAAACATATTAATTATAATTATGTTAAAGTCCATGCATTATAAAGTCAATACCTGGCTTTCCTTTGGGTTTATTTACATTATCTGGTTTTGTTCTTGTTAGGTACTTATTCAATTCTCTCTCTTGGTAGACCTGTTAATGTTTAATGAATGATGGGGTGAATTTGAGGATCTGGATTTTATTAACTTTCTACAGAAAGGATTTACTTTTTATTTTTATTTATTTATTATTCATTCATTCATTCATTCATTCATTCATTTATGCTCTAAGTAGTTCATCTCAATCCAATCAGGGAGCAGAGTGATTCCACGGTGAAACATGAGTGACTGGGAACCTAGTGGGGTTACCAGTGGAAGGAGAGCCAGAAGTTCCCCCATGACCTCTTCTCTTTGGGAGATCTGAATTCCAGTGTTGTCCTCTTGACCCAGTCTTGCTGCAAATAACTCTGCATAAGACCTTTCATTCTCAGCCACTGCTTTCTGTTCAGTGTCTCAGATTTTACTTTCAAATTGGCAAGTGACTCTGAAAGGATGAATTCTACTTCTTCCTCTCATCTCTACTATTACCAAATTCAACGCTTCTGACACCAAAATGTATAGACCAACCAATGCTCCAATTCTCTGCAGACATCGACTGAGTGTTCTATAATTCAATTAATTCAGTTCAATTCAGACACATCTATCTCAACATCACATCTAACAGTTTAAGGGCTCAGTCCCAGAAGGGGCACCCATTTCAAACATTAATCTCAAGTACAGGTTGTTGCCTATGTTTCTACTAATTGACTCTAGATCAGTTTCCCACAACTTCATTTTTTTTATTTGATAATTAGCTAGAATGGCTCAAAGAATTTAGCAAAACTGTTTACTTACTATGTTACTGGTTTATTGTAAAAGGATACAACTCAGGAACAGCCAGACAAAAGAGATGCATAGGCCAAGGTATGGAGGAAGGGGCACAGCATTTTTGTGACCTCTCCAGGTGTGCCGGCACCTCTGTGTGTTGTTCACTGACCTAGATCTCCAGATACCTTTGGCTAGGATTTTTATATAGGCTCATTAAGTAGGCATGATTTATTAAGTCAATGCCATTGGTTATTAAGTCAGTCTCTAGCCTCTAATCATGTGGTTGGCTCCACTGCAACTAGCCCTCATCCTTAGGCTATCCAGGAGCCTCCAGACACTGGCCATCTCATTAGAATACAAAAACACTTATTACTTAGGGGGGTGGGGGGGGGACCATTCCAAGGGTTTTAGGAGCTGTGTGCCAGGAAACCCTTGGCAGAAAACAACTATATATTAAATTGTCACAGACTCTAAGGAAAAAACTGGCACCAAATGACACATTTATTTCTCTGGCTTCTGTTTTTTTTCTGGAATCTTGAGTGTTGATGAGGCCTTTGACTTTTCAAGGCTACATTAGTAGCCTTGTGGGGTCTCCAAACAGATGTGGTTTTTGGTTAGAGTTTTCTAGTTTTTCTTAGTAGAAACAGCTGTCTAATTGAGGAGTTAGAGAACTACAGCCTGTGTGCCAAATATATCCTTCCACCTGCTGTTATAAATGAAGTTTTACTGAAGCACAGACACAACTATTTGGTTACACATTGTCTATCACTGTTTCCCTGCTACAAAGGCAGACTTGGGGCACAACTGGATAGTCGTGTCAGACTGTATGTCCCGCAAAGCCTAACATGTTCACTATTTGGCCCTTTCTAGGGGAAAAAAAAATGTGTGTGTGTGTGTGTGTGTATGTATGTATGTATGTATGTATATGTGTATGTACACACACACACACACACACACACACACACACACACACACACACACACTGAGTTCTGTTCCAGTCCACTACAACCAGATAAAAAGAACTAAAATTATTTATAATCTATTCATTTCTTCTGTCCTTATTGGGAGAATAGCTTCATTGTCTTGGATTAACATTTTTATAAAATATATTTGAAACACAATTACATATTTTTTCATATGTAACAAAAAGTCTAATTGCAGTTTCTGCTTTTACTGTCCAAATTCCATTGTATTATTGTTTATTACAGCCAATATCTATTTTTGCATTATTTGGGCAAATTATTTTAAAATAAAAGACTCTAGGAAAATACTTCAGCAATGAAAGAAATGCCAGTAGATAAATATGTCTTGTATCTTGCAACTATACTATTTTTTTTAATGTAAGTCCAGCAAAACAAAACAATTGTTTACAGAATTTACAACTATTTAGTCACTGGATTGTGAACACTTAAGTAGCTGGTTTGCCTACCTGAATTTGCATAAACTATCAGTTGACTAGAGCATAGATTACTGTCTAGCTATTAGTGTTTCTCTTTCTGAAATTAAGAATAATATTGTTGAATTAGCAGCTGGTTATTCCTACTGTCAACCATATTTATGCAAATAATTCTCTGTGACTCCCCTCTAGGAATTACTGAAAAAAGATATGGCAACTCAGATTAAATCTGTGCATTTAACGAGCCAATAAACATTTAAATATACTGATAGTAGAAATTTTCTTTATAAGGCATATAATTTAGCCTGAGACTACTGAGTCTGATTCTTCACAGCACTTCATGAATTAAAAATTTTAGAATATGTGGTGCTATCTGAAGTTACAGACAGTAAGTAATTTGAGCCCAAATAGATATATTAAAGTGTTCTCAGTGTATATGTTAAATATACACATATATGATATTTGTTTTCTTATGTTCTTGCCTCTGAATATAGTTTGAGACATATAACAAAGGTGATATGTACAATCCTTCTATTGTGAATTGGACTTTCAAAATAATGAAAGCTATGATAGGCTTTTTTCAAGTCTTCAGGTGACAATTAATGTTATGGTAGGACTGGTTGAGTCACAGCAGGTTTCTAAACGATCTGAGAATAAAGAATGTCTGGGAGATCATTCTCTTAATGCTGCTACCTTGTTAACACAGCCCACTGAAGACGCTAACGAATAATTAGGCAAATGGCATACCGGCCCTTGTGCCCGGTTAAAAGTTCCAATTCTGGCTGGGACTTTTCAAATATGAATCTCAGTGCTACTACTTAAAAAGTAGGTAACACAGCAAGTAACTTTTCTTTCTCCCTGTGGATAAAAATTGTACCAACTTAAGAAAAATTAAAATTAAATAGATAATACTTGCAAAGAACATGTTAATCATTTAAAATAAGTTGTGATTTTTGTTCCACTATTATTTTCACCTCCAGCACTACCACCATTACTAGTACTACTGTACTTCCAAATTCTTTATTGTGGGCTCAAAAAGCTGTTGTTATTATTATCATTATTATAACTTATTATTTTAACTGTCAGTATGGTTCATATAACTACCTATATTTTTAATCAACATTGTATAATGAACTTTATTACCTAACTAGCCTCTTTCTGTACTCATTACATCTTATTGTCACTTCACATAGTATTTGAACTTTTAAAAAACTGCCTTTCTAACTGTATTTGTAAGGCAAGTAGATAAGGTTAACTAAGTACTCCTACTGTCCTGATTTTTAATGAAAAGTTAAGTATCTTGTTGGAACACTTAAGGTATATACATTTACTATGTAAATTGTACCTAAAAAAAAAGAAAGTGCAGATAGATGTTGAACTCTAAGTAATGACATGCATTCTGAAGTGTTGAATACTGTGTGATGATATCGAATTTTACTTTGAAATGCTTGAGAAAAAGATGGATTGATGGATAGGTAGAGGGATAGATAGATGAATATATACATATACATATGTATTTATAGATGATGCAGCAAATAGAACTTTAATTGTAGAAGTAGGGATAAATATATATCTATTCACCATATAATTCTTTCAACTTTTACTTATGTTTTATATATATTTTTTTAAATAAAAAGTTGGAGGAAAAGTACTGAACATGCTTGAATCCAACTGTTTTCTAGTTAGACATATTAAAATGATCATTTCAAAAGATCATAGTTTCAGTCTTAAAGGAGAGATTTTAAAACTTCTGAGGATATTAAGGAAAAATGTACCATAATAACCTGTCAAATTCACATATGATATTTTTCAAGTTCTGCCTTATCTAACAACCATGTAGTCATATAAGTCATACAGATATATATATAAGGCATAAAACCATATATACCAATTGTGTTGGACCTAATAAAATAGGAAAATAAAGGACATTAACATTTTTATGTACATTTATAAAATTTAGATGAAAGAAATGGTTTATAATTTCTAATCTCTTTCTAAAACAGATTTTAAATGAATTTTAAGGCAAAGTCACCAAGGTTTGAGCCAGAGTAGAAATGGTGGATATAATGAGTTATACTGTGCAAAGGGCTGCCATCCAATATCACTCTTACACAATATAGACTTTTAACTTATTTTGCAATTTGAGTGCCTTTAATTTCATATGCAAAATAGTATATTAATAATTGCCTTGAAGTTTTAAGATGAGTAATATATATATAATTATATGTATGTATATATAGCTATATATATATACATATATACATGATATAGATATAGATATAGATATATAGATATATAAAATAATACTTGACCCTTAGCTGGTACTCAATAAGATAGGGTTATTATTGTTGCTGCTTTCTTGGAATAAATACAGTGTTTCTCCTGGTGATTAAAATAAAGGAAGAACATTTAGTTTCTAAATTCTGATATATTGTATCTCTTAAGATCATTCTTATTTAAATAGAGTGATAAGCACTTTCATTCCTGTATTAGTGCCTCTCCCAACTCTAAACAAATCATAACTTAGAAAATTCTTATAATGAGATTTATCATTCATTTTCTTGTTTCTTTAAGTTATTGTGTGTTTTTTTAAAGCTGCTTCAGAATTTATAATAGTTAGCAGTAATGAAAGTAGTCAATTATACCTTTATTCTGTTAATCACAAGAATCCCAATTTGAAAAAATTTTGTAGATTTTTTTTTTTTTTTTTGTCCTATGTTTCAAGAGTGTGCAGTTGCTTTTCTTCAACTCCTGGGGAAGAACCAGCAAATATATTTGTGAGCATATTACTAGAAAAGCAGTAGGAGAATGAGATAGAAGACAACAACGGAAATGCTTTCTATGAGGAAACATTAAACTAATAGGGATTATTCAACTAGAAGAAAAGAAGAGTGAAGCACAAGAGAATGAAGTGGACTTTAGTATGAGATGGTGTATGTTAGGTATAAGGAGAACCTTTTATACAAATGGTTTCTGTTTTTAATAAAATGTAAACTAAGTAATATGGTATTTTAAATAATGTTAACTGAATCCAATGCAGGAAGTATCAGAAAATACTGCCTTGTTGAGTAAACTGAGAAAGATAACCTTTGCTTCAATTTGCTTTGAGAAAAAAAAAAAAAAAAGGATTTATTTTAGGTCCTTCCTAAGTTACGTTGATAAGCTGTAAGAACAGACTTGTTTCTTCTAAATTAGCCTTTTAAGGAAAAAAAATAGCTCGACTGGATGTCAGAGCATTTGTGTTCTGCAAATTACCAACTATGTTATCTTGGATAAGTAATTTTTATTTTCTGCTTACCCTTTTTACTCATTATAGTAAATGATCTTGAAGGTTTTCTGACTGTATAATTCTGATATTAAATCTAAAAAGAAAAATGCATGTTTTTTAGTTTACTATATTAAGGCACATTAAAGCACCTCCCAAAGTGTTTAACATGCATTCTAATGAGATTATTTATTCAGTTGAAAAAAATCTTATATAGTGCATAATATTTGAACTAAATATGATTTACATTCCCATGTAGCTATAACATATGTAATTTAAGAAAGGAAATTAATTATAAACAATTAAAATCTATTTTTAGGAAAAAAAGTTTTCACGAAAGCCAGTGGTCTTACTTAATAAATGTTTGTGCTTTCTCATACCTGCTGCTCCAGGTGCTCTTGAAGCTACGTTATATTAAAGTAATATCAGTATATCTGACTCAGAATCCACTGTCAGGATTCAAGGATGCCTCTTAAATCACGTTTTCTTTTATTGTTATTATTATTATTATTATTAATGATAATAATAATAATACTTATTTGAAATAATCAGGTAGCAATATCATATTCTGTAACCTGAAACTGAGGTCCCCCATTGCAGTAACTTGTCATGTTTTTTTCTCTATGATAGAGGAAATTTGGGTAATCATCTTTGGTTGATTTGGGTTTTTTTTTTTTTTTCTTTCCGCAAAGATAAACTAGCTATCCTATTTCTTTTCATATACAATTCTTCGTTAGTGTATTAGTGTGTTAACACTTGAGACCTAGAGGAAAGAAAATAATAATTTGTTTTGGTAAACACTTGGCAATTTTCTATACAATTTTTGAAAAAAATAAATTTTACAATTTTCAAATGAAGTAGGTAACATTAACTTAACTATATAGGTGAGAAAATTAAAGTCCAGTCAGATTCACAATTTTGATCAAGTACCCAGTGAAACCTGGATTAGAACACATACCTGCTCAGTTCCAAAGCCCAAATATTTCCACATACTGGATATTCTGGCTACACATAAAAGTCACTTGGAGAACCTTTAAAATATCAATGATTTGAATATTCAGAACCAGTTGAGAATCACTAAATTATACTATTCAAGGTTTTATTAAAATATTTATTTTAAAATATTTTGAAGATACATAAGTCAAATCTAAAATATAAGGTTGCTAGTTATGTTATGCCTTATAGCAATGCATTGTTGGTGAACAGGTGTTTAGCAATTAATTATAGCTTTTGACCAAGAGAAAATAATAATGTGTTATTATTGTTACTTATGCATCCATATGTCAAGGTGGAGGGTTTCCATCTTTAGACACATTTTTTAATGCTATTTTCTAGTTATTTGAAAGTAAAACTAATGCCTAAGTATATGTGTACTACTTGTACTACTACTATTTAAATATAGGAATTGGTTTTCCAGTTCAAAAAAATTTAAAATGTCCCCCTCAAGGGGGGGAAAAAACTACTTCATCTGCAGGAGGTTTGTTTTATACACAAAACTACTTTTACATTCATTTCTGAGATTTAATTTTTAAGAATCAAAAATTTATTTTAAAATAATGATGTTATGAATATAATAGAAATATGAAATGGTTACAATGTTATCTATGTACTTCATTATTTACTAATGAAATAACACAATGATTTCTCATTTCATTACAAATTTCCAGCTAGATGGCAAGCAATTCAAAATAGGACTTAATGGAATGATATAATTTTGTGATTAGTGTATCTCCTTTAAGTTTTCAATCATATTTTATATTTTAACTTGGAAATGTGTTCACACAACATAAACGCGATATAAATTCATATATAAATATAAATGGAAAAGGGATTTTTTTTTTACTAAAAGCATTAAAACAATTTTGTTAAGTTAATAGAATTTATTAGCGCTATATTTTTGTACCTTTCTATACTACTATGTTTTAAATTAAAAATTATAATAACAATAAAATAATTCTGTGGATTTATACCTTTGGATGATCTATACATGTCTATTTACAAAGCTACTCAAGAAACTGAAACATTAATTACATTTTTGGCATAAAGTAATATGTTTTAATTGAATTTTAGTGCTGTGGCAAAGAGATCTTTGCCAAGATTATTATATTAAAAATGAATCTTGAAAAATTCATGTCCATGTTCAGTGAACTTGTTTTTTCATTTAAAAATATTTTTATTAAGTTATTATTCAATATAATTTTATAGAATATCTACCAAGTTCAAGTATTATGTAGGTGGTTGGATGTCAGTCAATAGTGTGGCTACTAATAGTGTAGCAGGGAAGAAAAAACGTTAAATACTTGTATCAGGCATGTTTATCTTTTCTGGGCTTTGGAACATGTAGCGTTAATCCAGGGGGAATGACAGGTTCTAAAGATTTAAACATACCAAAATTTAAGGGGTGAGAAAAGAGTGTTTTTGACTGAGGGAATTACCATTCTGAATGCATTGAGACAACGTGTTTAAAAAGCAGTAATATATTAGTTTTCGATCATTGCAGTAGCAAATTACCAGAAACCCAGCAGCTTAAAATAACACATTTATTATCTCACAGTTTTGTAACTCAGAAAGAGCTTGTCTAGTTTCTCTTGTCCAGGTCTCACAAGGCAAAAATCAAGGTGTCAGCAGCCTGGGCTCTTAACTGGTGGTTCTGAGAGTGAGGAAGATGAAGGGAAGGAATCCATTTCCAAACTCATTCACATTGGTGGCAGAATTCATTCCCCTATGGCTGTAGGGCTGAGGGTTCCATCTCCCTGCTGACTATCAGCTGGGAGATTCTCTCAGCAACTTAAGACCCCTGCATCCCTTGTCACAGTGGTTGTTCCACTGTTCATGGAGTGTTTCTCATCCGTTGTATCTCTCTGGCTTCCCTTTCTGCCACATCTCCTCTGAATCTCCTTTTCTGCCTTCATGTGGGGGAGGGGGGTGGAGCTACTCTTCAGAGCCCATGTGATTATATTGGGCATGCACAAGTAATTCAGTCTAATCTCTCTATCTTAAAGCCAAATGATTCGTGATTTTAATTACATTGGCAAAGTCCCTTTTGCCATGTGATGTAACAAATGCAAAGGTTTGACACTCAAGCATGCGACCGGAATTCTGCTTACTATGGGTGGGGGAATATCATTGCTGATGTAGAGGTCGAGGAACTTAGTGCTAAATTGTTGTTTGATACTAAAGTCAGCCAATAATGACAGGGTAGTGGTGAAGAGAAAAACTGGAGTCAATGCAAAAGTCTTCAGTAAATGGAGGTTGGCAGTTTATAGACACAAGGATGGGTAGAGGGTGGCATGAGCCTCACAGATTAAAGAAATATTGCAGACTATGGAGGGGTGATAGGAAGTTGCCTGGGAGTGCCTTAGCAAGTGCTGAAGAAGGAGATACCTACAACTGAGAGAACTCAGGGGAATCCAAGTGCTTGGGAGAGGGCCAGGTTTCAGATAGGTCAACATTGAACTGAGAGTTCTTACAAACAGTGTATGATGTTGAGTTTATTTACAGTGGGACAGGCTTTCTAGGGATAAAGCAGAAAATATGGAGAGAGAGGACTGATCAGGGATTGGATCAAGAAAGAGAATATAAATTATATCATGAGGTGGGGGCATTGGAGAGAGATGCAGAAAGTCCAGGTGAAGGCGACATGAATTGGGTTGACTACAGGTTTGCCAAGAATATAAGAAATCTAACAATCATCTCTTGGAAGGGGATATGTTTCTCTCAGGGTTATCAATTGATCTGCTATAGCTGAAAATTGCATAGGCTTCAGTGGTGGCGGGGAGAGTTTAGGGACTGTGAGGTCTAGAACATGTATGGTCCAAGTCAACCATTTGTCTCCCTTATTATTTGTTATGGCTTATGGCTTATGATGTTTCTAACCATCAAACCGTGGCACTAGAGTGTGAGAGTTTCCATCTTGGACTTATAACTATGAGCAATTTACATATCTCTGTGCCTCAGATTCTTCACCTGCAAGGTGGAAATGATGGTGGTAATGACTGTTTCTTTTGAGTAGTTGTGAAGATTGAATGAGGACATGTCCCATTATAAGCATTCATAAATGTTAGCTGTTACTATTTAATGGTCACTTCTATAATTTTTCACCTACTTATATCAGATTTAAATATTTCAGAACATGCAGACAAATAGTTTTTTTGGATTGGAGATCAATGTTAACTTAATTCTGTCTATGCCAGTTTAGTTCATTATGTTGCTTAAGAAGCACAACGTTAACCATAGAAAGGTACATATTATTGCCTGTGTGTTCTGTGGATCGGCATCAACATAGTTGATGGAGTATAGGTTACAGTTTAAGTGTTCTAAAGTTGCCAGTCTGAGTAAAGTAAAATTGCCTGATGGATTTTTTTTTTTTAATAAAAAGAACCATGTTTTTCTAGAAGAAATACCCTTGAGAAATGTATTTGTCATGAAAAACAAAGGGGGTCAAATGACTTTCTAGGTAGGCATGATGAATATTTACTGTTATCTGTAGGGAGGCAGAAGAAATATATTGCCACTTCTGTTATTGGAAAACTAGCCATCTCTTTTCTAGCTCTCCTCCAAGCATCCTTCCTCGTTGAATTACCCTAGACAACTCAATTTGCAGCAGAGTAAAATGTTTTTAAGATAAGAAGCCTTCTAAAACGCTAGCCAATTGCCATTTAGGATTAGTTCAAACTGTACAATTGATCATTTGAAACATCTTAAATGCTTATTTTTATGCTTTGAGTTGATTATGTCATAGAATTATTCTAATTTGTAATTTTACAAGGAAAATGTTCTAAATGCATCAGAGTGTTAGATACTGAATTAGATTTTTTTTTTTTTGGAAAAGTGATTTCATAAGGAAGTGAAAAATCATTTACAGGATTTATGAGATGAAATGTATTTCCAAATACACCTTGATTAAAGTAGTTGAATTCAATAGATTAAAAGCTTTTGAAGAATATTCGATTTCACACATTAAGTAATTAATCATCATGATTTTGGTAATTATGCTTTTTAGATCAACTTTTTCCATTCACAACTGTAAAATTAATACTGTCACTACTGTATTTTGATTGGACTGCTTTTTCAAGTTGATACATACAAGGCACTTCGTTAATCATTTTATGAGATGTCAAACTTACTCAATTTAGTTCCTGCCTTAGGGTTCTAATACGACTAAGGGGGTGAATGATATACGCACGACTGTTGTACAAGGCACATTATAGTAAGAACCATAGGGCTACGCAAAGCAGAATGGAGTATAAGAAGGGAGAGATTACCAGAATTTTGCCAATCAAAACTTTTTATATCAGAGATAGACGATAAAGGTAATTAAGTGGGAAAATATGGTACAGAATATATAATGTAATCGCAATCTAGGAAACTCTGTATGACATATTTTTCTAAGTACATATATACAAATAGAATATATTAGAAGAAAACCCCTATTATACTTTTAGGCATATTATACTTTAAGCATTTTCTTTCTAATATTTTGTTATGGTATGTTCTCAAGATAAGGGAGTGAGGGACGTGAGAGAGGCAGGGGAAGTCTCTAAGCACGAATGTAGTGTCTCCTGGAATCTAGATTCATCTCTGTCCCGTGGGGACAGAAGGTGGCTCTGTAGCTAGCATGGCTTTTACCACTTGTTTCACCTAGAGACAGAAAGGTTGGCCTTTTATACCTTCATGTGTCAGTTATTGACTTTGGGGAAGGTGTTGGTAATCTTCTAAGTGAAGTAGCTCCCCGCAGGCAAAGAGAAATTTTCTAAGGAAGGAAGCAACTATGAACCTTTAGCGGCCAACACTTATGGCAGCTGAGCTTAATAAAAGGGTATGGACCGGGCCCGAAAGCATTCAGTTGACACTACTGAGCAATTGAGCATCGCCATATTTAATCACACACACACATACACATACGCACACACTACTAACGACTGAAAGTGACGCGTGAACTATGATAGGTTAAAAAATATATAAGGTTCTTTTTTATCCAGGAATACGTCAATGTGTATTAGTAAACTATATCAATATCTACGTATAACATATTCTTCACTAAAGTAATGTTTCACCCTCATATATTATAGAACGATAGAGAAGGGCTCAACGATGGATACCTGCTATTTATATTTTTTTGAAGTGTGCTGGGCAAAAATAAATAAATAATGGATATGATTTTTTTTAACTTAAAATTTTAAAACTCACTTTCCTAAGAAATTCAACCATGTTGAGCATATTTCTTCTATGGAATGCTGTATGGACTATGTATGCCCACATACTTGTGCCTATTACACAGTCTGTGCACTAACAGCTCATTATCAGTTGGCAGTTATTGTCCAACTTAATTAAAGCCTAATGTGTGCATTATAAATATTGAAAGGAATGAATGAACTTATGAGAGTCTAAATAAAGGGCACAGCATGCCATGCTGGCTGGGGCATATACACCTTAATGCTGGAAAATGAAAACAAAATATTTTCTCAATCCTAAAATCTTTTCCAGAAAGGTAACAGAAAGAAAACACTTTTATCATTGAATAAGCATTAAACTGAAATGTGATGCACATCACAGGCGTCCGCTAAGTGGTTGAAACGACAGAAGTCTCACTCTTTTATATAGCTAAGCACATACAACCCATTACATGAAGTTTTCAAAATATAGCCATATTATGCTTCCCCTTATTTTGCTTCACATGTCCCTCATTTTTGTTTGTTTGTTTTTTACAAATCGAATGGTTGTAGCAACTCTGCATCAAGCAAGTTTACCAGCTCCTTTTTTTCCAATAGCCTTTGCTCACTTCATGTCTCTGTCACCTTTTGGTGCTTCTCTCAATTATCAAACTTTTTCATCATTATTATACTTGTTAGTTTGATCCGTGATCAGTTATCTTTGATATTGCTTGTTATTATAATTGTTCTGGGGCACCAGGAACTGTGCCCATACAAAATAGCAAACTTGATAAATGTTGTGTGTGTTCTGACTGCTCCACCAACCAGCTTTCCCCTATCTCACTCTCTCTCCTTGGTCCTCCCTATTCCCTGAGACACAACAATATTGAAATTAGATCAATTCATAAACTTACAATGGCCTCTAAGTGTTCAAGTAAGAGGAAATGTAACACGCCTCTCACTTTAAATCAAAAGCCAGAAATGATTAAGTTTAGTGAGTAAGGCATGTCAAAAGCTGAGATAGGCTAGATCTCTTGCACCAGTTAGCCAGGTTGTGAAAACAAAGGAAAATTCTGGAAGGAAAATAAAATTGCTATTTCAGTGAACAGATATATGATAAGAATGTGAAACAGCCTTATCGTTGATATGGAGAAAGTTTTAATGGTCTGGATAGAAGATCAAACGAGCTACAACATTCCTTTAAGCCAAAGCCTAATCCAGAATGTGATCCTTACTTTCTTCTTTTCCATGAAGTCTGAGAGAGGTGAGGAAGCTGCAGAAGAAAAGTCTGTAGCTAACAAAGGTTGCATCAAAGGTTTAAGGGAGGCAGCCATCTCCATAAGGTAAAAGTGCAGGATGAAACAGTAAGAGTTGCTGTAGAAGCTCTAGCAAGTTATGCAGAAGATCTAGGTAAGATAGTTAATGAATGAAGGTGGCTACACTGAACAGATTTTTCATGTAAATGAAACAGTCTTATATTGGTGGAAGATTATCTAGGACTTTCATAGGTAAAGAGAAGAAGTCAGTGCCTGGCTTTAGAGCTTCAAAGGACAGGGTTAACCTCTTGTTAGGGGCTAATGCATCTGTTAACTTTAAATCCAAGACGATGCTTATTTGCCATTCCCCAAACCCTAGGGCCCTTAAGAATTATGTTAAATCAACCCTTCTTGTGCTCTATAAATGCAACAACAAAGCCTGGATGACAGCACATCTGTTTACAACATTCTTTACTGAATATTTTAAGCTCACTGTTGAGACTGACTACGCAGAAGAAGATTTATTTCATATATTGCTGCTCGTTGACAATGTACCTGGTCACCCAAGAGCTCTGGAGAAGTACAATGAAATTAATCTTGTTTTCATGCTAAACAGACTGTCTATTCTGCAACCAGTGTATTAAGGAGTCTTATTATTTAACAAATACATTTTGTAAAGCTAAGTTGCCATAGAGAGTGATTCTTATGATAGATGTGAGCAAAATAAATTGATTAACTTTCTGGAAAGGATTTAACATTCTAGATGCTGAATTAGAAACACTTGTAATTCATGACAAGAGGTCAAGATATCAACATTACCAGGACTTTGAAAGAAGTTGATTCCAATCCTCATAGATGACTTTAAGAGGTTCAGGACTTCAGGGAAGGAAATAACTATAGATGTGAGGGGAATAGCAAGAAAACTAAGATTAGAGGTGGATTCTGAAGATATGACTGAATGGCTAAAATCTCATGATAAACCTTAACAGATGAGAAGTTGCTTCTTATGGATGAGCAGAGAAAGTGGTTTCTTGAGATGGACCCAACTCCTGGTGAAGATGCTATGAAGATCATTAAAATGACAACAAAGGACTTAGAATATCACATAAACTTAGTTGACAAAGTAGCAGCAGGGTTTGAGAGGATTGACTCCAATTTTGAAAGAATTTTCACTGTGAGTAAAATACTATCAAACAGTATTGCAAGCTACAGAGAAATTATTTGGGAAAAGAAGGCTCAATCAATGTGGCAGATTTCATTGTTATCCTAAGAAATTGTCACAGCCACCCCAGCCTTCAGCATCCCCACCTTGATCAGTCAGCAGCCATCAACACTGAGGGAAGACCCTCTACCAGCAGAAAGTTAACAACTCACTGAAAACTTAGATTATGGTTAGCATTTTTTAATAATAAAAAGTATTTTTAATCAGCATATTCACATTTTTTTGGAGAATGATATTACACAATTAACAGACTACAGTGTAGTATAAACATAACTTTCATATGTACTGGAAAACCAAATAATTTTTGTGACTTGCTTTATTGCAATATTTATTTTGGATATGAAACTGAATACCCAAGGTATGCCTGCAAACAATAACTAGTCCTCAAGAGAACTTGACAGCATAGTTCATTCTAAATTTACCCGGTAGTCAGGATGACCATTTGTGTTAACTAACTGGCTTTATCCAGGGAGAAACAAATTTTTTAAACCTTTGACAGGAGGTCCTTTTGCAGTTGGAACAAGGTGCCCAGAAAGTTGGGAAACTACCCTCCCTCATAACACTGGGAAATAGGAGTACTGTCTCCATGATGTTTACTTTTGAATGAGATGACGTCCAAGTTTTGAAAAGATGTCCCTGGGTCTAAAAGCTGCCAAAAACCCTAGCTAGCCTTCAAAAAGATGTATGTGTATATATATTTCAAAGACAGGAAAAAGTACTCATAATTACACATTTTCAAAAATATGTGTTCTAAGACAATGGAGGGGAGGGAAATCTTTTATTTTCAACAGTGAGAATTAAGTCTCTTATTCTTAATTTTTATTTACTCATGTTGAAGCTCCTAAGGCCCCAGAAGAATCATTTACTCTTACTTCAGACATATACAGTTTCAAATCCCACAGCAGGTTGTATGTTTTTCGGATGTAGGCTTCTTGTCGGAGACAGATATGCTGACTACAGTATAATAAAGGGACAACTGTCAGCTCTGACAGTGAGTGAAGAGAGAATATTTCTTTAAAAAAAAAAAAAGATGGAAAAGAATGAAAGGGAAGAAAGGAGAAGCGGAGAGAGCAGGAAGAAGGAAGCAATCAGGAGCTTTTTCTAGTGGGAAGAAACAGTCCTGCCACTTGGGAACTCCTGTGGGCATCATTTTATTACCACACAAAAATTATAATTGACCTTTAAGAATACATCTTTATGATCACTAAGTTGTTTAATAACTTCAATGCACAGTCTCAAGGTTGCTTTCAAGTCACATTCCTTATTATCTCGAATGACACCCTTAGACCATGTCTCCTTCAGGTTTCTCTCTTTTCCTCACAGCCCGTAAGAGTGAGCAAATGTTCTGTGAGTGATTGTTGGTTTTTATAAGTAGCAGAGATTGTGTACAAATTATTATGTATGTGCATGTCACTCTCAGGAAACATCAGGGAATCCTGACCACGGATGAAAGCGAAAAGTAATTGCTTTGTTTGCAATTGTAAACAAAATGTTTTTATCTTACATTATTATGACTATCTTTTGGTGGACGGTTTTGTAAGTGTAGCACATGCTTAAAAAGTATAGATGCACAGTCTCTGAAACCAGACTGCCTGGGTTCAAATCCCAGTTCTGCTATGTCCTGTGTAACCTTGAGCAAGATATTTCAACCTCCTTATATCAAAGTTTTCTCATTTTAAAATGGCAATTAGTAATAGTGTTTATTTCAGATAGAGGCTTTTAAAACCAATCAACAAATATAAACTACTATTTATAGTGCAAATCTACCTTGAACCTGAAGACAAGCTATGCTTTTAGGAAGAAAAAAGAGAGAGATAATATTTCTTAGAAGAATTTCTAACCAAAATGCATGTTTTTTTTTAATCATATGTTGAGACTGTGCTCTCTAAAATCCAAGAAAGAATAATATATTTTTCTATTTTCAGTAAATGCTTATTATAGAGCTAATTGTAGCTGAGTTTATTTTGTAGATTCACAAAATAATAGTCTGATATCATATTGGTATTTTTTTTTTTAGTTTTGTTATGTTGAATTCAATTTTATGATTTTGAATTTTAGTGTATATCTTATAGTTAGGTCACTTTTTTATTTTTGCCTTTGCGGACATCAATTTAATATCAATGATGTACTTAAAGACTTTTGTGTTAATATATGTAATCTGATTCATTATAATATGTATAGGTATATAGTATCCCATAGAGTAGCATATACTTATTTGTAGACTGAATTAAGAAGTGAGAATTGTACAAACTTCACAGAACTGAGGAATGTAATAAGATTTTAGAAATTTTGGTATTGCAGGCTTGGGAAGTAAAGAAAAGGAAAGAAATATCAAAATGTTTACAGTTTTCAAGTATCGCCTTAAGAAAGCAAAAGTAATACTGTACTTGTCCACTACTGCTGACATTAGAGTAGATAAAAATAAATTATTGTTATTTCCTTTATATTTTACTAAACTAGCAGTGTTAAAAGCAGTCGCACTAGTGTGAAAAAAGCTTTTCCCTACCTCTTTGATGTCCCAACATAGATGTCAGTTAGCCTGCAAAAATTACATCCTTATTCTGATTTGGTACACTTGAGGTAGTTAGATCATATTGGAGATTACATATATGTATATGCTTATGTATAATTAGTATATATAATATCTTGTATGTATTTTATGTTTCCGTATTTTAGATGTGTATACTTCCCAGAATGAGTTTAGAAACAAATCTACTTCACACTTTAAACTTTAATAACTATTTGTTTTGATTTCATCATAAATTGTGCCTATGCTAAAATTAAGTCATTAGGACTTAAAATTAATCATCAGGATTTTTTTTAGTATTTAATTGAAATATATTTGTCTAATATCTACAAAGTATGTACAATTGGTCTTCAAATTAATCATCAGTTTAATTAGATCGTTTCAGATCTTTTTTAAAAAAATACCTTTTTCTATGTAGAATAACAAGAGGTGCTTTTTACCCAATATGGTAGTATATCATGAATTGGTGAATGCCTTTGCCTTTTCCCATATCTTAACACTATAGAGAGTCATTTCTCTGAGAGAGCTGTATTAGGATAGGCTAGGTTATGTATCAATGCCAGATTATTATAAAATCTCAGTGATTTAATGTAACAAAGCTTACTCCTTGCTTTTGCTACATGTCAGCTATGTACTCAGGGCTTTGTCCTCTAAGGTCCTTCAGGGTTCCGCACTACTGAAGGCACCGTATATCCTGTACCTGCATCTTCTTGGTCACCACAGCAAAACAGCATACATCCTGGGCTCCTCCCTGCTTAAGGCTTTATCCCAGAAGAGGTGTACTGTATTTCAGCTGCGAGATGTCTAGCTGGAACTAGTCCCAAAGGTCCCGCTCAGCAAAGGGACTGGGTAGAGACAGAAACAGAGGTTACTAGTAATGTCCACGGCTATCCAAGTGCTTATTGCCTTGAATATATGTAACAGTTTATGTAAATCCTCAGAACATGGTGAATACATGGGTGTTACATCCTGTTTTATTAATTACTAAATAGCATTATTAGAATTAATTTTAAATATTAAATTTTGAAAGTATTTTTTATTTTTTATGCTTTGACAGTAAATTATAATCTTTCTCACATTATTTTTGAATACCCAGTTATAATAAATGACTGCATTGCTTGATGGCAATCACATTACTCTTAATTAATCCATATTTTCCACACTTCCCTATACATCATAGTTTAGTTAATACATAATAAAAAACTGGACTGGCTTTCACTGATCTCTGAGTCATTGAAATTATAATTTAAATAATCTAACCAGCTGCTAAATAGTATTAGGATAAAACTTGCAGAGGAAATTAAAAATTTGTTCGAGGGAAATGATTTAAAAAATAGGCTCTAATTAAATTACTTTTTTACAGTTTTTTATTCACTAAATATTGCATTTAAAACTATTTTCTGCTAAAATGATTAATTATGCTTTTAATTTTAAACTATTAAAAAGAGAATAGTATGCCCATTGGAATCAAGAGAAAATAAGTATATCCCTAAAATAGAGAATCTGGGATTTTGCTAAAATTAATAAAACATATATATATATATATAATGTCTCAAGTAATAAATTAATGAGAGATTTTATGTCTGATTATGGTCCGAAATTGTCTTATGAGGCATATTTCTTTGATTGAAAGAGCGAATGGAATAAAGTAATTGCTATCTTCTTTTCATCTTTTCCTCTAACTTATTTCTAAGCCTTCGGCTGCTAATAGCCATTATACAAAAGATTCTTTTCAAAGCTTCAAACCTGCCATGTTTTGTTTGTGCTCTAGAGAATGCTATGAGTTCGATTGATTTAGTGATATTTTGAAATAGCTTCCCTTCATCTTCTAAAATTTAAAATAAAATCTTATAACATTTTCAAAATTAGAAAAGTAGTGATCATGGTTACAGTTTTATGTAACAAAAGAATTCATCTATGTTGTTTCACTATATTTTGGCAAGTAATCAGTTTCTTTAAGAGAATGTGTTGTGTCTGAGTAAGAAGGTCTAAAATGTTTTCTTTAACTTCATTGAGCTTTAATTTCCTTGTTTCTAAAATCAAATTACTATAAATATCTATCCCTTTTGAGGATCAAATGATATAACTAGCATAGTACCTGCCATGCTATACCCATTTAAAAAATAACACATCCTATCCATTATTTTTGTCCTTATTGTTTAAGCCTTATGTTTATTCCAGTTTATAAATTCTTAAAGCCAGAAGGATTTTTTAAACTCCTGTGGTTTCTTTACGTTTTATTTTTAAAATTGTTTCTTTATTATTTTTGGCAAAGATATGTTTTCTGGCTTAAAATTTTAGAGTTAAGAAAAAATAGAAAACAATAAAATGGGCAAGGCTAGAGTTATTCATTAATATTATTGCTTTTATAGAGAGTAATGAGTAGTTCTAGTTGTATTTTAAATTTGGACACAGTTTTATCCACTGATATCTACTGTATAGTGTACAATGTTTTGATTTGCAAGTTACAGAAAATCTCGACTCAAGCCTTCTCAATCGATATCCACATATGGTAGCCTGAGCTAGGATGAGCTCCAGGCATAGAACAGTCAGTGGTTAGTCATGTCATGTCATTCAGGGCCCAGGTACTTTTAAACATTCTAAACCTTGTCTCTGGTGATAGCATCAACTTCAAATTAGCCAAAAGATGGCAGCAGCATTTCCAGGCCATGTTTCTAGGACACAGCCCCATCCTAATAAGAAGAGAAATCTGTAACTGTATTTCATTCTTAAAATTGAGGAAACTATATTCCAAAGACTGTAGTCAGTTTATCAGAATTACCACATTCTCACAAAAAGTTCCAGAAATTAGAATATAACTATCACTCATTTAGGAATATAATGAATATTGGGGTGTCAAAGATATCACTCTAGGCCACATGTTTAGCTGCCCAGCATGTAAGCACATGTTCTCACATGTAGGCACTTCCAAAAATGCCCATGCCTATCTGAAATATATTTATACCTTAGTAAAAAATAAGACAACACAAAAACTGTTATGGTTACTAAAGCAAGTTCAAGTTCAAAATCTCTGTTTTAAGTGTAGTTCTGTCCTTCAGGTTAAAATGTAACTGTTTATAGTTCAGTAAAAGAAAAGATTTTTACTCTCTTTCCAAGGTTGCCAACTTCTGATAATGGGGGATAGAAAATACTACTACCATAAAAACTGTCTTTCTGGGAGGAAAAAACAAAAAAGGATAAGTGACAGTGGTATTGATTCATATCATGTTTTATATTCTGCTGGACAATAGTAGTGAGCACTGTCAGTTCTGGTAGTTAACTAACGTTCTCGTTCTGCAAACCTGACAGCTCCAGGGTCAGGGGTGGAGAGCGGTGGCGGCTACTTCCATGTCCGTGTCTACCCTGGGCATTTGAGAGATGGGCATGTGGAAGGGAGCCTTGCTTTGGCACAGCTTCCTTCCTGTTGAGTGGGTTTGGTGAACTAAAGGTTGGTCTAGTTATAGAAATACGCTCTTGGTGAGGCTTCCAGTCACTTTGGTGATTCAATTCCCTTAGAAATGTAATCGGCTTCTAACTCTTTTTCTTTCAGTTCCATGGCCTGATAACCTAGCCAAAGAGCTGACCAGCCAGTCTTTTTGGGGGGAGGAATCCAGTCCCCGCCACAAACCTGAGTCTCATCCATCACCTCCCTCATCCCCACGTTCATCACTCTTTATTGGCCTCTGCCATGAGAAAAACAAAAACAAAAACAAAAACAAAAAACAAAAACAAAACAAAAACAAAAACAAAACAACAAAAACGCAGCCTGATGTGGGAAGGCCCCCATTGTAACTGTCCTTTCTATCCACACTTTAAAGATAAGATTGTTCCCTTTACAAGGTGAATAACGTTTAATTGGAGGTGTTTGCAGGAAATCTGGAGTTATAGGATTTCCTTTTGCTCAAATCAAATATTGGCTCCGGCTCCATTCTCACTGTCTTGGTTTGCATTACCTACAGCTTGGCGTAGAAATTTTGGCTTTTTATGTTATTGGAATCTAAATCAGTTTGCCTTACAGCCCACAGACATAAAGAACCTTTTGAAGCAGAATTGTATTTTATTCCTTCTCTACTTTTCAATACATCAACTTTAGACCAAGCATATCTCTTTCTTGAAGGACTTAACTGAGAGTTTCAAGAAGTAGCCAAAACACCAGCATTTTGAAATTTTTCTGTGAGTTCCCTAGATGGGCAAACATTTAGCCAAATGATTCAAAACCACACAAGAAATGTCATTAACCACAAAGCTTTGAAGAGTAGGGTGAATCATCCTTTCCCTGCTTTATCTTCTCTTTTCTGCAAGTTCAACATTTTAGAGTCTCTTGCTTGTGATAACTCATTTCTGGTGACACATTTAGTATCAGGCTGCTTCTGTCAGCAAATAATTGAAGGCATCGATTAAACAAAGAAAATTATGCTGCATTATTGTATGTAGTGAGGATTCCATTGCCATTTTCAGGGTTCTTGACCAGTAACTTTCTCCAGGGCTGTTAGCAAAATAGCTTCAACTCCTTCAGACAGTATACAAATAATGACTATAAGAGAATTGTTTTTCCCCCCTGGGTCTCTTAGATCCCTTTACTTTCTCAGAGTAAATTTTTCCAAAAGCACTTCAAAATTTTTCTTTTAATGTCTAATGTAAAATTCTTGAGAGCATATACCTCAAAATCAACAAGTTGCAACCAAAGAGAATTGATTTCTTCATACTGTAAGGAAATGCCTTTCTGGGATTCTGGGCCCTAGGATCTGACTCTGATCTAACCCTACACTCCTAGATTGGTCCCAACTCACTCACCTTTGTTAGGGTGGCCTTGTCGATGCTAGATTTTGTTCAGAAACCAGGAAAGTTTGACAGTCATAAACAATTTTTTAATGGAAAAATATAGATTGTTAGTATAGGTTTTTTTTTCTGTTTTGATAATATAAACCCAAATATAAAAAGGCTGAGGTATAACAAACATTATTAGTCTATGTTCTCAACTCTGCCTGTAGGTTTCTTGCAGGTCATGTGTTAAGGACATTCTGTGAACCTCATTAGAGAGCCAGGGGCTAGGGACAGTCACCCAAGATATGCTACACCCGCTCCTACTCCCAACCTCTTTTTCACAGCCTTGGATGTTCTCTCTCCTTCGTAAATAATTTCTCATTCTTAAAGTGTCTGTGTGTGTATGTCATGCATGTGTGTATGGTCTCTTCTTGCAAATCCACAAACCCCATGCCCGGATACAAAGACACTGTACACTAAACTTCTGTGAAACGATTTAATGGTATTTACCACTTAATGTTACAAATATTCTTTTAAAAATATTTTTACCTAGCATGCTCCTTAGATGATTGTCACAGTGTTATACACTTACTATCCTATTAAAAATAAGTTCCTAATACACATATACTGAATTAAAAAAAAAAAGAAAGAAATTTTGGCCTTTCAGAAGAGTAAGGAAGACCTACTAAAATGTTTGGGTAAATGACCTTGTTAATCTCAATGCTGTTTAATATTTGATGGTGGCATTTATATATCTCCTATGAGCTGTTTTCACGACATTCAAATTATTTTACTCATACACTGAGACAGAGAAAATATATGACATACCCATTTAACTAGTGCATCTATCAAACTTTTAAACACTTTAAATGAAATGTCTACTTTGGGCATGGAAATATTTATAAAATTACCTTTGATAAATTAGTTGTGCTTTCAGATTCTGAGCACCTCAAGACTCAGAATAAATATATGATATTATTTTTTACTCAGATGTATGTCTGAAAATATTTTTATATCACCAAGATATTTTATATTGCCAAGCTAAAATTGCTTCAGAAGAGAGCTACATATATCTGGGCTAAGAAGGGTCAAGAAAACCTGAGTAATAATGTTTGAGTTAAAACAGTCCTATGCACACCACATGTACCCTGTAAAGTTACACATTTACCTAACCATTTAGAAAGGTCAACTTTTAATGTGTAGTTAATTCTGTTTCGAAGTGTTGTGATATTTTAATCTTTGGAAATGCTGAAGACATAGGAATTTAAACTTGAAGACATTTTCTCTCAAAGTTTTTTAGCATTCGAATTAATGCAGGGACACTGAACTATATTTGGAGAAGAAGAATTAAGATATGTGCACTGGAAATGACTGAACAATCCCATGGGATTCTGGATGCTCATGGGTGTTCAGTAGGTCAAAGTTTACATCCTCAAAGTAAATGATGATAGATCAAACTGCTGAAAGATCTCTATGTGTAAAAAAAAAAATCTTTTATACTATCCAATACATCTGATTATGATGCATTATTTGATGGTAGGAGACTTCTTTTTAAATAATTTATTAATATAGGTAAAATTGAACTGAGATTCCTAACATTTAATTTAAATATTATCACATCACTTATTCAGTACTTGCTCTATACTTTGGACAAGACTTGGTGCTGGGAACTCAAAAATGATTAGTTATGCTGCCCAGATTCAAGGAGTGCTATAGGTTGGATGCTCTAATAAGTAGACTTTGAACTTAAAAGTTCAAGTATAAATGGTGAATATCTAGGAAGTGCTCCTATGAGAAAGCAGTAAGGGAGTGGAGAAAAGAAGAGCTGGAAGACAGAGAAGCTAGGCAACTGGAGAAATTTCAGTTGAAGTTCCAAGCTCAATCTGATCTATGGAAAGCTCTGGGGTTAAATTACACTTCAGAGTTAGTCCTGCCGCTAGGCAAAGGAATATGGCTTTTATTCTCCTATTGGCCAAGACGAGAGGCAGTGGGGATATGGCAGTGAGGTTAAAGCTCCCAGGTAGACATCCACCAACTCCTACAGGTTAGGAGACTCCAGCGCCCAAGGCGGTCCTCGAAAGGTTGCAGGTAGACGCCTTTAGAAGCAAAGCACACATAAACTTGCCAGGTGTGGACAGAGCTGAGGGAAGGGATGGGAAACCACATGCGTGGGGCACCAGCAGTGGTTACTACCAGAAGTTCTGGAGAGGCGCTAAGTCTTCAAACTATGAGTGTAATAAATGCAATAATGTATCAACATTCAAAGCACAGTAATAACTCAGGAAGGGAGTTTGATAAATCTGTATGTGGTAGGAATAGGGACCAAGGGATGCTTGAGTAGAAAGATGACAAGAACAACAAAATGCTTGTCTGCTTACCACTATAAAGTGAATATGAAAAGTGTTACCCTGGTTTTGTTATGAATGCTTCTACATGAGAAAATCTTTAATATTTTACTTACCTCTAGTTTCTTGTGTTATCTTCTTAAATCTCAAATTGTCCCACTGAATGAACTAAATAATTGCCCTATTAAAAATTCCCTCTTAGAAAAATCTGTTGTCCTATATGCCAAATATTTCTCGAGTTCTCTAAATTCAGATTGATCTTCTGCTTCTCTCAGCCTAATATTCTCATCTTTCTTTTCCAAATTGTATTTTTCTTACCCTGTCAGTGAGACCATATTCTCCTTATGCATGACCTATATTCCCTTCATTATTCCATTCTTGCCTTGCAGACAGAAACCCCTTATTGCCTCTCCCTCCCTCTCTCCCTTCTCTCTCTCTCTCTCTCTCTCTCTCTCTCTCCCCCTCTCTCTCTCTCTCCTCTCTCTCTCTCTCTCTTCTCTTCTCCCCCTCTCTCTCTCCTCCCTCCCTCCTCTCTCTCTCTCTCTCTCTCTCTCTCTCTCTCTCTCTCTCTCTCTCTCTCTCTCAGCTCAAATAGGCAGTTTGATTCTCTGGAATGATCATTTGGAGTTGTAAACTTCCCGATAAAATGATACTACATAGATAATTATGACCCCAGAATATAGAGTTGCATGCTTTCACCAGAAGCTTCTGTTTTCTGTTTTAAGGAGTTTGACTCAAACTATGAAATCGGATATGTAATTCCAGTTCTACTACTCACTTGGTGTATAACTTTTAACAATATACTTAACCTCTCTATGTCTCAATTCCTCCATCTGGAAAATAAAAGTAATAGTTGTCTATATCATATAGTTGCTGTGAGTGTTAAATATTTGCTTAATGTGGTATCTGAGACATGGTAGATGATAGCAACTTCAATAACAATAAAAATGACTATAGTAGACTTCTTATTCATTGAAGTAGAAATATTTTAATAAATTTATTATCAAATATTTATCCTATGGTTTACAAACTCTTAAGTTTTATTCACATATATGTTTCTTAGTCTCTTATAGATAAATCTACTTCCTACAATTTAAATAGTCTTGGTTATCTTATTTCTAAATCCATCAGATATTTGGCTAGCATTTCACAAACCATGTTCCAAAGAACTCTTACATTAAGTGAGATGTTAACTGATATTCTGGTAGAATATAACACAAAACAACTAAATAAATTTTTTAAATTTAGTAATTAATTATCCTTTTATAATTTATTTTCAAGATTATATATATATATATATATATATATATATATATATATATCTCAAACACATTTATAGAGCTCTTGTGATCATGAAAACTCTGATTTAAGGAGGTATTTTTCATTTGCAAATGCCATCATAAAGTTGAAAGATAAATTACATAAAACATTAAACAATTATGTTTACTTATATGTTTACTTATTTTTTTTGATTCAATGACAGATTTTCTAACCACATTTTTAATAGCTGGTCAGTGTTATGTACCTTAACTTATAATTTTACTTGTCTTTTTTGTGTTACCAAATGTTTTTGTTAAATATGATATTCAAATGCTGATCATTTCTAACTTTAAATAAATGTTTTGGCATCTACTTTAATCCTAGAACACATTTATTTCACAACTTCCTGATTATGTTCCATTTATGAATTATAATATGAAAATATTCATAGTCATATAAGTTTGGAAAACTCTGGATTAAAAGGAACAAATTAAGAGGAGCGTTTGCTAGAGACATAATGAAAGCAGTAACCTGTAGGGACGCTTAGCAGGGTGGCAGTAATTCAAATTGCAGTCCTGTATAACAAAGCACAGGGGAGTAATTGATGTTTATAATGCTATACCTAAAACATAAATTAGAATGTACTGTGGTTCAGTGTACTCAAATTAATAAGGCAGAGTGTATGTAATAGATTTTAGAATAATGTGTAACAGTTTTTAAAAAAATTTTGAAATTGAAATGAGAATTTCCATTACTGAAAAATGTAAAATACCTTGATATTATTTTAGTTTCGTTTATTTTTTATCACCAAACAACATAAAATACTATCAGATACAAATACAACAGTAGCAATATAACCTTTAAATTACAAGAGGTATTTTACTTTACTTATTTTTCATTTAAATGTAGTAGGTGGTCTGTTGACTCTTAAAGTTATTCTCAAAACTATTCCTACTTTTTTTCTTCTTGTATACACTACACACATCCTTTCTTCCTTCTAAAGAGGGAAAAACATAGAAATTAATGCTATCCTAGAGAGATGGGTACAGTTTCGTAAGGTCAAAATCAGTAGAGCTCAGTAGAGTGCAACTTCCAGGAATGCGGTTAATGATGAGCTTGGGCTCATTAAATCTTATTCTACTTCACAGTATCCTGAATCTTAAAACTCTCTTTTTTCAAGACAGCTAACATTTAGTGAGTACGTACTACTTAGCAATTACTGATTAAATGTAAGAGCTTTATATGTATAAATATATTTAGTCTTTACAGACCTCATTAGATAAACACTGCAAGAGCAAATGTTGATATTATTTCATATATGTGAACATAGTTAATAATAATTTTAATAATAATTTTCCCCCAAAATTTGTATGTCGCCATTTACTCTTTCCCAGCCACAAGTTGGTGTTGGATTTCCTGGACTATGAAGAAAGAAAATAATTGTAATATGATTTTTATTTCATTCAGAAAAGGACCTTTGTTAATAGGATAGAGTCAGTCAAGACAAATTTCACTGAGATGATAGGAAGAAGATTACGAACAATGATTTAAAAAAAAAGGAGTACACTTGATGACTTTGGAAAAGCATTCTATTGATAGCTCATTGTTAAGTTGACAATCAGATATGACTTTGTTGTCAAATTTTGCAACTAGTTATTGTGTTACCTCTGGAAAACTCTTCAGGCTTCAGTTTCTTATAATATTTTGGATCTAAATCATTTCTAAGTCTTTAAATTTTATGATACTCTGAAATTATGCTACCAAAGAGTCACCCAAAGCCAGTTAATTCCCTACGTATGTCTTCTGTAATGCTAGCTACAATGGGAAGTAAATACTTTCTTTACTATGAGAGAGGGAAGGGAGGGAGGAAGGAAAAGTTCTTATCCTTCTGTTTATAATTTAGTTGTCAGTATAAAGGCACACACATGTTAAAAACTGTGGAAAATTATTTTGTGACAATAAAAGTGTCACAACAATTTAAAAATTTATGTTTGCACCAATAGTTTTAATCAGGACAAACAACCTGAGGGAGAGTAATGGCTATTGTTATATGTAAAGAATGCTGGACTAAAAAAATTCGAACAAATTCCAGTTCTGCAGTAGTGTCTTTGTTGAATGAGCATAGCAATAATTATGAGCATCTATCATGAATTAGGTACTTTGCTAACTACTTTTCATATGTTAATAACCCTCAATTCAAATGTGCCTATATTGGAGCCTTCAAATTTTAGTGATTAAATGCACAACTTATTTCTTTTCCTGGCAGAAAAATTGTACTTATGTTAACTTTTGCATGAATCCTTGTACGCAAGAAGCTATAGCAGTTGAATGAATAGTCATTTAATGTTTGCTAGGCAGCTAATTTACTTAGGCTGCAATACAGTGGTAACTTCCCCTGCTTAATTGAGAGAAAAGGTCAGTAGAAAGTAGGAAAGAAAGTTTCAATATAGCTCTTTTATGTTCATACTAGCATTTAGTGCCAGTGGAATGATTTGTACCATAGACAAACCTAATAGTTCAAAATGTTCTGTTCTTTGGGGGCATGGAAAATGGCTTCATGTTTGTTTGGTTTTTGTTTCCTAAAGAAAATTTCCAGAGCTGGGAGTAACTCTCAAAATCTTTTTTTCAATATTACAGAATCAGAGCTCTTAAATGTTGCAACTTCTGCCAAATGCTCCCTTCAGTATTAAAAAGACCTTTAAGCCAGTATATTGGGTATTTTCTCAGTGCGTGGGGTGTGTGTGTGTGGTGTGTGTGTGTGTGTGTGGTGTGTGTGTGCGTGCGCGCGCGCGCGCGCAGCTTTCAGAGGGCATATAGAGAGAAGGCCAAATTTGTGAAACAAATATTTTTGTTGTTGTTGTTGTTGTTTTAAGTTTTTTTTTTTTTTAATGGCCAATCTAGAATTTACGATTGCTACATTCTTTGGCAACTGTTAGGCAACTGAAAGATGTGTAATTGAAAAAGAAATTAAAATGTTAAATTTAAGGACACAGTGCTTTGAATAAAAACCTCAGATAATGTGAACTTGATTAGTTCAATTATTAAAAAAATCTAGCAAAATATGGAATTTTGTGACTTGTGAGATTAAAGAATTTTTAAAATGCCTTTAGTACAAAATGTTTTATAGGGAATTAATTCATAAACTAAATCATTGACTTGTAGATCTTAGGTATTAACATCTCACTTTTTTTTTTTTATTGAACAATTTATAAGATACCATAAGAGTCAGGACTTACAGCCGAGGTGGATTAGTTTACTATTATTATTTTGTTATTTCCTCTTTATTAGTTTACTCTTCAGATAGATGTATTCATTGAAATATCATGCAGTGTTAGAGCTAGAAAGGAATTAGGAAAGGAACTGAACCCCTTATTTAAATAGGTGGAAAATGTAAAGGCAAAGCAGTTGTGATTTCTATGTTCAGTGAGAGTTGTCTGTGGTCGCATGACATTTAATAAGTTCTTTAGGTGAACTTAGCTTATGAACTTCAAAAGGAAAAGCAAATACTCTCTTTACATTTGTAGAATTCATTTTACTTCATTTATTGATATTTTAAACCAAATATTTGTATTTCAATATATTGGTGATGATACTTATATTTTTTCAAAGAATTTTTTTTATATATAAAATTTCCACCATATTTTATTGAGACAGGTATTGTTGGTATTATATGATTGTACTATTAAGATTGATTATTTAGAAATCTTTATCAAACAGAAATTATAGGTAACGTAAGACAGTAAATGAATTCTTCAGTACTAGCTCAACTCATTCAGTCATGAATTTTTAAATTAATTTAAATTCTGCATTTTCTGTAAATAATTACTCTTTTAAAAATTTATGGATTACTTTTTACAAATATAAATCTTATATCCAAAATTCAACATACAGGCAGTGAACATTAGAGTTGGATTAGCATTATGCTGACTTTATTTTATGATTTTACTATTTTACTTTAATCGAAAAGAAAGTATACTACCAGCCAGGGTGAATAATGAACCCAGATAATATGTACTGTGTTTTGTGGCTAAATTTACTTATGTTCACATTAATCGATTTGCTCCTGACAAAGAGTATTTAACAATTTAACAATTACTTAACAATTATTCATACAAATGCCTCATTGTATTTTTTATATATTAATCAATTTGGATAACAAAATGTATATTCTAACATGCTGGGTATTTTACTGTGGTTAAAATTAATTGAGAAACAGCTAATTTTTTTTAAAGCTATGAATAGAAAGCTACTTAAATCTTGTTAAGCTGAGCTTACCAATACAAGAGCTTTCGAAAGTAGTTTAAACACTTGGTTTTGTCTTTAACCTAATTATCTAAATTCATAAAAATAAACTGTGCAATAAACCTCAATTGAATAATGATGGTAGTTTCTGTGATAGGAAGATGAAAAACACAAGAACTTGCTCTGAAGGTGGCTCACATTTTTCGCAGACACATAAACAAATAATTTCAGTGTAGCACGGTAATAGCTAAAAGCTAGCACTTATTTAACACTTATTTTCGTGCCAACTCTATTTTTATTAGTTTTACCTCATTTACCCCTCCCAATTACCCTGCATTCTATTATCATCTCCATTTTACAGAAGAGAAAACACTGCCCAGAGAGCATGTGTAATTTGCCTAAGGTACCTAATTAGTAACTTGCTAAGCTGAGGTTGAAATCAAACAGCCCAAATCTCACTGGGAAAAAAAAAAAAAAAAAAGGAGATATACAGGAGCTACTATTGTATTACAGCTTGAGAAATAAGTAAGAATGTGCTGGTTAAGGGCTGTGCAGTGATGGAAAAGGAAATTGTGGGTGGGGAGAGCAGGAACAGTTAAGGGCTTTCTGGGACTAGAGAAGAGATTTAGTGAGGGCAAAGAGCTAGGAGACCAATGGATGTCTGAGGAGAACTACAGCAGGTTCTTATTACCACAGCCCTGTTTCTCAAAGTGAAGCGACAGACCACCCAAGGAAAGAAACCCATGGATAAATGATGAATATACAGATTCCCAGGCTATGTCACAGATCAACTGAGTCAGGATTTATGCATTGGGACCCAAATGAGCATTTTAACAGCATGTCAGGTGATTAACTGTTCTGCATCATAATTTCCAGGGTCCTGTACAAGACTTTAAAGTTCAAGATGAAAAGTGTCAGGAGATCAGGGCAGGAATATAGATAAGGACTAGAGCATATTAAGGATTTTAAATTGTCTTTTTTTCTGTTTAAATTATCTCACAAAATAATAATGTTTCAAAATGCGTAGTAAATATTAACATAGGTTGGAAACACAGGAGTAAAATAAGCAGTTCAACAGACAAAAATGAAACAACATTATTTGTTTTATATCCTATTTCTTTTACCTTCTAAAGCAATCCATAAGAATATACTACTAATTCTTATGTATTATTTTATCAATATACAAATCCTGCCCCCACTTCCCATCATTCTAGTGCATTGATTTGCTACTTGTACAAATCTTTACCTCTTTATGAAATCTTTCAAAAGATATGACCAAATTCAACATTCATTCATTCATTCATTTATTCATTTAATCTAATGATTCTCCATCCTGGTTGCAAATAAGAATGACCTAAAGAACTTTTTTAATAATATATATTTTTTTTATTTTTCAGTTATAGTTGGGATACAATATTATATTAGTTTCAGATATATAACACTGATTAGAGATCTGTATACCTCACAGTGATCACCCCAATAAATCTGGTACCCCTCTACCCACATACATATTTATTATAATATTGACTGTATTCCTAATGTTATACTTTGTATCTCCAGGACTATTTCGTAACTACCCATTTGTACTTCTTAAACTCTTTCCCCGTTTTCAGTGACCACCCCCAATCCCTCTCCCAGTGACCCTCTAAATGTTCTCTGTATCTGAGTTTGTTTCTGTTTTAATTATAGTTGTTTTTTAAATTTATTTTGTTTTTAGATTCCACATGTACTTTAAGTCATATGGCATTTATCATTCTCTGACTTATTGCATTCAGCACATTACTCTCTAGCTCCATCATGCAATATTTTTTTTTCTATCTCTTTAGTTTTAGTCTCTGTGTGTCCATGAAACTGAAGTAAGTCTCTTGTCGGCAGCGTATGTGTCTTTTTTTCCTTACCCTGTTCTTTTGATTGGAGCACTTAATTCTTTTTCATTTGAAGAATTGTTGATAGATATGTAGGTATTGCCATTCTTTATTCGTATTTTTGGTACATATTTTAGAGAAATTCCTCAACATTTTCTGTAATACTGGCAAGGTCATGATGAACTTTACCTTTTTTTAATCTGTCCTTCGAGTCTGAATGATAGCTTTTCTGGATAAAGTAATCTTTGTTGTAGATCCTGTGTTTTCATCACTTTGAATATTTTGTGCCAAGCCTTCTGTTGGGCCAAGTCTCTTTTGAGAAATCAACTGACAGTCTATGGGAGCTCTCTTGTAGGTAACTGTTTTTTCTTGCTGCTTTTAAGATTCTATGTTTGTCTTTAACCTTTGGCATTTTCATTATGATATGTCTTGGTGTGGACCTCTGGGTTCCTCTTTCTTGGGACTCTCTGAGCTTCCTAGGCTGTTTCTTTCACCAGGTTAGGAAATTTTTCCATCATTATTTCTTCAAATAGGTTTTCAACTTCTTGTTCTCTCTCTTCTCCTTCTGCTACCCCTATGATGTGACTGTTGTTACGTTTAATGTCATCCCATAGGCTCCTTAAATTATCTTCACTTTTTTGGATTTTTTTTTCTTGTTGCTGTTCTAATTGGGTATCCTCTGCTACCTCATCCTCTATATCATTGATTCGATGCTCCTCTTCATCCACGATATTGATTCCCTCTAATATGCTCTTCATCTCAAATATTGTATTCTTCATTTCTGACTGGTTCTCTATTATAACTTCCATTTCCACTTTTATGTTTTTTATCTTTGTTATAGTTCTCACTGAGTTAATCTACTCTTCCCCTAAGTTCATTGAACATCCTTGTGACCAGTGTTTTAAACTCTGCATCTGTTAGATTGCTTGACTCCACTTTGGTTAGTTCTTTTTCTGTAACTTTGTTCTGTTTTCTTGTATGGTTTCTGCTTCTTTGTCTTCCCATTTTGCCTGCCTTTCTGTGTCTGTTTCTATGTACTAAGCAAAGCTCCTAAGTCTCCTGGTCTTATTAATGTGGCTTTGTGTAATAGGTGTCCAGTGGCACAGTCCTGAGAGGGGTTCAGCTGCAGGCCACTTTTGCCCCAGCCTATGGCCCTCCAGGGCCACCTGTTAAGATTCAGCAAGTCCACAGGTGCTGTGCTTGTAGTTCTTTCAAGAGGCCATACCAGTAGCAGGCTGGCTACTGCCAGTGTGGGACTTGGAGCTGCTCAGCAAGGGGCACAAGGCCCATGAGGACAACACTGGATGTGACTTGAGTAGGGCCACAAGTTGGGAGAGGCAGAGTTTCAGGGAATACTGTGGGCAGAGTGACCTCTGTTATCCAGTTTTATGACATCTCAGCTATGAGAACTACGTCTGCACATTGGGAGGGAGGAGGGCTCAACCAAGGATCAGTGTATACCGCTGGCACTTCTGCCCAGGAGAAAAATCCTCTCTGGCCTTCTCCCCAAAGCCCTACAACTCCACGTCCCCTCATATTTCTGTGGTGCATCCTCCCCTACAGTAACCTCTCCAGCACTAGAGCTCAGGGCAAGTGAGTCCATCACTGCAAAAGTCTGTCGAGGCCACAGCTGGGGCCCCTTTAAGAGGAACATCTGCACTTGCCGTCTGCAACTGCCATGGACTCTGTCTTGCTTAGCTCACGTGGCAGCCTCATGTCTCCACCCCCTACCACTGTAGCAAGGTGATTTCTTAACTCTCCCTAGTTATAGAGCTTTTTCATCCAGACACCAGGAGACTGCTTGCTATTTGCCATGGATTCATCACAATTTTGGTGTGGTCACAAGAGGAAATGTGCAAAGTCTCTACCCTCTATGTCATCTTGACCCTCCTAAAAAACTTTTATAACAATTGATTTACAGGTATTTTTTACCAGTGTCTGTTATGTGAAAGTCTTTTTACCCTGTACTGTGAAAAATGCATACTTAAGAGAACACAGCCCAAGGGCCCTTGAAATCTAGAAAGAATATAAGATATGTACAAAAAAATAGTAAGTTAACACATAGTAAGAGCCCTAAAGAGCTACAGAAAATGCACTACTGGAGTTCAGAGAGTCGCAATATTGCTTGCTGTTGAAGGCCTTAGTAAGTTTTTGTGGAAGAGTGGGCATCTGAGCTTAGTTGTAAATGAAAGATCAGATTTTGATATAAATGTTATTGAAGAAATGCATTTCCAGTTTTCTGATAGAATAGTGACTGAAAGAAAGTAAATCGTGTGAGAGGAATTATGGTTAAAGAATAGTTGGAAAACAGCTAATAATTTGTCTTGAGAGTTGGACTCAGGCATCTAAAAGTTATGGAATTAAAAGAGGTTTTTCTCAGTTTGAGGGACCTGGCAGCCAGCCTGAAGAGCGCAGAATTCATTCATATCCTTAAGTGAAATATTGAAATCTTTCAGCAAAGGAGAGGCATGAAGAACATGATTCAGAAACATTAGTCTAATGTTAGGGTATGGGAAGGATTGGGAAGAGTGAGGAGAATGTTAGGGGCATCTCTTAAGATACACCACTACAGACAAGAATTATAATTTTTTGAGTCAGATCTTTAGTCCAATACAGAGATGGAAACTTGGAAAATGATAGAATTTGCAAGACAGGCCCTATTTAGAAATTGTTCTTCTCTGTGATTTTGTGACTTTTTCTAGAAAGAGAATAAATAAAAATAAATAAATGCAATTAAAGCTTCATCTGCTCCTTCTCAAGGTCTTGAATAATTAACTGTACATTGTATATCTGTGTATGTTGAAAGTGTCCAGCGGTATGCAGGTAATGGTTAATATAACAATCAGTTCTCCAATATAAGGGCCCCATTCGTAGCATTTGCCTGTTTCTGTGGTAAATAATCTTTCCATGGCTAATTTCAAACTACTAATACAACATAACTGAACATGAATTCAAGAAGTTTGAGGAGGAAACCTTCTCTACTAATTCATGATTGACTGCCTTGACCCCTCAAATTAATTGGCAATAGACATAGTAACAGGAGAAAAGTTTATTTTGCATGAAGAGCTACTTAGTAACGAGGAACTCACTGAAGAGCTAGAGGTAAAGATTTCTATACCAACTTAACAAGAAAAGAGGGCCCAGTTTAAGGCTTCAGAGGGAAGTATGGAAGGGTCTATTGGGCTTTTTTTTATGCTCATGGGCAAATGAAATCCCACTCCTGGTGCTAAGGGATCAATGGCAGCTGTATCTTTGGTAGGTTCTGTTTAAGTTTAGATAAGGTTTCTTTCTCTGGCACTTATTGTTCAGAAGTTTTTCGTTTTAAGTAATTTTTTATAACACTTCGCTGAGCTGTTAATCCCTTCTGGAAGAGATAAACACTAGGGAGCCCTGGCAAGGTGGCTCCTGTACACCAATATGTTTTCTGCTTCAGAATTGCCTTTTCAAGTTGTGAATTAAATTATTTAAACAACAGCAACAAAGAAACAAACAAAAATGAAAACCTAAAGTTGCCCTTAACAGCTGTGATTTGGGCATAGTAGAGGAGATGACAGCTTCCGTAATCAGGATTTAGCTATTTGCACTGGATAGCTTTGGTGAATGTTACAAGCTTTCTTGATAACTTGAGGAATTTTGAACAAACAATGAAGTATGGACAAAGAGGTAAACTGAACATTACCTCCTAAAGATTAGAGTATATAATGCAGCAAAACTAAATTTAGACAATTGGTGTAAAATTGAAATAAATGCTTTCTCTCTACTTATTCTGCTCATTTTCCTCCTTTGGTTTTTGTTATAAGTTGGTTAAGTTGGTTGTAGGTATGTTTGCTACAGAAAAATGCTAAATTTCTTGTCCTCTTTGAGAAGGTTTGCAGAAGAATAATTTAGGTGAAATAGTTTTGGTTTCTAGATAGCATAACTAAGTAGTGGTTATTTTCACAACCATACCACCTCGTGTTATGGGGCCTGGAGAAGTAGATGTCCATTTTGCTCCTGTTCATAATTGAAAGACTATTCTATTTCCTACCACCTAATAATTCTTGGCTTGAAGCTCATGTCATTATACTACTTTTTAACCTCCTCTTTACTGCAGTCCTCATTAGACTCCAAATCACACTCCTCCCCCTATTTCTTGAAGATTATAGAGCTTTAGTTGTTTTCATTCTTTACAGTATTATTCCTGAAATAGTTCTTAGTTTGCAAATTGTTGTATCGACTTGCATTTCAGCCTCTTAAACTCTATTTTTCCATGATCTTCTTGTCTATTCTATCTCAGCAAGTGTATGCAATACTTACCTGACATCTCTACTACTATGTCCAACTGGAATTTTAAACTTAATTTGAACAAACTGATTTTTTTCCCCAGTTTTCCTATCCCAATAAATTCCTATTTAATCCTTGATTACTCAGGTAAAAACTTAGAAATCACTCCCAACTCCTCAGTTTCTCTTTTAGACCATATCTAAACCACTAGGGAATTCTATCATTTCTACCTTTAAAATATGTATACTCTTCAACCATTTTTTTACCTTCTGCACTAATAACACCTTGTCCAAGACACCGTTATCTCTGAACGTACTACATCATCTTCTAAGAGCCCACATTTGTCCTTCTGTGGTCTCATTTTACCTAACATTCGTCGCTTTTTTTTGTTGTTGTTTTATTTTCATTATAAGTGAGTTACCAAATCCAGCCCACCCTTAAAAGGAGGGGATTATACAAGAGTGCAAATAAAAAGCATTAGAGGCCATTCCAGAAGCTGCCTACCATATGCAATGTATCCAGATCTAAGGGCTAGGGCTGGCACTCAGAATTTAAAGCTAGAAGCTTAGTAGCTCTCTGTAACAGACACAGAATTCAATTGTCTTGCAATTTAAAAGCTGCCAACATTATCCTATCTACCAACACTTTAAAAGTCCAAGAATGGAAAGACACTCTTCTTTTTCCAGTTCAATATTGTACCAGCCACATCTGCTAGTGAATATCTGCTCTGTATAGTTCAAAGTTAGCTAGCAGCAGCTCACATTTCCCAAGGCCCTGGCATCTGTGTTTTGGCAGAGTTTACACATGACTTTTGTCTTTCTGAGGTTGTTGGGGTCTGGAGGCTTTGGTGGGGCTCATTCATCCCACAACCACCATTTAAGACTCAGAAGAATATAAAAATAGCTTCTGCCTATGGAGAAAGTTTCCAGAAGCTGCAGACAACCTTTCAGGTCAAACTCTTATGATCTGAGGCTTAAAGCTCTTACTTAGTCAGACCTTAGCAATAAAAGGCACACTGCATAGCTATAGAACAGAACACATCTTCTCTGCATGTGATCTTGCTAGTAAAAGAAAGAGGAATAAGCTGAGCCCAGCACACCGAGTTCATCCATGCCAAATTTGTCAGCAGGAAAAGTAATCCTTTTGTTGCTAGGCAGAGGAACTGAAAGTGTAACACTATTAGAGTTCCTCTGTATGAAAAGAAACCCAGGAATGAGAAATAAGTATTCTCATCAAACTTCAAAATTTTCCAAATATATTATTTGCTTTATAATTGTTTTCTTTAATATGCAGAAAATTCAACATAGCCATATATATCAGCTTTTGACTTTATGATTTATTTAGGTTTATGAATAGAAAAGCCCTCTCCATTCTGTGATAATTGATCATGTTTACTTATATTTTCAAGTAATTCTTTTAGATTGTTTTTATATTTAGCACTTAAACCCATTTAGAATTTATTTGAATGGAATTTAAGGGTATATTTTCCCTAATAATTAACCAATTGGTAAATCACAACCTATTCAATAATCTGATATATTTCTCTTTACCTATTGAAGTTATAATAAATTTAGAACTCTCAAACTTCTCAAGTAGGAATAAAAAGCAGTACATTAATCTTGGAGGACAATTTATTAATATATGTGAAGTTAGCCAATTATTTGTAACTGAGACTTTAAAATTCTATAACTGTATTAAAATAAATCACAGATACGTTTTTAAAATATTATAGCATTAATTATAAAGAAAAAGTAGAAATATAAAAATGTCTAAAATTAAGGGCCTGCCAAAATAAATAAAGTATACTTATAGAATAGAATTGTATGCATTCATCATAAATTACATTGATTAAAATATTTTATGTTAGAAAAATCCTGAGAATATAGTTTGAGATAAGATTTATTATAATGTACATTGATTCCAATCAATTACATTGCACAGAAGAAAACTGGGGAAAAGTCCATAAAAATTTTATCAGTGATCATCTTTGTATTTAAATTTTTATTTATCATCCATTTATCTATTATCTATCTATCTATCATCTATCTATCTATCTATCTATCTATCTATCTATCATCTCTCTCTCATCATCTATCTATTCCTTTTTCTAGTTTGTACTTTTCACACTAGTTTATTTCCCCTAATGAACTTAAGATAATTGGAAGCAGGGACTGTTTTTTCAAACATACATCACAGAACCCGGTATGTGGTAGGTTCTCAGTACTGTCAAATGTTAATAAAATGAGACCATAGTTTGAAGTTGTTGGTAGCAGAACATACCAAGAACGTTCAGGAAAACAGACAGAGAGAGATGATGGAGATTCAAGCCATAGACCAAGGCATAAGGAGATCCAGCAGCAACTGGTTTGGATCCAGACTCAGAGATTAAAGATCAGATGCAGAATTTATCTCCCTGTGAGAAACAGTGTGGTTCGAATAAGAATTCATCCTATAGTATCTGTATAATTTGGGGGAATGGCATTCAAGTATTGTATGCTCCCAGAATTTGAATATAAGAGTAGAAACTGTAATTTCTTAAAATTGAAGCAAACCAAAAGCAAAATAAAATTAATAAGCTTAGCCATTCTTGAGGTAACCAATAACACTATGATCAAATTAGCTGATTTAAAATATATATTACTAATAAGATTAGCTATTTCTCTTCTCAGTTATATTACAGTATGCTGGCATGAAGCAATTGTGCTTTTGGTAGTTTTTTATTATTTATTTATTTTTAATGAATCAGATAATATGAGTTTGTCACTGTGGTGAAGCTCTAGTGTTGTTCAAAAAAAAGTGCTTGGGTTCTAAATGATTTGTATTTCTTTGTACATTTATCATTGCTTGAAAAAGCAGCCCTTAAGTATCATTAATTTTTCTACCTTTGTACTAAACAAAGACTGTCTGCTCTGCAATGTGTTTTCTGAGTGGTTCTCTTCACTAAAAAAGAGGAACTTAAATAGGTTGCCACCCTGAGTTCTTATGCCAAGTGTAGTTTTCATTACTAGTTACCATGTTGGCCCGTACCCGAAATAGTCACTTATTCCATTAGTTATTCTGTATTATTTGAAAAAACTTACTCACTCATGTGAATCAATTTTAATTTTTTTTTTTCTTTGAGATTCACTTCATAGGAATGGGCCAGTTTAATTCTTTGCTATAGCCCAATAATTCAGGTTATTGTGAGGTTTGGTCACAGCTTTGATTTAGCTTTAATTTAGTGACAAAACAATAAAGGAATGAGATTAGCAGTTGGGATTGATCACAAGATCAGAATAGAGCTAAAAGCAAAGCTGACTAAACACTGAGCCAGGCGTCTGTTGCAATATCGCTTCTCTCAGCTGTCTTAGATAATCGATATCATGCAGGAAGACATTTTAAAAAGACATAATTTTTGAAACTTCTGTGATTTTTGGTTGATGACCTGCAAATAGAGCTTTTGTTTACCTTGTGATTCAGTACTAAAGGCCTTTAGAAGTAGTGAACACATGATGAGAGTGGGAAAATATTTGCTCTTAACCCTCGTACAATTCTATAAACTGATAGAATCTCTATGTCGGACAATTTGGCCAAAGCATTCTGAATTACAATTGAATATATCTTTTAGCCCAGTAACTTTATATCCAGAAATATATATCTTTTAGATATGCATATAATATCGGATTTTATTTTAGTTCTGTTTATAATAGCAAAAGAGTGGGAATGCAATACGGGTTAGCTATATTATGATATAGATATAAAATGGAATACTATAAAGCAATATAATAGAATGAGGGAACTCATTATATACAAATACAATTTGAAAAAGGCAAGTTGAAGAACAGTGTTTATAACATGTTATACTAGATGTATGAAAGAAAAACCAATGACTATATCTGTGTGCATATATCTATTATATACATATAACATTTGTGGAAGGTTATATGATAAACTGGTAAAATTAAGGCTCTCTGGATGTCGGGGAATAGGAGTGGAAGAGAAATGTTTTCTGGTGAAGAGATGTACTTTTCAAATGTGAGACTATGTGAATAGTATTATCTAGATAAAAATAAATTTAAAAATATATACTAAATTTTAAAAAATAATAAATAAATACATTCTTAAATCTAGGCATTTTTTAAACCAAATCATGAAGCTCCAAATTTAAAAAAATATATATAATTTGAGTCCCCCCAAATTTGAAAATAATTTGCTAAATTATTTTGCTATCATATAAGTATTGTTAACTTCCCAACTTAAAATAGAGTAGTATCCTGGCTCTTTATACTCTACTTGTGTCAACCAGTCTAAATTTTATTCTATAACTTGCAACTTCCCAAACATAGTGCTCATTCCTATATTGGAAAGGATACTTAAATCTTTGGCACACTATTTGTGAAAAGAATTTGACCAATTGGAACTGAATTATCGGCATGTCTAATTTATCATTAGGACTCAGTTACCTTTTGTCTGTTTCTTGGTTGACTCTGTGTTGGATTTTTTCCTAGGGATTTTCCATCCACTTGGTGACCACTGACAAATCAGAAGCGTATTCATTGATCTTAGCAGCATTAGTTGAATGAGAGCATCTTATTCTCAAAATTCCAACACAGTTCCCATATTTGAACTTCGTTTAAGTGATGTGGCTCCTGTGCCTTTTTGTATCCAGTAGGAAAAGTTGGACAGGTCTTTGTTGTATGTCATACTTATTTCAAGGCTATTGGATCACCACTATTCATAGCGAATGGATTGAGAATTTAGGAGAAATCACTCCCCAAAGGAAAATTCATATTTTGTTAACATAGTAAAACAGATTAGAAGCTGGGAAGCAAAGAATCAGATGTTAACTATAAGAACATGTTATAAAGAAGAAGAAGAAGAAGAAAAAAAACACTGCATTTTCATTTGGATAAATGCACCAATAAAGGATGCAACATAAATTAGTAAGGTTGTTGAGCTTGGCCAAAGTATGAAGAGCTAGTCCTGATTTAGATATTGTACTCACTTTATTGTTGCTCTCATTTTGCTTTACTGACAAAACGATAAACAACTAAGTGTGGGATATAGACCACTTAAGGAATGCAATGAGGGGAATCAGATTCCCTTGGCTAAGCTGTTTCCTCATGGAGGTATGCCTGAAGTTTAGTGGTCAGCATCCTGATTGAAAGAGCCCAGAGCTTTTAGTCACTGTCATTTTAAAGATATACTCGATGAAGGGCACAAATTAGCACTCATGAGTCTACCCACTAATGTATAAAGAATGTCCTTCTGTGCCAACAATAGTGCTCTGCGTTCCCTTTCCTAAGTTCTTGGGACAACCATATCTTACAAGTGGGATGAATCATGGCAAACTTTAAAATCTAAGGCAGGGAAGTTGATGTGAAATCAATAATTATTGAATGTCTGGATGAATAAATGACTGACATTTCAATGAAAATTGACACATCTAAAAAAGAATGACATCTTCAAGAAAATTAACCTATATACTTTATCAGTAGTAACCATTGATTATTAAAACAGCATATAGCATAACATGGTGCATATATTTTATATAATTTTATAACTATGAGAATACATGCTTAAATTAGAGTTAACACATTTAAGTGACCATTTTATTTTGTTATATCTAGAAAGTTATTTTATAAAATTTACCCAAATGGCTTAAAATATTTTACTTACACTCAAATATGTTTATGTACTTAGCATATTTGAGCTCAATTGATCATGTTTCACTTCAAGAAATCTTTATAAATAAACTTTAATCCCATAGGACAGATCCATTAATTATGTTTTCAGGGGAGGTATAACTAATGGATCTGTACTATAGAATTATGGCATTCAGTGAATATTAATAATGCAAAATCACTCTACCAAGCACCTTAAGAATACCCAAACAAATATATCATTTTATATGTCTAAAGCTTTCCTTCAGCATCCCCATATGGAACATAAAAGCATGCAAGACAGCAGCTTTTTTACAACAGCTTTTCATAAGATCTTCATAGACAATTAAAGGTTCTTTAGTTATGCATCCCAATAAAATCAAAGTTTATTTTTATGATAGGTATAAAAGTCCTGATGAAAGCTTAGAAGGTATCGGTAAGTTGATAGTCATGTATTATAATCCTAAACAGCCTAGTTATATTGCTAATGAAAAATGTTTTTAAATAAACTTTTTATTTTAAAATAGATTCAGTCTACAGCCATCCTACCCTGAATAAGCCCCATCCAGTCTGATCTCGGAAGCTAAACAGGGTTGGGCCTGGTTAGTACTTGGATAAGAGACTACCTAGGAAGAACAGCTGCTGTAGGGTAAAAAAATTGAAAACTAAGGGGTTGTAAACTGACAAGATCCTTGCAGTCTGTGAGGTCAACCAACGGTTACCACACCTAAATATAAATACATGCATACATATATACATACATATATGCATAAAATTGTTTCAGGTTTATAGAAAAGTTGCAGATAGTACTGATGACTCTCCTATATCCCTATTGTGATCCTACCTCAGCAGAGTACATTTGTCAAAACTAAGAACAATACTGCTATATTACTATTAACTAAACTCAGCAATTTATTCAGATGCTACCGTTTTCCCTAATGCCCTTTGCTATTCTAGAATTTTATCCAAGGTGCCACATTATTTTCAGTCATTATGTAGCCTTAACAACATAATCTCTAACAGTTCTCAGACTTTCCTTGTTTTGATAACCTTGACTTTAACTGTTCAGATTTTTTTTTTTTTTTTTTTTTTTTTATGATTAAACTTAAGTTGCTAGTTTTTGGTAGAAGACCTCGGAAGTGGATTATCTATCCCATCCTGTTATACAATGCTGTCTACAAGATGTTGAGATAGTGTTTACCAAGTTTCTTCACCATAAAGTCATCTTTTCCCTCTTTTACTACTTTACACTTTGGAAGTCACTAAATACAACCTGAGAGTGGGGGTGGGGTATTAAGTCTCTCTTCTTGAAGAGAGTAGTATCTGCATGACTTATTTGGAATTTTTCTGTAAGAGAGATTTGTCTCTTCTCTCCAATTATTCATTATTCGTCGCTGATTTATTTGTATGAATTCATTATTTTTTTTTGTTTTATACTTTGCATTGTATTCAAATACTATATTGTTTATTTTGTGTCAAAATATCCCATCTTTGGCAATTACAAGCTCTTTCGAGTTTGCTCCTTTGACTCTTTGGCTTGCTCCACCCTTTAATCTTTTGGGCACTTCCGTACTTCTTGATACACCAAAGTGTCTCAGGATCATCTTACATTACTTGCCCCTTTTCTGGATTCAGCCATTTCTCCAAGGATCCTGGTTTCTTTATTAGACAAAACCAAGATCCAGGAACTGGGTGTTTATAACAAAGACTATTTTTTATAATAAAATTAACACATTTTTCCTTAGATCAGAGGGGAAATAAAATATGGCTCTTCTAATAAAATATTTTTGATACTTGTAAAGTCTTAATTTTTATGAATAAAAGTAACTTGTTAATTTATGAAATAATGAAACATATTTCAAAACTGAATTTTTTTTTTATTTTACAAATGGCCAACTTGAAAATTTTATACACAGAGCATCTCAGCAGCATGTGAGAGACTGTTTGCGAATCATTTGAGAGGTCTTTATTTCTTCATGTTAAAAGAAAGAACAAAATACTATGTTTCTCAAGGCTATTACAATGAGTGTATCTTTGTATCTATCAATTATAAATATAATAGTAGAAGCTAAGAGATATGACATGAGAAGTATCAACATTCTTAACTAGTTTAGTAAGTCTTAATAGTGTCTCTTACCTTTCAATTTTCCTGTGTCTTTAGTAAAATATATTAAGTATCAAAGCCCTCAACTATATACTTTGGTTATTGACAGTTGTATAGTGTCGTTTGAGCCTAATTACATTACTAATCAAACATTTTAAAAATTGTTCAAAATAACAAATTGTGGTCTGAAATTTACCCTGGGAAAATGTTATTATAAGAAAAAATATTTTCTTCCATGCTCATTATATATTTGGGGAAAACCACTTACTATGATTTGTAATTCCTTACTGTTCACTTTATGGATTTTTAAAAAATAAGCTTAATTTGGTATACTAATTTTCTTTAATCAACACTAACTTTGGTAATTCTGATGTCAGTTTTGGTAGTCAGAGTAAGTACTAGATTGGTAGGCAGAGTTGGTACCAGGATACTCTAGTCTGAGGATTTCAGTGAGGTTATTGATCTGCTACTTCCAGCTTCCTGATTAGTTGTCCCTGGTCATTCATATACATTTTTTGGAGCCATCTCATAGGAGCCAAGAAGTTTTTTTAGACTCCTACCACTGATGATATCACTTTCCTCTAGTGTGGTATCATTTTCATCTAAACCTGTGGATACCGGCTCTTAACCAACATTGTGTGGCAGCTTTTACTATGTCAAAGTGGGATGGTATTTGCAGAACTGCTCTATATGCTTAAATTATTTTTTTATTCCACCGAGAAATTTGAAGAAGAGAGAATATTCCTCATCTTGCTTCTCACAATTTTATTTAAAATCTATTTTCTGTTTCTGCTTGTGCCTTCTTTTTCCTCAAAGATGAGTAAGAGAGCGGGCCTCTGAGATGATAGAAACATTGCTCTTCTTGACATTATTGTTCTCTTTTTCATCTAAAGCTTATTTCTCTACTGCCATCAATCTGCCCAGGAAGTTCCATAATCACCTACTTTGACGATAGTCTTGAATATTAATTTTTAAATGTTAATACTTTATCAAAGACTTCCTTCCTTCCCTCAAAACACCCACGAGCAGATATCTTTGTATTTCTGTATATTGTAATTAAAGTATGGTTAAGCCATTAGTAACTATTAGAGTCCCATCTTATGTGTGAGAGTGGCTAAAGTGTCTGAGGTTACTTCCTAAAATACAAAATAATCTGTTAAAATCTTGTACTAGAACATGTATAATACAAATATTAAAGTTATTTAATGTTTGTTATATATCATTTTATATGTCTAAAGCAGGAAATTTTTAAAACATTTTCAAAGAATAGGATCTCAACTCTACTGTTTTTTGGCCATCATGTATTAACCTGAAAGTTGGTAGAAAAAAAAAAAAAAACATAAAATGAAAATCTTTGTGAATTTAAAGTAGGACAAGATTTCTTAGGTGAAAAACCAAAAGCATAAACCACACACAAGAACTTAACAAAGTAAAATATACTAATGGTCAATAGGCAAATGAAAAGATATTCAATATCATTATCCATCCATAAAAATGGAATTGAAAACCACAATGAGCTACACCCATGGAATAGGAAAAAAAAAAAAAGACTGAATACTGTTTTTGCAAGATACAATGCAAATGAGAGTGCAACATGTTACCACTCCTTAGGAAAGCATTTGTCAGCTTCTCATGAGTTTAGCATAATATTAGATATAAATTTACTACAAGAACCAAGTAATTTTATGCTTAAGTATTTACCCAAGAGAAATGAAAACAAAGATCTACAAAAGATAAATACACAAATGTTCACTATGGCTTTATTCACAACAACCCCAAACTGGAAGTAATATAAATCAACCAATGGGTGATTGGATAAACAAATTATGGTCTCCATTAGAGACTAGACAACAATTAAAAGGATGAATTACCAAAACATGAGACATGAAGCAACATGATACGATGATTTCAAAATCTTTTTTGCTGAATCAAAGAATCTAGACCCAAAAGATTACACATTCATATTGTACATTTCTAATTATATGAAATTCTGCAGTAGGAAAGCTAATTTATAGTGATATGTCAGTATTGTCTGAGATCAGGGATGGGGGGTGGTGTTTCAATGCAAATTAGCATGAGGGAACATTTTAAGGTGATGATACTGTTCTGCATCTTGATTTTGGCGATAATCATTCATGTGGATACACTTGCCAAATCATCTAATTATACACTTTTAGTTACATTTTACTACAAGTATGTTATAATTCAATTGAGCTGATTTAAAGTGAAAGATGAGTTGGAGGTGAGGGATGAGATAGTTTACAAATTCAGGGAAATTATATTCTAAAAACAGCACAACAAAGTAAGTAGTTTCTTCAAAACTAAATGAGTAGGAAGAATTCTGAAGAACAATATACATGAAAGAAGGTTCCATTCCCCAGAATATCTCTGATATGCTCAAAAGTGAATACATCTAGATTTCATTGTTAAATTTAAAGGCAGTACTTAATGTTAAACTCAATCTAAAGAAAAATAAAAAAGAACTTACATATAAGCTAGAAATTTGGGTGAAATAACATTTTAAGTGTAGGGAAAATGTTAGGTTCATATTATTTAATCTCCCTAGTATTGAAAAGAAGCAAATGTTGATTGGACGTAGAACCAGAAAACCAAGTTTTCGGACACTTGTCAGAATTAAGATAGGTTTCTTATACCCTGTCAAGAACATCTGCTGCAGTTTCCAATGGTCAAAGAAGTCTGAAGGTGTTCAAAGAGAATTAAGGAGAGTCCTTCTTTGGGGATGATTTGCTTCTTTTATAGAATAAGTCTTCTACATTCCACAAGATTGACTTCTACATTTTTGTAAACCGACCATTTCCACAGTTTCTGAAATATATCAAAAAGCAGATGAAGCCATAATTCTAACAAAATAGTTTATGAAGAAATTTGTATTTAGATATATAATTGCATTGTTATTGCTACCACCGAATAAAAGTGTGAATGAATTAAAGTCTAATATATGGATAAGACATACCTGAAGGTTTTACTATAGTATTTCCTTTAAAAGGAAAAAAAAATGGAATGACAGCTAAAATACAGGTCACTAAAATACAAATGGTAAAGCAGTAAGCTATAGATGAAGATTTTAAAATATTTTGATCTGTATTTGTCAACTTGATAATTAAGTGCTGTTTATCAGATGTTGTCATATAAAATGGATTTGTTTTTTAAACATTTTTCTCAAGATTTTCTAAGAGCAATAGAGTGAAAGTGTCACACTATAAGATAGATTTGAAAGTGAACACTAGAACAAAGTTCTTCTCTAAGAATGACATTCAAAGAAACATGGGTACGTGATGCAAAGTTTAGAGTCTGCTTTCAACAGTCTTAAGATGGAACATTTATTTCTGTAAAGTTGTAGGAGAACTCAGCCCTAAAAGAAGCTAACTATGAAGCTTGATTATGAACTCTTCTTATGGAAATTCAAAAACCTTCATCTTCAAGATGATGATCCAGGCTTTAAAACTTTCAAAACTGAATGTCATCTCTGTCTCCTGGATTTATTATTTTTAAGGGCAAATACTCTAGTATGCTATGCAGAATGTTAGTACTTTAGGAACATATTGGATAATTCAACTACAAATGAACCGTGTTTATCACTTGCTTAATTTCTAATGAGAATTCTAATGATGAGAATACAATTCGAATCTTGTTTTTCTTTCTGCAAAAAAAAAAAAAAAAGTTTAACTCATTTCTTACATTAGAATACTACAAACTTACCGGATTTGTTAACCAGTGTCACCATAATAAGATAAAACAAAAATAAAATAAATAAAAAGAATTCCTAAGAAAACTTTTGTTTCAAAACACCATAAAATCAGATAGCAAAAGTTAGTGATTCAGTGTTTCTAATTTTGATCAAATAAATGGCCAAGACATTTTGAATGCAGTTAGAAATGAAAGTCAGTAACTGATGCACCTCAATTATCTGGTGCGTGTATTTTTCTGTTTCCTTTAGTAGATTAATTCAATGTGCTGGTTTTATATAAATTTGTTAAGTAGGTACATGTTATATAAGAATTATACTCTTTATCTTGATTCCTATGTTTTAATTTGTATCCATGGTTTCTGGACTAGACCATCAGAAGCAATCTCGTTTTAATGGATACTTTAAATGTGTACAGTTTATTGTACACCAAATTCAAAAGAATTGAAAATAATCTTTGAGTAGAAGACAGCCTAAGAATTTATAGCAGTTGCAGCATCCATTCTTTAATTTTTTTTTCTTTTGTTCAAATTAAGTCAATTTGTCTATTTGTTTCCTTATCTCAATCAAGACAAATTCAATTCTTTTGCTTTAATCTTTGTTATTTATTATATATATATATATATATATTGTGTTCATGTACATTTGGAAAACAAGCTGAAAAATGTAGGTGTGTATTTTTTCCAGATTTATTTGCTCATCTACTCAAGTGGAAAAATTCTCAGGAGAGAACAAGTTAAATATATGGTGAAATAACTCTGTTGCTACCTATTTTTTTCTTCCTTTTAGAAAAATAATGACAAGCTTCTAACCATATTCCTTTTTTTTAAGCTAATCTCTTATTTAAGAAGTTTTGATTGATTTTATTTTAAAGGACTAGAAAGACAATATTAACAACATTCCAATATTCTCTTTTATGTGTGTATATCTTTTGTCTTGAAAATTTTTGTTTAGCAGGATATAATAAGATATGTAAAATGTCAGGGTCTATGAATATGAGAATTTAAAAAATATTATTTCTTCACTTTGCAGTTATATATTAATGGCAGATCTGCTTTTCATAATGAATAAAAACTGGATACAATGATTTAACTTAAAAAAAAGATGAATCCATGTTTGAAAATCAATCTAGAAAACATGGAAAAAGCAACATAGTTAATTTTTACAAGTACAGTATAATTTTCTAAGGTAAGAAATATGTTAAGCAAGTGTTATACTAAATACCACCCTAACACAAAAGACGTTCATTGTATTTAACAAAATGCATTTATAATGTACATTGTGATAACTTGACTACACCCATGTTTCATTCATTTATTCGTTTTTATTTTAGCAAGAAAGATTAGATTCTAAGTTAGGAATAATAAAAATGACTACAAAAAGTGTATCTTTAATTCAACTTTGTTTTCTCTGCAGAGTGCAGATATGAGCCCAGCAAGCAGCACCACTTCACTTCCCGTTAGTCCTCTTACCGAAGAGCCATTGCCTTTCAAGGTAAAAGACAGACACACAAAAATAATTGTTTATCATACTTTTAGATAGCTAATAAATATTTATTTTACTATGGTAAAACAGTTACTTCATGCACAGATTTTAAATGAACTGCTTTAATATGTAAGGATCTTATTTCCAATGTTAAAATCCTTTTTTGTTTTATTTTGTTTGTTTTTTCTTTTCATTCCAGTTGGTAAATAAAGGCAAGGTTTGAAATAGAAATTAAAACTTTATGGGACACATTGTTTGCCTTGCATGTAAGAGACAGTGATTTCATTGTAATAGTTTGATGTCACAAAATTAGAGGTTTCAAAACTTTTGTTTATAACAATTTAAGAAATAAATTTAGAATGAATATGCATTCCTCATTGAGCAGTTAAATTTTCATTTATGACTCTAGGTCATAATTAACTAATTATCTAATCTTTACAAAATAATAGTCAAATCAAGAATTACAATATGGACTAATTACTCCAAACACATTATACTTTAAAAATATTTAAGTGAATATGCCAATAAGTATTTAAGTAATATAATTAGTAGAATTCTTCAGTTTGAAAGGCTATATACATTATAGATATGAAGTCATCTATCTATCTATCTATCTATCTATCTATCTATCTATCTATCTATCTATATATTGCTGTGTAAGATTAGCTATTTCTATGAAGCCTAAGCTTATAAATTAGCTCCTTTATATTTGTACCAGGGATATTTGGATTTCATTTGGATTATTATAAATAAAGGCACTTCTTAAGATCATGGGGAAAATAAGAAAAACTTGGGAAACTGAGATTACGCACTTATGTGTAACCGTTTCAGTTTGGTTTGAAGACAACTGGATGTATATTTTGGGGTTTATTATGATTTTCATGATTTTTGTATTTATTGTAAAATTGTTATTATTGTGTTTTTTTTTTTATTTTTCATATGACTACTATATTTTTTTGCTTATACCTGCTACAGTGGCTGGCAATGGGTTTTCATATACTAAGTATTTGCTGTATTGTTAAAATGAAAATAATAGAAGGCTATGAATTTCATTGTGGACATTAGTTTTCTATTTATGCATGCTTTGTTGCTTAATGACAGACAGTAATAACTATTAAAAGCTCATTTTATATTAGAGAATTGTTAAATACTGAATAGTATTCTGACTACATCATTTATTGGGAAATATTTCTATAGTGTTCTACAACAAAAGGAGAACATAATATGAATGTTTCAAGCTTAGTGTTACTTGATATTTTCATCTTATGGTGTATAGGACAGAATTTACAGAAGAATCATATCATTAATAAGATTTTAATTGGATTTTCAAAGTGTCATCAGGAGCCATTATTTTCTTTTTAACATTGTGACGATGCTTCCATTCCTTGAAAATTAATTTTTAACAGGTAAAAGAAAAGGTCAGATATATTCCAAAATCAGTTGACATAAAACTAATATATATATATATATATATATATATATATACATACATATATATATGTGTGTGTGTGTGTGTGTATATATGTGTATATGTATGTATATATATATATATATAGTTAGTTTTTCCAGTTTGCTCTGAGATCAATATTGTTTCTGTGTTAATATATATAAGTGGTTTTACCAGTAATTAAAACTTCCAAGTGCTTATAATATGTAATATTGGCTTTTGGTTGCTTATAAAGGAACTCTTGATTTTCTTCTTTTGTGAAAGGAATATTATTTAAATTTTTCAAAAATATTTTATTAGATATAAAAACATCCAACTAGTATTTAAAATTATTTAAAGTATGAAATTATGATTTAAAACTATTACATCTGCTTCTTTTTATTTATGATTTATATTATGAATTGTCATGTAAATTAGTAATAGAATACTTATTTATCTTATATGAATACAAAATATATAGAACCTCTTTTGAGATGCACCTTAACACTATAGTGCATTATAATTACAAAAATGTGTTGAAAACTAACACATAGTTTTCTTATAACCACTTCCTGAAAATTTTTGATATAATTTATTTGTGTCTAAAACTTCATTCAAAATTATGGTATTTGGCTAAATGGTAACTAGAAACAAAATGATTTTTTTCCCTTACTCGCCCTGTGTGTGGCATCGTCTTTCAAGTTAATATAAAAATCAGTCCTCTTTAACTCCTTAGCTTCCTTTTCTAAGACAGCAATTCCACTACCCAACTCTATAATCATCTGCCCTAATATTAAAAGACAAGGCTTTTTAAGGATAAGCTTTGATGGTTGATTGAGGGAATTGATTTTACCTTTCCTCTTGTGAAGTAATTATGCTGCTAAAAGAAATGTATTCCATTCTTTTTCTTGGTCTAAAATGTTCTGTTTTGGCTCAAGTGTTTATCAAGGTGAATGTTTTCCTTTAATTATCTTCAGAATGATATTCAGATTAAATTGATTTTAACCATATCATTTGAAAAAATAACAAATGGCATGAGATATGTATGTGTGTATGCATGTGTATAAGGTATAATTACTTTATAATCACCTTCCCTCTATTATCTCTGTCTTCGTTCTTGAATGTTAAATGAGAAATTGGTTATCAATAAGCCAATAGTATCACAGTCGAATCTGTTCAATTGAATGTGGAAGAAAACTGAGTAGCATCCTAGAGACTCTCACAAGGAGTCAAGAGAGGTAGGTTAAACTTTGGAGATACATGAATTAAAGATGACAATTAAATCTTGTTTAGGACCAGATGTTTATTTTCTATAATAAAGCAGTATTTTTCAACACTGTTAGTACTGGAGCCCATTCTTCAATTTAATTTTTAAACATAAACAGTTGTGCAGTGAAAGATAGTCCAAGCTTTATATACTTACTTGCTTCTGTATTTTGTCCACAGAGCCGTTTATATCCTACTAAACTTCTTAAACTTGCCCTTACCATTTAAAACCCGTTGCTGTAGTGTTTTGTTTGACTTAGCTAGTCTTTCAAAAACAGGATATTTCCCTCAAAAATGTATCCAGTCTTACCTGAAACGAGTGCAGGGAACTTTGTGTCTTTCAGCTAGAACTGATTGACCAGAGATAAGTGAGATTTCTCCACCTAGACAGGGCACATAAATGCCATTCCCAGTGTATTCCTTAGTGTATTCGTGTCTGACCATGAAAGCATTTGAATATATTCCTTCATAGAAGAAGATATATCATGAATAGCCTTTTACATATGCTGCAAATAATAAACTCACAGATTTCTCAGTCAGATTCTTAATGCTGAGAATTTCTAAGATTCCAAGGGCATATAATTGTACTATTGTCATGAACACACATTTAGAAACAAAAGACAAATGCATAACCTCTATTTTTTAATAAATATTCAGCATACATAAACTATATACACAAGTGGTCTGTCATATGCCAGTACCTCAGTATGGAAGGCCAAGGGATAATTACTTTTGCATGGGTGGTAATAATATTTTACCAAATAACCATAATAGAATCAAAAAAGTTCAAAATCATTTAACTAAGACTTTGATTTGGGGGGGGGGAACAGACTGCTTAACTGTTAGTTACATTTTTTTGAGTTTTTCTATATATAACAATGAACCAAGTTGACATTATTAATTTTGATATTCCCATTTTGCAATGTTCTCCTTTTTCTCCCTGCCATTCTCTGATTTCTCTCACTGTCTAATCACTCCCAATCTAACCTACTTTCCCTCTCCCTGTGTTAGGTTCAGTCTCATGTTCCACACCAAAGAGGCTATGGGGCCACCAAATATTACTGTTTCTTTGTAGGATGAACTTTTTAATTTATTTGTTTATTAATAGCCTCAGTGCTTCCCTGGAACTAACACTCTAGAAGCTAAAGCTGGTTCATTGTTCCTGACCCCTCTATAATGACACACATTATTATGGGCTATATGCTTTTAGCCAACCACATTCACCCACATATTTTAAAATTTACTTATACTTCAGTGAAGCATGGGTGCTAGATTTGGTCTTTTTTCCTCCAAAAGTATCTTTTCTTTGATTAGATATTAGAAAAAGATATTTTTCTCTCTTACCCTTTTACCTTTATCCTATGATAAATTCAATATATTCAAAAGAGATTTAACTCTATTTTTCTTTAGACTGCTTCAAAAGTACCCTTCATTCACCAATCTTCAAAGTCTAAAATAAACAAAAATAAATCATTGCCTTTCTTGGCCCATAGACTGCTACTTCTCTGTGATATTTGGGTTTCTGGAGTGTCTAATGAGGTTGGGTGTCCTGTGCCTAGAATGTAAATGGAGCCACCCTCTCTGAAGTCTAGCTACCTTCCCCAGGAGCTGCCACAGGGTGGTGCTGGGCTCTTTCCTGGGTCATCTCTCCTTGTGAAATCTGAAGTTTTCTAACTCCTTTTCCTCATCCCCAGAAATCACCATTAATGTAGACTAGAGGAACTCTGTCTCTTCAATTTTTTCTTGGAAATTATCCCTCTTTTTTTTTAATCAGCCAGAGCTTGGAAAAATCTCCTCAATGTACGTTTTTTAGTAACAGAATCGAGGAAAATAGTTATTTGAGGTGTCCAAAGATGATTCTGCCATGATGCAAACCTCACATTAAGGAGCAGAGTCACCTTATTTAAACATGGGTCAGAGAAATGGAAATAGAGAAATAAAATAATGTCTCAAAAATCTATCCTGTCATGCAATGCTGGGATGTTAAGGGAAGAAATGATGCTAACCCCCCTAACTATAGAGCCTAAACTCAGTACTTAGTAACATGCAGTTTGCCCTCAACTATATAAAATAAATAGTCTATAGCAAAAAATCCAGAGAATATACAACTACCAACCATCAACTATCTGAATGGACATACATAGAAAAAAAAATGTTTTTCTGTAGTTTCTGTAATAACCACTTATTTCAAATTTAAGAACAATACTTAGTCTTAAGAAACCCAGAAAGAGAATTGGGAACATAAGAGGCAGCACAGCCTAGTTAGGACACTACCAGGGAACAAATCCCCGTTCTACCACTTTCCATCTGGGTAACTTCAAGACTTTATGTCTCAGTTTCACTGTCTATAACATGGGAACAACAGCAACTACTTTTTCATTGGTTCTTATAAGGTTAAAAAGTTAAGAAAAAAAAAAAATGCTTAGAATAGCATAGAGTGTGCAGTACATGTGTAAGCTGTTGTGGTTTTTTTCTTTTTTATGAAAGAGAGTTTAAGCCAGTAAAGTCCTATATGTTATGAATAACAGAAACAGAAGCATTTTCATTCAGTTCCTCATACTTTATTCCAAATGTGAGAGTAGAAATGTATTTTAAACATAACTCCTTTATTTTGATGAACAATACTGTTTAATATTTATTCCTAGAAGTCATGCTTGATTTTATACCACAAGTATTCAGATGAGCTCATATATCAGAATCCTTTTATAAAAGATAATTAATGGAAATATTAAGTAATTATGAGAGTAAAGAAGTAAATATAATAAATGCTTCTTAAGGGAAAACTAGTAAATATAGTAAAACATTACTTGAAAAAATATTGCAAAATTGTTACTGTAGTCACGAGGACTTATAGTATCTTTTTATCAGGAAAACAAAGTAGTGTATTTTTCTTTAATTTCCGAAGTCTCCCCCAGTGAGTTAACCTAGTAACCTTCTGAATGCAAGGTCCACTAAAGGAACATTGTTCAGTCACATTAGACACTGGGAAAAACTACATTGTGAACAAAGCACTTGATATTTTACTCTTTGTATGTTAAACATTAGTATACTGAGTGGTGTCAGTTTATTTTGTTTGAACATCGTAATGGAAAAGAGCACATTTGTAGTCTCCAGGAGAGAGGTCAGATTGGTGTCATGACCTTCGCAGTATCATCTGTTCTATATTCTGCATAGATTTAGATTGTGTGTGTGTGTGTGTGTGTGTGTGTGCGTAAATGTCTATTGTTTCTCGTTCAATGAATTTAATGGTCTCTATTATTAAAAATTACTTTTTCTATGTCCCAGAAAGAGCCCTAAATGTTATATTTTGTACTTCCAGCCATTTTTTTGACCAGACTATCTGTTAATGAATCAATTTCTTGAGTATTTACCACATGTTTGGTAATATTCTAGGCACTGGTGTGTCGATGTAAACAACACAGACTGACTTCCTGCTTTCATGGTACTTGGGTTCCAGTGAGGAGAGAGACCATAAATAAATAAGTATGAACATGTCAGCAAGGGATAATACATGTTATAATGGAAAATAAAGCAAGATTTGGAGGATAGAAAGTTATACTGAAACATGTTGCTGTTTCAGAGAATGGTCAAAGAAGGCTGCTCTGATTAGGGGATATTTTAGGAGAGGGTCATAATGCAGAAAGGGAGAAAGCCACACATCTCTGTGTGGAAAGAAGCCTGAGGACAACAAGTACAAAAGCTGTGAAGCAGGAGAACACTTGGCCTCTTTAAAATCCACAAATGTCATTGTGGCTGGAGCAGAGTGAATGAAGGGGCAAATGATAAGAGATCAGGTCAGAGAGAAACCAAATCATGAAGGGCCTTGTAAGCCATAGTAAAGACTTGTGATATTACTTTATAGGGGATGAAAAACCATTTGGATGTTTTGAGAAAAGAATGACATAATCAAACTTTCTTTTAAAACTATTACTCTAACTTCTATGTAGATAGACGACGTGGGGATATGGTAGAAGAAAAAAATCAAGGCTCCTATAGGTGAGAAATGATGGTGGCTTAATCTGGAATGATCAAAGTTGTGGAATGTGGACATTTTGAATGTGAGTCAGCAGCATTTGTTAATGAATTTTACATGGAATATCAAAACAATGAGAAAGGAACAATGTCAAAGATTATTTCTAAATCCACATTCTCTATATTTTTCTATTTTTATTGCTAGCTTTCTGATGTTGCAAATAAGTAGATATGGTGTAGAGGTTAATCAATTCTTATTTGTTTGTTGGTTTGGTTTAATTTTGTTAGTACTTTTAAGTCAGGAGGACTAAATTCAAAAAGGCAGATGATGTCAGTTTTACTAGGGCTAATATATTCAATCCTACAAGGCATACTAATTTCTGGTAATCTATTTTCTCTCCTAGATAACTGAAAACCACACTACTAAATTTAACTTGTAATTTTATATGGATTCATATAGGTCAGTAATTCTGGGACAGAAACATGATTCCTTAGTGCTTAGTGAAAGAAATAAGCAGGTCAAAAAAGGTCTCCAAGGGATATCTGATGAATTTTGAATATAAAATTATACTATGATTATATATTTAAGGGATCAATTTATGATATGATAATATTTTGAGTACACTATGGCACCCATGTGTTTCCCTAATGGGAATAAATTTTAAGAGGGCTCTATTATCTATAATATGTATATTTTAAGCAATTAGTTTGGGTGACTTAAAAATAAAATTATTGTTTCAGTTCTATTTCTGCATAATAAACTATTTCAGAACTGACAGTCTAAAACAGTAATTATTTATTGTTGTTTATGATTCTGTGGGTTGACTAAACATATATGAATAGTTCTTATTTGAGGTTTTATAAGTGGGTACAGTAAGATGTAGGATGAGAGTGGAGTTATCTGAAGGATCAAGTGGTGTAGACGTCCAAGATGACTTCTTCTGGGCTAGCTTGAGTTTTCTCATATTTTGCTGTGGTTTTAGAGTAGGTCAGCTTGTTACATGGCAGCTGGTTTCCCCCAGAGTGAATGTTCCCAGGGAAGAGGAAGTGGAAGCTGCTTACGGATTAAGGACTAGATGCAGAAATAGACAGCTTCACATCCTTCACCTCCACATCCTTCTGTGTTGGTAAAGCAGTTACATGGTGTGTCAGTGATTCCCAAAACTACCCTTACATCAGAGATTTGTTAAAAATATGCAGAGAAACTCAGCATGTAGTTATATAGAGCACACACACTCTTCACCCAGCAATGTATGTGATGTTTCTACCCAGTGAATCTCATTAAAAATTTATCACCCAGAGACTTTATTGGGCCTGGTGATATAGGAATCCTGAACCTAGAGCACACAGAAATTACAAACTCTTGGAAAGAAACATGGTGTTTACCATAAACAATACTTGTGCAAATGGTTTAGGCACAGTTAGCAACTTATCATTTATGAAAAGTTTAATATAAATATAGGACACTATTTACCAATCAAGTTCTCGGAAGCCCACCAAAGCTTAACCCTGCAAGCAGTCCTTTCTAAGGATAGTGCATTAGTTTTCTAGAGCTGCTATAACCAAATACCATGGAGTAATGGCTTCCATAACAAATATATGTTTTCCTCTGTTCTGAAGGCTAGAAGCCCCAGATCAAAAAGCTGCCAAGGGCTGGTTTCTGGCGAGACTCTCTCCTTTCTTAGCTTGCAGATGGCTCTCTTCTGGCTATGTTCTCATGTGGCATTTTTTCTGTGCATACACATTCTTGGTATTTTTGTTTGTTTGTTTCTATTCTTACATGGACACTAGTCATATTGAATTTAGTCTCACCCTAACACCCTCATTTAACTTTATCACCTCTTTGAAGATCTTCTCTCCAAATATGGTTACATTCAGAGGTACTAGGAATAGGGGCTTCAACACGTGATTTTTGGGAGGAACATAATTCAGCCCATAAAAGATAGACAGACTCCAGACTGCTATGTTATCTCTTTTCTATACACAAAGCCAATAAAGTGCACCTCTTGATTGGGGAATGTTTAATCTACCATATTAATATATAATTTTTTTCATTAATACAGTTTTTAGTGCTATTAAATTCTTAGTCAGGGCTGAGGAATTTGGGTTAGAGGAAATGTAGAAGAAAATTAGAGATTCCCTTGAAAATTTATAAATATTTACCAGTGTACTCATTGGATTATTTTTCCAATACTATTTTAATTTTCATTAAATCAAGGAGCTTCACTTAAATGCCACCATATTTATAGTCCTTATTTATAATCTTTAAAATCTTGTGGAGAGTACCAAATAATTAAGTCTTTAAAATATTTTACTAAATTTTTATTACAAACTCTGAGAGTAAAATTTATATTGAAATAACAACTACTAAACAATACTTTCTATATTATATTTGTAGTGTTATTTTATGTTAACTGTTTTTCTTTCTAGTTCTGTCAGAATAAATTTTGAATGAACATTATACCTATTATTTGAATTTTGCAGACAGCATTACTGATGTGTGATGAATGCTTATATAGTAAAAAAAATGATAATTTTATATTCTGATAAAACAAATAAAATTATTTTTACATAAATTAAAGCCAAAATAAATTTTGTTTAATTTGTGTTAAAAGATATGTAATATCTCTAGACATAGTAGACCTCAGGGAAAAGGATTTTAATGAAAAAAAAGCAAATATTTTCATATTGCCTACTAGCTTCTTGTTGCTGTCCAAATCTTTCTCATGCATTGTCCAAATGATTTCAGGAAGGCATATACAAGATACAGAACTTGTCAACGTTAATACATCTAAAAATAATGGCATACCCCTGCTCCACATTTCATCCCCAGCTCACACATTAATTTTCTTCTTTAAATTTAAATCTGTTTCTTTATCTTTGCATAAGTTGATGCCTTAGATTTCTCCTAACTTTTTCGAGCTCTCTGAGTGGTACCGATATAAAACATTCTTTGTAAAAAGCCTTAAATTAACATTGTTTCAAGTGTTGAGCCATATATTCTGTTTGCTTACTCTAATCAAAGAGCCCCTTTGACATATTTAGTGGACAGGCTTTACTGAGCATCTGTTAAAGACAGTCTCAGAAAATTGAATTCAAAGATTTATTTTCTATATCAAGATAGCCCTGGAAAATATAAGATACCTAGATTTGGATTGTATTCCAAAACTGGCAAAAGTAAGGAATTAGTAGGAAAAGCTTGAATTCGAATATAAAACATGGGAGGATAGAATTCAGGTACAGAAGATAATTTTGGATTCAGTTGTATGTAAAACACAGGCTGTTTTAGTGCGGCATCCTAAAATCCTAAAATCAATAAAATTTTGAAAATTGGGGAGATAAAAACAACATTGTATGTTTCTTGAAAGAAAATGGATTTCATTATGACCTCAATTTTGGTTTAGGGACCCACTTCAAAGTGGATTGGCATCACTGAAACATTTGTTCTGTCTGCCAACAAGATCCCAGAACAATTTTATTTGGAAACAGTTGAAGTCAACATACGCATCGTTGGCTACTGCTCTGTTCTTCAGTATATGTTGGCCCTAGATGTCTAAAAAACCTTGTTATGAAATAATAGCAGAAGTGGCAGCCATTGCCGTGCGCACCAATATTAAGATGATCTCTTTTAACATCTAATGCTGACATCTGTTATTGGAATTGATTTAAGATTAACACTGTATTTAAGATAATATCATTATCAATAATTTAAGCAACTGATCTCACATATAGCACATCTAGTATTTATTTCTTATCTCAGTGTAACTATTTCATATGCACTCATTCTTTGTTGATTTTTTAATATAATCTCTAGCATTACTTTAGAGTTTACCTATAAGTATGAAGTATACTGTACCAATTTTTTCTTCAAGTAATAAATTAGCAATCGGGGTAAAATTTAAAGACTGCCGTTCATTATGAACATGCCCATTTGAGATTGATCATGAATATCTGAAGCTGTCAGAGGTAGATTCAGCATGAATTTGGTTTATCTGGTAATAACTTTCATCTGTTCTGTCTTGGAATTGTCTACTTAAATAACAAATGAATTTTTAGAAGTTGAATCATATCAATATGAATGTGCAACTGTAAAGTAAAATGTGCATGGCGTTAAGTACAATTAAATCTACCATATATCAAGTAATTTAGAAATAACTGTATTTTCCTTGGTAACTACACAAGGTTAGAGACTATTAGATCTAAGATGTTTTAAGACGTTGCACATTGATTGTTCTAATTATACAATAGGAAAGTATTAAATGGCCATGATGATATATGCAATAAAATGAGTAAAATATGCAAATATTCTCTTCTGAAGTTTTTGCATCATTCAATTAGCATTTCTTCACTACAGTTTTCACACTACAAATAAATAACTGTGCAGAGACTGTATTATAATCATTCTGTCAGGCAAAAGTGGTATATTAATGATACATTAAAAATTGGTTAATAATTATTAAAAATTAGAGAATTCTATTTACCTGTGCCCATAGTAAAGATATTCTTAATAGTGTTGGGAAATTTGTGAGCATCACTTTAAACTGCATTCAAAAAAAGTTAAGGAAAGGTTCAATGTGTTTTGTCAGAAACTTACTTTTATTCTTTTGGATAGTGGATGATCCATAGCACAGAAAATCAAAGGTAAACAATTGCCAAATGGATGTATCGGACTATAGTCAATAGCCTAAGAGCATTAATTGTGAAGAAGGCTGTAATTTGAATATTCTGAGTAACTGTTTATATCAGAATCTCAGCTAAGCAAATTGTGTTTTCATTTAAGTTTTTGTATTATGTTATCAGCAGTCAGCTTATGTCTACACCTGGACATATCCTTTTTCTCAAGTAATCTTACTCTAGTAAATCTGATGGGAAACCTTTATGTCAGGAGATGTGACAAACACTCAAAATGTTGGCTAAACCTGTTATTTTAGAATTTTATTGCATATATTTCTTATTAAGAATAAAGACTTGTGTAGTGTACGTTGGCCTTGCATGACCAGAAAGACTTTGGCAGCAGTATTTGAGCCTGAAAAATTTTAAAAAGCTGCACAGTATTATATAATTAAGGGTAGAACAATTAAGCTCACTTTTCTCCCCTAAGCATCTTTGCCAGGGGAAAGAACCTTTAGCAACAGAGCCAGTAGAAAAATAGAGCCATGCCAGTAGCTAGCTGTACCATATTAAAGAGTATTTGGCCACAATTTCTGGTACTAATGCCCACAGGAATAAAGCTGACACTGGTCTATCTTCTTGTTAACATAGCTGTTTTCTTCTTTCTTGCTTTTTCCCATAGGACTTTGTAACTTGGTTATATTAGTCCTACGATGGTCATTTCTCACGGTTTCTGTTACTTTCTTGAATGGTGTGAATCATTCAGAAAAATTAACAAACATTTATTGAGGTCCTACTAAGTGTAAAACCTAAAATCTATGTGAAGGTACTAGGTCAAAAATATTTTAGTCTGATTTTAGAAAGCTACCGAAAATTATAGTGCTGAGTATACCTGAACTTACCCTGGAAAAGTGCAAAGTATTTCAATAGTGCAAAGATGAGTTTGAGAAAAGGGAAGAGTCATAAGATCTGAGCCAAGGATGAAGTTAGAGCCCAGGTCTCAAGGTTGTGAGGGTCTAGAAATTGTAAATATTCAGTCATGTGTTGCCTGTGTGATGAGGAAGAGGTCGTTTGGTGTGAAGGATATTACTTGCTTTATAAAGAACTCAGACTACCTTTTCCAGGCTGTGAAGTAAAGGAAGCAAGCAAGAATGGTGTCAGTCTGTTCAGGCTGCTGTAACAAAATACCATAAACTAGGAAGCTTATAAACAACAGAATTTTATTTCCTATTGTTCTGGAGACTGGAAAGCTCAGGAACAAAGCACTGACATATTCAGTGTCCTGTGAGGGCCCACTTCCTAGAAAGCCATCTTTTTCTCTTTTCACTGTAACCTCATGTACTAGAAGGGCAAGGGAGCTCTCTAGAGCTTCTTTTGTAAGGGCACAAATCCCATTCATAAGGGCTCCATTTCCATGACCTTATCACCTTCTAAAGGCCCCACCTCATTCTATTATCTTGGTGTGTTAGGATTTCAATGTGAAGTTTGTGGGGACACAAATATTCAGACTATAGCAAGTTAAACCAATAGTAAGATGCAAAGTGAAGAAAATTTTATAATTTTTCTTGAGCTCAATATTTACAGAATGAGTTCTGAACTTCATTTGAAATTTGCCAATTCCTAGACTATCAAATGGTACTAATCAAATACAAAGTATGAAAATATGAAGAATTTTCATATTTCAACTACTATTACTGATGGCTTGCATCTGTACATAGAGTTTACAGATGATATAAGCAATCAGGAATATACACTAAATGATCCACACTTTTATATTTACCTAATTGTTATATCTAAAAAGGTTAATGTATTAGTTCCATTTTGCTGCCATAACAAATTTACCACAAACTTGATGGCTAAAACAATTCACATTTAGTATGCTATAGTTCTGAATGTCAGAATTCAGAATCAGATCTTCCTGAACTAAAATCAAGGTGTTGGCAGAGCTGAGTTCTTTTCGGAAGCTGTAGGGGATAATCAATTCACTTGCTTTACTGGAGCTTCTAGAGGTTGCTTGCATTCCTTGGCCCATTGCTTTGTTCCATCTTCAAAACCAGCAATGGGCTGTCAACAATTTCTCATGCTGTAGCGCTCTGATCCTGGCTCTTCTGTCTCTTTCTCTGACATTATGGACCCTTATGATTTCCCTGGGTCCACCAGATAATCCAGAAAATCTCTTTATTTTTAAAAGCAAGTGATTAGCTACCTTAATTTCATCTGTAGTCTTCATGCCCCTCTTTGAGGAAGGGAGGAGCATGATCCCCATCTTACAGTTAGTAATGTCATATATAAAAATCTGGGTCACATTCCTGGCAGAGGACTCTTTCTGTTCATAGATGTTGAGCTAATTATTTAAATAATTAGAATACACATTACTCTCCCTTCCCCCAATTCTTAAGTGGTTATTAATACTAAGAAAGGAATATCCATTGTGCTGAATTACACATGCTATTTCCTTTACCTTTAGTATACCTTCTCCTCTTCTCTATCTGGCCAACTTCTAATCCTTGCTTTATGCTCAATTAAATGCCACTCTCTCTGTGAAAAGTCCTTCTAAAATTCACCACGGTATTTTAATTCAACTTCTAATATGGAACTATAAAATTATATTATATATTGTTTATCATCTTTGCCAACAATGTAGGTGTTTATAAATGAAGATATTATATTTTATATTCTTTATGTTTTTTACACCAGTGACTAATATAAAATATATCCTAATATATAATGCAGTAATAATAGATGAATAAGTGAATTATTGAATAGAATGAATGGTGAAAAAAAACTTTCACTTAAGACTTCTTTTCAAGTTTTTGTCCTATTAAGATGAAAGTAGTTATTGTATTATATTAGACATTAATAAGCTGAAATATATAATAAAGTCTATCAAGCTGTACAAGTAGTATCAGCCTACCGAATTTTCTATAGCTTATCCTGTTTTTTTTGTTTTGTTTTGTTTTTTTTTCCCTACAAATCTAAGCATAGTTGAACCAATCTTAGGTACAAATTATCTGTTATGAGACTAACTCAGTGCTAGAGAATTTAGTATTTACTTGCTCTTGATTGTTACAGTCTCATCTGTGTTCTGAACATTTGGCTCTCCTTTAGCTGGTATTTTTCTGATAACCAGTGTCTAAGAGACAACTGCATTCCTGCCAACTGCCTATTTGGATTTATAGATATTACCTCTGCTGAGATTTCCATACCCAAATGCTAGATGTTTTAGATACAAACTGATTTTTCCACATTAGAAATTGTGAAAGCTGTCTACTTCTTTAGAGTATTAATCCTCAATACACATGATTATGGGCTCATTTTAAGATAAGAAAATCAAAGCTTAGAGCAGTTAAGAACCTGACTAAAAATCGGTGCTGATAAATGGCTCAGTGAGAATTCTAACTCAAGATTTTTAAAATTCTAAAGCACTGTGCTACAGAAAGTGTATGGTGTTTTTATTTTAAGCGTGACTCTGACTATTCATTGGTTTTATATAGCTGAAAGAGGTATAAACATAAAAACAGAAGTTGAATAAAGAGGAGAGAAAAGAGAAAAAAAGAGAAGAGGAGGATAAAAAGCAAAAATAAAAGATATAAGAAAGCATCCCTTCATTCTTTAGGTTTTAGGTTTGGCATCTTATTGCTATAATAATCCTACCAAGGTTATGCATTGCTTTTATTAATAGACCTAATAATGTTGAGTCATCTTTGCAATCCTGGAATGAAAGCCACCTGAAGTATTGGTCACTTTTACATATACAGAGAATATAATTTGCTTTAGCTAGTTTAAACAAAAGGTATTTTATTATGGGGTATTTGATAATAGACAGAATTTCTTAAAAGGTCAGCAAACCATGTTTGGGTATATAGAGACAAAATATGAGGAGAGATTTCTGCCTGGAAAGGAAAGGCTATGCTGCCATATTGAGAGCAAGAAAGGAAAAAGCAGTGAGGATATGGGTTTTCAGGACTTAATATGTAGATATTTTGTTTCGATTGTTTCGTTTTTTGAGAGAGAAAGAATAAGAATTGAAGAATTTCCAGTGTATGGTTTGGGCTGTTATGACTTGGGGAAATAAGGTTGTTTGAGAAAGGTGACAAAAAGATGATGAAGATAATATTTATCTAGTCATCTCAAACTTTTTTTTTCATTTTGCATGAATATATTATTATTTCTTTTTAATTTTATTTTTTACCTTTTGATCTCCTTCACCTATTTTTCCCACACCATCTCTAACCTTGACTTTTGGCAATCACCAATATGCTCTCTGTATCTGAGAGCTTAGTTTTTTTGTTTTGTTTATTTGTTTTAGGTTCCACATAAAAGAGATCACACAGCATTTATCTTTCTCTGTGTGACTTGTTTCACTTAGCATAATGCCCTCTATGTCTATCCATGTTGACAAAAATGTCAAGATTTAATTCTTTTCTGTAAGTGAATAATATTCCATTGTATGTATATATATATATATATATATTGCAAATTCTATATCCATTCATCCATTGATGGACACAGGTTGTTTGTATATCATGGTTATGTAAATACTGCTACAATAAACTTAAAGGTGTGTGTGTAAATATATATATCCTTTTCAGTTAGTGTTGTTGTCGTTGTTGTTTTTAGATAAATATCCAGAAGTAGAATTGCTAGATCATATGGCAGTTCTGTGTTTAATTTTTGAGGAACTTCCATACTCTTTTCCATAGTGGTTGTACCAATATACAATCCACCAATAGTACACCAGGCTTCCTTTTCCTCAACATCCTGGCCAACACTTGTTATTTTCTGTCTTTTTAATGGGGTGATACCTCATTGTGTTTTTGATTTGCATTTCCTTGATGATTAATGATGTTGAGCACCTTTTCATGTATCTGTTGGCCATTAATATGTCTTTAAAAAAATCTATTTAATTTACTCAGTTTCCAGTAAGGTACTCTTTTCTTTACTTTTTGTATTTATTTTTAAATCATATTATTTTCTTTCTGAAGAGAATAGACTTTGAATTTTTGCTAGGGGTAGAAGGAAAGTTGCCTGGCTGCATGAATACTTTCAACAAGTCTTATTGTTAGCTTCATCTTTACTTTCATAGATGTTTAGCTTTTCTATGGTCCAGCAGTATAAGTAGAGTTGTTGGGCATGAGGAAGTACACTATTGGCTGAGGTTTCAGATTCCTTGTGTTTATCTGTTTTCTAGTTTCTTTTTCCAGCTGTTACCTACTCTCAAAGTGCTTAGATTTCACAATGTATTTTTTTCACAATGTATTGCTTATCTTAAAATGTACCTTTTTTCTACTTTCTGTTAAAAAAACAAATATATATTTTATATAGTTATATAAGTATATGCAGTTTTATGATTATTTTAAAGATCTTTGAAGAATAATTCTGTTAAAATCAAGCCGAATAGTCTATATATGGTTATAAAATATAGAAACAATAAATATTTAATTTTATATGAACATTGGTAAAAGATAAGAGCTGCTATCTACTCAGTTTTACAGGACCAAATAAATAGTAGTTAGCATTATGAATTTTAACTTCTTTCTTTTTTGTCACACAGAGTATATTCATTACATGTTTAAGAAGAAAACCAGTTAAAGAATTTAAAATTGTCTTCTCAGTGAAATATGTCTTAATAAAGCATTGTCTATTAGAAAAGCATAAAAATTCATTGAATAATTAGTTCTAGATTATGGTTTATATTCTGGAGCTATCTTGTTTTAATTCAGTTTAGTGCATGCAAAGATTTGATGAAAGTTTCAGTGAAGTTTTGCAAAACATGATGCATAAACTCAGATACATGCATAGAAAGAATCACATATTGCTCAAAATTGTCTCTGAGATGAGTATTAAGTACACATATAAAAAGTGAGACATATACCACATGGTGTAATAATCATTACTTTGCAGTCTTACAAGTCAATTTTAAAGCTTTAGTCACAAATACAGAATGAGATTTACAAATGTACACAAAATTCTGTTTTTTTTAACATATTCATGCTGTATAATTAGGTTATTAGCTACGTAATTTAATATACTTTTATGTGGTGAAAACCATTTAACTGTTAGCAGCTACCTCTAAAATAGATCCATACTTATTTAGATTTAAATTATCTTTTGGCCTGAGTAAGTAATTATAATTTTGTCCTAACACAATATAATATATGATGTTTATATTCTTCTCAAGAGCTCCTTGAGGGAAAAAACTAACCATATATATAGATATATATGTATATAACCATGTATACACACACACACATACACAGAAATATCAATATAAATAGCGATTTTAGGAAACAACAAAAAATATCTACAAAGATTAATGGTAGTTCATATATTAAATAATTCTTGAAGTATTTGAATTTGTCTTATTGGATTATTGAGTTATGAGATTGTATTTTCAGTTGTTTGCTAGGTGTTAGCATCTTTATGTAATATATTCAATTTGAGTAATCTGTTTTCTAAATTGAGGTTTATGGCTTTTTATTATTATCATAGAACTCATTTTAAGCTATGTGCTTCTTTCTGAATAACAAAGCATTATTTTACACCTATGTTTATATTTTAGACTTCAATATATAAGAGGCAGATAACTCAGAATTTTTAATTAAAAAAAGTTAAGACATAAAATTTATTTAAAGACAATGTTAAAAGTTATCAGTTTATTCAAAATTCTAATATGGACCATGTCCCAGAGGTTTGCTCAGAAGTTGTCTGTTTAGAATGTTGCTCCTGGTAAACCAGAAAGCCTTTTAACATTCATGATTTATCTGAAAAGAAGCTAAAAGTTTTAGTTTCTTGAGCATTTTGATGGGCTAGACAGATTTTAAGGTTTTTTTACATATATTTTTCTCAGGAAAATTTTCATAAATTAGGTTAGATGTTTTTAAAAGCCCATTTTCCATAAGAAAAAAAGAACTGACTAGAGTCTTTAATATTTCCAATATATCTTCAGTAATTGGCAGAACAAGACTGATTTCAAAACCATGTTTTAAGTGACCATGCTATACTACAGGTTGTACCTTGAAGAATAGACAATTGTCTGGCTAATTCGATGGCACCTGTATTATTTGGATGACCATGGGGACTAGATTAGAGTACCTTTTATGACCGCTCAAAGAATGTCTTGACTAGATAATTCAGTATCATAGGAACGCATGCTATCATGATTTCCATTAATATAAACAATTATAATAAATACTTTTAAATAAATCTAATAGCATATATTTCTTTTTTAATTGCAGCACTCTGTTTCTATGAAATAATTTATGACGCATTTTATCTTGGTATTTAAGGATCACATTGTTTTCTGAATCCACAGGAGACGAGACTTTCCTCTGTAATCTTATCTAGATTTGCTTCTAGGATGTTTGATAAATGTGAGCCTAAAGAAATGTGTTCATTTATATTTGGGTCAGCATAGATAATATTTATAATTTAAAAATTTGATACTGTTATTTATAGTAAGTCATATTTTAAATATTAGGGGCAATTTTCATTTTAGGAGCTAAAAGTTCTGGCGATAGTACTGATATGAAAACACTGCATTGTCCTAGGTCAGAATCCTCCTCCCTTTAGTCTTTTCTCCTCTCTAGGCACACTCCCTGGTTGGGGCCGTACCATCTATGGCCTGATGCCTCCAAATTAGTTTATCTCCATTCACTGGACTGTTGCAATGGTTTCCTTACTGGTTTTCCAGGCCTCCATTCTTATCTTCCCTATAATCCATTTTCCACATGGGATCCAGAATTTTCTTTATAAAAGATTAGTTGGATTTGTGTCATTTCCCAGCTAAAAACTCTCCCAGGGTGTCCCATCAAACACAAGCTTAAAGTGAAACTACTTGCCAAGGGCTGTAAATAAGCCTTTTATGTTCTAACCCATGGTAGCGTTTTTGATCTCATCTCTTATTTCTCTTGCATCTCTTTTGTAGCTTTGGCCATGCTGAACTTCATGCTTTTTTTTTTTTTTTTTTTTAAATATCTCTCCTTCCTCAGGACATTTGTATTAACTTTCTTTGTTGTCATCGTCCCTGTCTTTCATTCTTCAGATTACTACAAGGCTCACTGCATTTTAGAATCTGTATCTATGTTAGTTCATCAGAACTACCTTCCCCACCTATGCTGTCTAAAATAGCAGTTATATTTCAGCTCCTTTTCCTGTTCTATTTTTTGTGTGTGTCATTTATTATTTTTCTTAGCAAACAACTTTTGCCACCTGATATGATATAGTATGTGTGTATTTAAAATCTGTTTTGCTCAGTAAAATAGAAGCTTAACATGAGCAGGGACTTAGTCACCAGTTTTCTGCAGCTCACTCAACAACGACTGGCACAGAATACATATTTAATAAATATCTGTTAAATGAAAAACATATTGCTATTTTCTGTTTTTAACATATATGTTTCTATGTATGTGACAGCTCATGTACCTAAGTGTATATATGTGTGTGTATGATATGCAGAGAGGTAACAATTTATTTTCATTGTTTATGTTAATAGAAATCATGATAAAATACCCTCCTAAATAGTCAAAACATCCTTTGAGTGATCATAAAATGCTCTGATCTTGTCCCTGTCTTCATCCAGTTAATACAGGTGACATTAAGTGAGCCAGGCAATTGTGTGTAGTTCAAGATACAACCTGTAGTCCAGAAGGAAAAAAAAAAAAAAGATAGTTAAGTGTTCTGTTTCTTCTTTTGATGTAATATATTTTGGAGAGGATATTTAACACTCTTCCTTGTATGCTCTGTCTTTCTCTTAACTTCATCTAATCCTTTTCTGACTTGAAACCTTAATACCTTGTTTAAGTTTGAAATTGTATTAGCTGCAAGAGCAAAACAAACAAACAAACAGAAACCGTATAACAAAAGTAGCTTAAATCGTATTGTACTTATTCACACATATAGAATAGGTCTCTCAGTAGCAGCTCAAAGGGGTAAGTAGGGCTGTTCCTGGAAGTTGTCTGAGATCCCAACTCCTATTATCACTCTGTTCTGCTTCTCTCATCTCCAGTTTCTGTATTAAAGGCCACCTCATAGTCTATTGAAGTTCTCATCTGTGCCGTGGTGTTCAGGTAGTAATGAGGAGAATGTGGGGGAGGGGAAAGAAACAGACACACTTGCTAGTTGAGTTGGCGTCATATGAGGAGCCATTCTGGAAACACCGCGCAACACATGTGTCATGGCCAAACCTCACTGCAAGTAAAGCTGGGAAAATGTAATCTTTTAATTAGATGCATTACTATCCTAAATAATGTTGGAGTTGTGTTACTAGGAGGAAGAAGAAACGGATATTGGTGGGCAAATAACAGTTGGTTTCAAAACATCTCCGAGTTTCCTATAGAACGTATTCTACTGTTATAGTTATTGGCATATGTTTATTTTTCTATTACTTCCTTATGCACTCTGTATATCACATTATTATGATCTCTCTGTGATTTACCATCCCATCTAGCACTGCATTTTATAATAGTCAGTAAATACTTGTTTAATTTGAATTCAAATGACTCAAACCTCTTAGCTTAATTTTATTAGCACCTTTTTCTGGCAGATGCTAAAAAACTGGAGAAGCTTGTCTCTTTGTGTTGTCAGCACTTGTGCAGATATTTTAAAAACAAGAAAAATGAACATATTTTGTTAGTACTGTATTCTCACATAAATGGACAAATTGCCTATTTAAATTAGAAAGAAACCCCAACTGAGGTAGCAACAGACTTTGAAAGAGAATTATTAGCAATGCAAATAGTGTTGACTGTGATTTGTATTAAATTAGATAAACAAAATCTTGAACCCTAAAGTAATTTATAAACAAAAAGACTATCATTACTTTAAGGAAGATAAACACTGGGGGTGGGGGAGTGGAATCTAACAATACTTATTCCTTTGGCTAAATTATATGCTTACATCTCTAAAACGTATTTACTATTTTACTCAATATGTTTCTATTTTACTTAAAAAAACAAGCTTTTAAAATATATATCAAAATACTTAACAAAAATTTGTTTATTTCTCTCCAAATGACAAATACACTCTCTATGATTTGTATAAGTCTGCAATGATTTTATTAACTTAACATTTGTTTTTACATTCAACACCTATACACAGAAATGCAAGCAACTTTCCTACATTTTCAGGGATGATTCCTGAAGAACAACGTGCATCAAAATAATCAATTTAAGGTTTGTAATTGAAGTTAACTAGTATGGTCTTGATCAGTATCTATGCTTCTGAGTAATCTGTAGATTTCTGATATGACATTATGTATTATGTCCAATTATTACTGACAACTTTGTGTCATATGCCAAATAACCTCTATTTTAAAATTTGAGGTAGTTATGATATACACACATGAATTGATTAATAATGTTCTTACAAAAATTGAAAATTTGTGAAAATTATGTTCTCAGCCATTATGTCAGATTTTGAACTGTAAGAGGACAAAATATGTATTTCATATCCTCTGAGACACCTAGTGGAGTTTCTTACATGTTTTAGATTTACATTAAGTATTTACTGAATGAAAGTAATTCTTAAGTTTCATTAAGTACTTTTTGAAAGTATAGCAGAATAAGTTAAAATGACGAAATAAGAAACACAGAGAACATTCATAAATATTTCCCACTGATATGAATATATTACTTAAATTAAAAAATACATTTATGAAGACTCAGATTAAACCCAAATAAAAACTTTAAGTAACTTGAGGGTATCCTTTTTTCCCCTCTAAAAAAAAAAAAGATAATAAAATTATTTCCTTTATTAAAAGCTTTATCATGGCTTACCATTATTTTGTTTCACTTTTAAAGTGGGATTGGGTAAGAGGTAATAAAGCTCCAGTTCCAATGCTCCAAAATCCTGGACACTTGATCCATGGAAGCAATGGAGCAGAAAAGTGCCACATTAAAAGTGGGCAAAGGATTCACATCAAAATATTAATTAGGGAACTAGCTGCAAGGGGAACTCTTAGGTACAAAGGCAAGAGATGAGGTGTTTCACTTCTACCTGTGGTGAGCTGAGCCAGGGAGAGCACTACAAGGGCTATGGAATTTTTCTCTTGAAATCTTGTGGTTTAAAATGGAAAGTAGGGAAAACTCAAAATAGGAAAGAAGACTACTGAGCTGTATGATAACCCTTTTTCTCCCATCAAGAGAAAAACCTGAATTATATTTTTGTAGTCAAAATAGTAGAATGTAAAATGAAAAAAAATTATAATGGTTTTTTATCTTTGATATGCTAATGGGAAAATTGCTTAGTAATTTGAAAAAAAATATTAATTGTAGAATTAAAAACTTAAAACTTTATAGTAAGGAAAAAATAAATTATTACCATAAACCCAAATATTTAAATGCATTGATACATGATGGGATAATTTTTCTAAAATCTAAATAGATTGACTTTCATAAATGCATTTAGATAGGATATCTAAAATAGATACCTATTAGATAGGTTGACTAAGATAGTGAAATGAGAGAAGTTCAGATGTTTCTCAGTGATGGTAAGGAAGATGAACTGTTGAGAAAGGGAACTTAATGATATTCCAGACTATTGTATCTAAATTTTCCCCATTTAACAATACGAAATCTACTGTGCACCTCATGCTTAATTTTACTATTTATAAAACAATTTTAACTTCAAAATAATGCTTTAGGGGATGACAAATACCATTTTTCTCTATTTATCTAAGTTCTTGACTGGAATCCCTGTAACAGACAGATTAATGAGAAAAAAGCATGCGACATTATTTAATATAAGTTTTACATGACACAGGAGCTTTCCTTAGGAAATGAAGACATAGAAACAGGTTAAACCTATTTTTATGCTAGGCTTGATGAAGAGTGACAAGTCATGGAAAGCTGTGATAGGACAAAGACTATGCACTAAGTGTCATAAACTGGGGGCAACATAGCAAAGCCTGTTTGTTCAGTGTCCCTCCCTGTATCTTGATCTTCAGAGATAAGTAGTCTTTCCTCCAGGTATAGGAAGGGCACCTCTCACAGGAGGGTTTGATTACCTGCTTTAAAGGAAGGTTAGAAAGTCCTTCTGTACCTGCCATTTTCAAATTCCTTCAACTTAGAATATTTAATATGCCAAGATGCCATATTTGGGGAGAGCATGTCCCAAACCTCATCAATGACAAACCAAATGTGATTTTTTAAGATGTTTTCCAACCATAGTGTGCCAGATCCTGTAAAGTTGCTAAAACGTAGATGCGGACTGTGTTCTCTTAGAGATTAAAAATAGTGTGTTGAATAAGAAAATAACACAAAAATACTATAATAGGTTCACTAAAATAATGAAAAGAGAGAAGTAGTTCATTAGTCTCATGGTGATGTTCAAGGTGGACAAACTCTTTGTTGAGAAAGGGAACTTGATATTCCAGACTATTGTTTCTAAATTGTCACCATTTTGTCATGAGATCTTAGTACCATTTAACATCCTCCTCTAATTCCTTTTCTCTTAAATCATTTTTATCTACTCTGTTGGAACAACTTATGCCTCCTCTTATCATCTGTATGACCAAAGCTTAGTCATCCTTAAAGTCAAAAATTTATTAGCAAATTCTCTTAGCAATATTTCCAGACACTTCCTCCTAAGTAGTAGACAGTATCTTTCTTCTGTGCTTATTCTCTGTACCCCTCAAAACAAGCTTAATCATGATATCTATGACAGCTAATAGGAATGACTACTTACCTATTTCTCCATTATACTGTAAATGATCGGATGGTAAATGTGATGTCTTATTTATATTAGAATCAGTTGCATATAATGCATTGTCTAGAGTGCATAATCTATCACAGACTTTCAGGAAATCTCACTGAATAGAAAGGATAAGTAGAAAATTGCATCCAGTTTTTCAAAAGCTTTGGAAATAGAAAAAACTCAAGCCATCTCAATAAATATGAGTTTATTTTGTAAATAAAACAGGGAATTAAGGGGAGAAGGAACTAGCCTCAAAAGCAAAATAGCCAAAACTAGTGGTGTACTGGTAAATATTTATTAATTAGCTCTTTAAAAGAAAAAAAAATCCAAACCGATTAGTAGCTTATCTCAATTTTCTTTTGTTTCTAGCTGGTAACTTTTGCTTTTTGGTTGGCTTCTGTTGTCATATAATTCCTCTATGCCATGTCTTCTATTCACTAATGTTTGTATCCTTCTGTGCTACCTAATATCTCATGTCTATTCTTCCACATACATTTGGGATAGTTTCATATTTAAACTTATTGAAAGAAATTTTATTGATTGGCAAGTTACATTCTGGTATAAAATCCTTAAGTTAGTGCCCTCATTAATAGTTTCCTCTTATGCTTCTGCCAAGAAATCTTCGGGGCCAAACTGCTCCCACTCGCCCATTATTCAGTTGTGGCTAGCATCACAGAATCACCTGATTTGATAAAATAAAACCTATAGATAAGAAACTTCTCAGAGATAGCTATGGGAGTGGCAAGTTCTCTGAGGTTGTGCTGTGTATGCATAACCTTTTCTGTGAGAGAGAGCCATGAGATAGGCTATATTCCTCAAGGACAGAGACAAGCATGCGCCATAATTTATAAAGCTCTTTGATGAGTATTTCATATACTGAAAATACTGCTGATATAATCTAATTATACAAAATAATTAAAGTTTTCCTATAAACTTGAGCATATGGTCATAAATTGCATTTATTTTTTTCTTAATCTGTCCAGATATTACCTTTCAATTTAAGTCAAGCAAAAGACCTTATTTCATAAATGTCTGAAACAACTTGGGAAAGTTCAACTATGAGATACGCACATTCATTTTTAAACCTATTAAATTTATTTTCTAAAGGTACGTATACACATTTAGAAATGCTGTGTATATATATATATATAGAATATATATATAGAATATATATATTTAGAAATATAGATATATTAAATGTGTTTAGATACATATGCATGTAATAAATGTGTATGTATATGTACACATGTTTACAGAAAAGCTGTGTCTGCATGCACAGAATAGATTTAATTCTTTTCAGCAATCTCTCCACTACTGCTACCACGTATACATCACGAGTGTGTGTTAGTAAGAAAGCAATAATGAATACATCAAGAGCAAATTTATTAATTTCACAAAGGTTACCTATATGGTTAAAATAGCTGTAAATAACTACTTAAATATCACAATATAATTTTCTTTATATTTTTGTTTAAATACTGTAACAGATTATAGGTACAGTGTAAATATTCTACTAAGAAACTTTATAAATATGGATTTTTTTAGTTTTACTATGAGGAAATTTGCCAAGTAAAAATAGCCTTTTAAGCAATAATTATTGGCTATTTAAAATAAGACATGCAGGATATATAATGAATAAATGAGTAAATGAAGTAATAATGCCATTTTAGGTTAAAAAGTGACTATAATTTTAACCAGTAAATTATTTTTAGAATACACTAAAGTTAAGATACTATGCTCACTTATAATATAAATGCTGACTGCACATAATTTTATTCTTTTTTAATGTGTGAATTAATGTTACTGTTAATAACATCTTACCATTAACATCTAGTAAGGGCAGATATGAGCTCATTTCTATTCTCTATCATATAAAATGTGCACTCTTCTTCAGTTATTTGAATTTTTATCATGTCACTTGGGCCTTTTGCAGCATTTATTATCATAGTTATAAAATTAAAAGTTTTCTATTCATATTTGAAAAATTACAAAAAAGTAAACTTGATAATATTTTTCCTAATTTATTTAAGACATCGAACAAGTATTTGATTCGTTAACAATGTATTAATATCATCAAACTAGTGAAATACCAGCAGACTTTCAGTTTATGAAAAATATTTAGTTTAAACAAGTAGAAATGTTCTGTTCCATTAAGAAACAGAAATTCTAGGGATTTAAAAAAAACAGGTTTTAGAAATAAATCTAGGTTGAATCCTTGCTCTCTTTCTTGTTAGGGGCTTGTAGATAAATTTGTTTATGTATTCACTCACTTATGAATGAGTTCTATGCCTGAAGTTATAAAAATAAATAAGGCAGACAAAGTCTGTGTCCTCATGAAACTTTCTGTTTTTTGGTGAGTACAAACAGTAAACAAATATTTAAAGTGTGATAGCAGTGAAGTACAGAGAACTACAGGAGTGAAGAGCAAAGGGTGTGTAATCTATTTTTAGAATCAGAAGGGCCAGGAAAAAAAGTGGTGTTTAAGCTGACACTTAAAGGAAAAAATTAGCTGGGTGAACCCAAATAAATGAATGACAAATAGCACATAATTCATATAATTTATAAGGCTCTGTAAATTAAGTTAAAATAACACATGTAAAGCCCCTTACGCAGTTTTTTATCACATGGTAGATGGTGAATAAGTGGTAGGTGCTACAGTTGTTACCGACTATAGTTAGATTCTTGACTTCACACTTGTATAGCACCTTATGGTTTCACCTATGATAGCAGTTATCTAATTGTGCTTTCACTCTATTTTATACAATCACTGTCTATACAATAATACTATAAAGTCAATGATACTAGCAATTTTGTCTTATTCAACTTTGTATATGCATCTGATCATACTGCTTTGGAATATAATAGGTACTTCATAAGTTTTTTTTTTTTTTTTAACAAATAAATACATAAAAGAAATGGGGGAAATACAGCTTTCAACCATCAGTAGGGAATTTGAGTTTATTTGAGCCAAACAGAGGATACTCCTGGAAGCAAGATCTCAGCAGACAGAAAAATGCCTCCCAGAATGACAGTTTGTAGTTTCTTTTATGCATTTGAAAATAAGGAGGGCATATAAGAAAGGTTAAATGAAGGTGGGTGATGCATTTCTTTGTATCAACCCTACATAGAACTCAGAGTTCTTTCAGTTTGTAGATGTGAGTCATTCTTCAGCTCAGGAACTTTTTACTTTTTTTTTTTTTTAATTATTACATGATTACTATCTCTTCCATCTATATCTTTCCTCAATCTGGAAATTCTAATATTTGCGAGTTATATCTTCTAGATTTATTTTCCATATCTCCTACCTCTTTCCTTATGATTTTCATCTCTTCATTTTTTTTTCTTTCCGTGCTTTGATTTTTTTTTCCCTTTACTTGATATTTCAGTCACTATATCAGGTTTCCAAAGAGAATATCTTCTTTTTCTATTGTTTTATTTAATTTTTTTGGTCATGATATTTTTATTTAGTTCTAGAAAGACTGTAGCTAGCTTCGACTTCCTTAATTTTGTCATTTTGCAAATTGTTATCTGCTCCTCTAGCAGCTTTATTTTGACGAAAAGCTACAGTTTATGGTCATTTCCCTTGCAATTCCATTCTCAGCAGTAGGTTTCCTAGGTTACATTGTTACTTTTTGGGGGGCTTAGGGCCAGTTATTGCATTCTTTAAATTATGGCAAACCAAAGAGTAATGAGAGGCAAAGCACTGGAATATTAATTTATACAGCTGGGAGTCCCTTGGATCAGAGCTATTTGTTTCTCATGCTTTGTGCAGCTCCTCTTGATTTATGGGAGCCAGTGAAGAAAACAGATGCTCTCAAGAACAATATTACAATTATTTTAATGTTATTTAGGTTGAATATTTATCCGTTAGTGACAGTAGGAGACATAACTAAAGTTGTTCATGGATTGTCCCATCCTCAGAGTTTTGCAGATGTCCTAAACTTTTACAAATTCTGTGGCCATTGGAAAGCCCCATCTAGTTATTGGCAATTAGTTCACAAAGATCATATGGCATGCCTTGTCCCAGTCCACCATTCATGTCTCATGGCGTTGCCCATTCTATGTTTGGCTTGAGGCACAGGAACCTTGGGAGAGATTAGAAACTCCTCTGCCTAACATGTAGCCTTATAGGTCAAGAGTGAACAAGATAGCCCTTCCGGCCGTCTTTGCCATCTCCCCAGTGATGCCAGCAACAAACCTAAGTCTCCTTTGCTCATGGGACCAATATATCTCTCCTTTTATCAACTGTAAGAATCCCCTCACTTCCTAGATATTGCTCAAATGTTTTTCTCATTTACCTGTTCCTTTCCAATATCTTCAGTATTATCCTTTCAAGATATTAAGGAATTTATAAAGTCATAAGATTTTGTACAGAACTTGTATTTCATATGGGCTTGCCTTTAAATTAAACCTAGGCCCTTGCTTAGAATGAGAGTAAGGGAGAAAATATATGAGGAGAAAACAGACATTTCAGTATTTGCTAAGTTAACTATCATGGCTCACCAGATTGCAGTCTTTTGTAATATACTTCTCATCGTTTGTTTTAAGAGAACCCATCATACTTCTAGGACTTGTGTGAAGTCTGACTTTCTGAGTAGATTGTAATGATCAATGAAGATAGGCTTGAACTTAATATATACTTATTTAATAGACATTTCAAACAATAATGTCTCTAAATAATGTGTATGTCTTTGTTTTTAACAAGATTAACTTTAACCAATAGAATGCAAATAGAACTATAATCCAATTAGCTGTTCATCTGCTATAGAAAAGAATCAAAACTTGGTCTTTAAGTATAAACATTGCCATGACTAATAAAGCAGTATTTATGGAACACACTGGAAATATTGATTAATTTTGATTTTCCGTAGGTATCTTATGCCTACAGAGACATCAGTTGTCACCTAATGATAGTGGTGCCTGAGGTGTGGGCTACATGGAGGATAATGGCAAGCCTTATTTAAACAGAAAGCAAAGCAGAGAATCAAGGCCATAAGATTTTCTCTGTAAGAATTGAAGTACTCATTAAAATAAAAGTATAAATGTAAAATATTAATTCTTATGTTAACTTGTACAACTTAACTTATTATTCAACCATCTAAAAGAATGATGAAGAAAATTTTATTTAAATAATGTCAATTTTGGAAACTTTAATTTTCTCAACTAGAGAATTAGTTGAAAATTCTTAACCTGTGATTTTCTAAAAATCACCTATAACTTGGAGATTAGTAGCAATTTTTGCTCTTTTCTGCTGACTTGTGCCACTTCCAAATATTTTAATGATGACATCATAGTGTTAACTAATACACATTGCTCACTACCTAATAAACTGACCAATCATTTTATAAATGCAAAATGATTTTTATCTCATTATCCTTTGGTGGCCTATGCTGTTTTTCTTTTCCCAAATAAAAAGTGAAGAAATCATTGTGGTAACCCAGCGTGTCTGCAGCAGTCTCTGTAATATACCTCTGTCCAAGTTTCTTTCCAATCAGGAACATAATTCTTACCTAACAAGTCACTAACTCAATTAACTCTCTCCTATGCTCTTAGAGGTATCCCGATGTCAAACTTGAATGGGTTTATCATTTAACAACCAGTACAAGGCTTTTGGGAAATGTGTTTTTAACAAAATAGCTCCTTAAATAGCCTTTGGTCTCCTTAAAGGATTCTAAATCACTGCATAAAATCCCAACACACTTATTGGTAATGCATGCATATACAGATTTTAAACAGTGTGAGAGATAAATTTCTTTTTTGCCTCCCTAAGGATATCCTAATATTACTTTATTTTAAATATTTCTTGACCTATGAACATGTGACATACAGATCTTTACTCAAAGCTCACTCCAGAATTTTGGCAGTTAAGAAGTATGCCTGAAAATATATTTAGGATTGCTGTATACTCTTCTTTATTAGGATCTTGGATGCAGAGATTTTAAGGAGAATCATTCTTTCTTTCTGCTTCTCCCACTCGCACAACTATTTATTTACTTCTTTATTGTTTTTATGTTTACTCTTTGCCAGTTACTCCACTGTAGTCAGGGTTGCAATATCAATCAATGATACCATGATTTCTTTCCTCTGGGAAACTGAAGTCTAGTGAAGAGTGGAGCAAGAAACAAAAAACTATAATTATAGGCTAGATCTTTCATGGTTGAAATCAATTTTTAATTAAATACAAAAATGGGGCATCTCATTTAGACCAAGGGAATCCAGATTTCCCTGAAAGGGTATCATACGTGTTGATTTTTTAAGAATGAATCAGATTATGCTAGAATAAATGAAGGCCTATCTGAGTAGCAAGAAAGATTTTGGAAATATCGAGGTGAATATGGCCCATTTGAAGCCATGTAAGTGGTTCATGACTGTTACCTGTATGGGTTTCTGTGAAGGATGGTATTGAAGCCAAAGGAGTAGGCAGGATCACTGAAGTCACTAGAGGAAGAAAAGGGAATACATGTATTAAATTTCAATAAACTAATCAGACAGGATCTTTTAGACCATAAATTGTTAGAAATTTAGGGACTTTTAGTACGCCAAAAATCTAAACAAGAACTCCAACAATCTCAATTAACCAGCCTACTTATATTTGAATATAGTTTCTTCTTTCTAATGTAGCTGGGTACTCTATGAAAATAACTAGGTGTAAGTTTTGTTCTCATTATTTCCTCATTTCATGTAAAATATTCTTCACGCAGAATTTTTATTTACAACTCAGATTTTCAGGACCATGTATTAAATAACATCACTTACAACTAGCTAGAGAGATGTAAAATATCTGAATGCTCTATTTTATTTTAATGTATTATATGCAATAACTTGTATATGAAAAATGAAGTAAATTATAATAAAAATGACCTTGCCATTATGTAATAAATGCTACCTAGTATTAAAATTTAATTTTATACACAGAGATTATCTGTCTATCTATCTCTCTTCTTTTTTTTTTTCTTAAGGGAGTGTGACAATTTTTTCTGGATTCTTTGTCTGTGTTCACAAATTCTGACAGTAACTTTATTTTCTCTCCATTGATACAGAATTAAGGACAGTGTAAAGATATAAAACATTTATGAGGTCTAAGAACCCTTAAGTTCTGTGCACTAGAGCTCATATAAGATCTATACTCTGTAGTTTAGGAGAGCCAAAGCAATTCATCACTACCTTAGCACTCTGTTCAACTTAAGATGAATTACCTGTCAAATGTGATTGCACTGCCGAGCAAGTTGAATGCCATTTATCTGACTAGAGAATGATGCCCAGCTACCTCACAGATGATCTGTGCATCACTCAAATTTGGAAAATGCATATGATAGTCATTATCTTAACATTCCTATATTTCCAATAGAACCTTCTGGAGTGATTCCATAGAAGGACATTTAAAATGAATGATACAACACATTTATTTTTCTTCATTTCCGTATTGCTAGTTTTTTCTTTAAGGTATGATAAACTAATCTGATAAGAATTTAGCAATGCATAGCACATTCAGAATTAAAAAAGGCAAAATGCAATGCAGATAAAACAAACACTTTTTTTAATACAAGACATAACATAACTGTATATGAGCTTTAGATTTACCATTTATTTTATGATCTAAGTAATGCCATAGATTTAAACAGTTCTGCTTTGAAAATAATTATTGATGACCTCTTTTCCTTGTAAATCAATTGAATTCCAGTTTGCTAGTGCTAAACTAAACCAAGTTATTGTCTTAGCTTAGTGAATACAAAAGGCTATTTTGTATGTGTGAATGTCTTTGTGTTATTAATTGGATTACTGAGAAAAATATAATTTTTGCAAAATTATGTGATATCTTAGATCATTCACATCTTGGCTACCTTCCTTGGACACTCTCTCTAATTCTCCCTTGGATCACTTGCCCTGGGGAAGATTTTCATGTCATGAGGAAGCCCCATGGATCCTTCAGCCTCTGTTGATTTATAGCTAAGAAGATTGCAGCCCTGGTTTAATACAATCTCAAAAACCTTAAGCCACAACACGCACATAAGCCACAACACCTAGCTAAGCCACGCTCACATTTATGGCTCACAGAAACTGTGTGAGGTAATAAATATTTGTTCCAATTAGTTTGTTAAATAGCTACAGATAATAGAGCACTCAAATATTTTCTACTAAATATGTGAGTGGAAGATTAAAGAGTTGCAATTAAAAAAGAAAAATTGGGACATATAGGATTACCATTTGTAGACTGGGTCATGGATCATTAATATCAGCATCAGAACAACATATAAGTTATTAAATAAGGTTTTACAATATCTTAATATTATCATCAAATGTTAGAAAAAGGCTGAAAGCAAGTTACAGTTCTTATGGTAACTATTATTGTTATCTTTTAATGGGTGTGTTCATTTTACTGACTGTACCAACCATTATGTTTCTTTTTCTCTCTCATTCTTTCCTCCTCTACTGCCCTTGTCCTCCGGGTCTTTTCCACTGGCTCCACAGGCACTCGGACTCTCTGTCTCTCTGTCTCTCTGTCTCTGTCTCTCTGTCTCTCTGTCTCTGTCTCTGTGTGTGTGTCTGTCTCTAATCGCTTCACTTTTCTTTCTCTCCCACAAGCTATTTCTCTTTCACACACGTACACACTCACAAAAGCACAACTACATGCAAATGACAAAAAAAAAATGAGTTATCAGAATAGTTAAAACTCTGAGTTAATAAAATTTCTTGCTCAATAGTTTACTAAAAGCCTTAATCGAACATGTCATTTGTACAATAATGCAAATGAAATCTTCACTTAAGTTAGGAAAATGGCAGTTTCATTTGTTTCAAAAATATACTAGAAGCATGAATTTATTTATTGTTTTAAATTCATTTAGAATCTTGTGATTATCCTGCAAGTACAGAATATTGTTTTTTTGTTTGTTTTTAAGGGACTGTTTTTGCTATTGTAAATGTAGCAATAGAATTTTTGTTGCATTTTTAGTTATTCAACCTTTTATATAGCTATAATTTTAAAGTGCTTACATACTACTAATATTTATATTAATTATCCTAATTTACCTAGTTGGTTTTTGTCTTAGCTCAGCCTGGCTATAGCTGATTCCATAGACTGGGTGACAGAAACAATGAATACTGGAAGCTGGGGATGGGGTGCTTCATTTCAGGTGCTAAGAAATCTGGTTCCCTGTAGGCCTTTCTGGCTTGCAAACGTAATTTTCATTGTGTCTTTATATGGCAGTGGGCCGGGAGGTAGTTCTCTCCTCTCTCCCTCTTTTGTAAATGCATTTTTGAGGGCCCTACCCTCATGACCTTATCTAAACCTAATTACTTTGCAAAGGCTCCATCTCCAAATGCCATCATCACATCTGTGGTTAAGGATTCAGCATATAACTTGGTGATGGGGGTACAACATTTAATCCATAACTGTTTTATCTTATTTTATCTTTAAGATAGAATCTCTTCATTAGAAATAAAACATGAACTATTTTTAATTTCTAAGGATAGTTTTTTTGATTTATTAAAAAAATGCTATTCTAAGCTTATTAGTTTGATTTACTAAATTTATCATCCAAATGTTAAAGGAATAAAATATATTTTCATTATTTGTTATACATAATAAGTATTCTTTTTCTTACTAGTGCTTTGATGATCATCTATTTTTTAAAATAAAATCTAGAAGCCAAATGTTTATGCAGAAATGGGTGTGCTTAATGAAAATATTGCATTGAACCATTTATACCACCTTACAATTTCATCTTAAATTGGTAGAAATCAATATCTATTTTTTATGCATTCTATTCTTTTTTCCTCCCAACTAAGAGTAGCATTATATCTCTGTGGAGCTAACCAGAGAGATATCATGCTACCCTTTTATCAAATAAAGTGATTATATTTAGAAAATGTCAGGAACTAAGAAACAGAGAAATGGAACAAAATTGGCATTTTTCGTAAAAAGTGAGGTACTATTTTGAATATAAACAACTTCCAAATATGTTGTGTTGGCTCATAGTGCACGAGGTGGTTTAGTTAATTTGAAGGTTTTCAATATTGTGCCAATTTCATGGATCCTGATATGGAGTAAGAATTTGGGTTTCACCTGAACCCCCAGTAAGTAAATGCTTGTTTTTCTTTTTATACACAGTTTTTCTTTAATGTATTCTCTAGTTTTCTGTTACTATTTCTACATTATTGTGACTTAAATTGGTCCCATAGAGTGATTCTTAGATGTCATTACCATTAGCAGTTAGTAAGAGCTAAAACATATAATTGGTATAATTTTGCCTATATATATGGACCCAATTTTCAATCTTCATCTAAATTCCAGGTGAGGTCAAACTAAGGCAAGAAGTTATACAGTCCTATTTATTAGCAGTAGTTGTACAGTAAATTTTCTCTCTGAGAACACATAGCCTTAAAGACAAAAAGCTGGTAGCACTTTTGTAATTACAAAAAAAAGAAATGATTCTATAAAAAAACTATATGACATTAATAAAATATCAAATTATAAACACATTTTATTATTTCTTAAAGATTTTCCTAATATTGTTATTCAAAGATTTTTTTGAGGACAATTTATTGTGGTGGCACAAACAAAATAATTTTTCTCCCACCTTTTTTAGTTCTTCTGCCTAAGCTAATAATTAAATACACATGAGACAGATTTACAGGAGAAAATATCCAAAATTTATACAGGTGTACATGCAAGTTACCATAAAACTCTGATACCCAATGACACATTGGGTAGTTGAGGCTTATATCATTCTGGAGCTAAGGAGAAAAGAGGAAAGCGGGATTGTGGTTTGGGAATTCAAAGGCAGGAAGGCAATTTACATGGAGATGAAAAAGTAAATGTTTGGTAAATAAATGTTTGCTGGGCTATCTTTACCAGTGGAATACAGAGAGGACTTTCATCAAATGGGCCTTGCTAGGTTCCTCTCTATCACACACTAGTTCATAAACTATATGTAAACCATAATTAGTTCAACTTTTAATTATTGTGATAATATCTCCCTACCTGGAGAAGGCCTTCTATCTAAACTTGTGTTTAGGCAGTTTAGGGGAAGATCAAAGGTTTTTCCGAATCTTTTTTTTTCTTTCTTTTTCCCTTAAAAATAACCAGCTTAAAATAGTCAATATCTCAAAAAGCATATTTTGGGGTGGCAAACTCTGCTCCCCTTTATTTCATTAGTTTGTTTTCCAATTAATATATAATAAAGTTTCCAGGGGTTCATTAAAAAATGTGAGAATGAGAAAAGATACAGCAAACTATATATTAATTACTATTCATTATTAAAGTTAAGACATCTTTGACAGGTAATATGCGGAAGATTTACCAAATATATGCTTATTATTTATTGGTTATTTATTGTTTTATATATGTTAATAGAATTCCACTGAAACAAAATGCAAATATTTCAGTGTTATTTGAAAAACTGACAATGAATTATAACTTTTTAATGGTGAATCAGTCAGTCACCAGACAGCCTTCATACTTGAAAATGTTTACATGTTCAGACTTAAGTTATAATAGTTTTCAAACATTTGAGTTGTGGTGTAGCAGATAAAATGAAGCCTCAAATCATTCCCTTATCTCAAGAACATCCTGGCAGAATTACTGTGACTTGTTTGTTAAAATTGATTTCCTCTGAAGGCAGTGTAGGCTTTTCTTATTGTGTTAAAAAATGATTTTATCTATTAAGTGTCTTTTCTTATGAAGAGACTTTTCTTTTATGACCCAGAAGGAAAAGTGTTATTTTTCTTCCCAAGTTTTTATATCCTCTTATACTCGTAATCTATTATCCACATTGCAAACAAAAGGAAATGTAATCCAAAAATAGTATTTTTAAAATGAATATAAAATGGGCAATCATTTCTAAAATTATTAATTGCCCTGATCTTCATTCGAAGCATCCACACTCCTTAATTTTATGATGCCTTTTCCCTGTAGTAAAAGCAATAGATAGCAGACTTATGTGCTGAATGAATATATCATAAGCTAGGAAATCAGAATATTAACAATGCAGTTTTGAAAGCTACTGATAACCCTTAAGCAAGCAACTTTGTTTAGGACACTAAAAATTATTGTTGGCTTTTGGAACTGGGAGGCTCTGTTATGGCTGTTATTGTTAGTAATGAAGGGTAGTTTGTTGTTTTAGTAAGACTACTCAGGAATAAAAGGATATAGTTAGTTACCTTTCCACATCATTCCCAATATTTTTAAAGTTAGACTTTATCCAATTGGGTGACATCTATATTGAATGAAAAAAGTTGTTAGTTTTTGTTGTTGTTGTTCGTTATTCCTTAATGTAGCTTATTGAATTATAGTGCTTTGGAATTAAAATATTTCCAGTAAAAAGAACAAAATAATCAGAGAGGCCAGAAATTGCAGTTCCTCACCTGAAATTACAATAGCATTATTTCTCTAATAGTGAAGGAAAAATTAAAGTATCTTGAATGTATAGCTTATATATTTGGAGGAATAATTCCAAATATAGAAAGGATGTACTCATAAAAGTAAAGGTTACATTGAGTAGTCAGAAACTTCAACATGCTGCCAATATATGTAAAAATATAATAACATTAATTTTTTGATTAGTAAAATGAGAATTGTGCTTCCCAAACACTACTTAACAAGATATGGTAAAATAAAATTGGTAAATTGTGACTAGTATGAATGCCTTGGGAGTGAGATAGTATAGGGGTACGTAATTTTTCCTTTATTTTCTAGTTAGTCTATGGGATTTAACTTCTAATATTTATATGAAGTTAAAATCTTAATTATGAAATGATTGTAAGTTAATTTTGACCTAAGATTTAAAAAAAGTATTAAGAACATTCTAAAAGTATATTTTTATTAGTGAGAACTTACCTAAAGAGCCCAATCAATTCCTATGGAGTATGTTTACCTCTAATCTGAAATATGATTTTTATTTGGACTTGCTTTCTTGCTTTCTTCAAATTATGACTTGATTTTTCTCTTTGATCAAAGTTATAGGTATATTATTCCTTGGATGTAGTGATAGTTAAGAACTATAATTTGAAGGATTACTTTGTTAGAAGATCTGGCTGCTAACATTTTCATAATGTATGAGTCGTAGAAAATTTGCATTGAGATTTATTGGATATGCCTGAGATACTTAAACCTTTTGCCATAATTATGGGTCTAGCACTCTGTGATGCCACAACAGTATTTTGAAGTACTGTACTCTGCGCTTCGCTTCACAAAAAATAGTTGATTTGATAAACTCCTTTTTGCTAGATGCTGTCATGTCCATCTTTTTAATTCCTTCCATGTTCATTCTAAGTGTCATTAGCCATTTTGCCTAATGAAAGGTACCTCATATAAAGTCTGATTATTTCTCTAATGTTTTCCAGGCATGCTTGGTGATGAGCCTGGCATATGAAACAATTTCCTACAGTAATAAAACTAATTAAAGTAGGCAGTCATCCACATACCACTTTCTAATGAATTATAATAAACTCATTAATCTCACCCACTCTTATTCCAAAAAGTCTATTGATAGGACCTGTATTTAAGAGTAATTTTCAGCATTAAAAATAGACAACTATTACAGAATCAAAGGAGACTTTCTGATTTAAGTTGCAAAATCACAAATTGGTGATCAATGTTATAAATGAAATGAGTGGCTTCTAAACTCTGCCCAGATTATGTATTGACAAGACCCTTTTCCATTCGAGTTCTCCTATAATTGATTTAACAAAAGAAAAAAAATGATTTATTGTATAATAATAACTCTTCAGCACCTTGAAGAGTAAAATTGAATGAACCCACTCCACATTTCCTCTTAGAGATCATATGAGAATGATGAATTGAGTACTTGAGATCAAGTGATAAAAAACACAGCATTTTTTCTCTCCAGGACTAGATTTTCTGTTCAAAATGTCAAATATAATAATAACTGCTTTTTAATTCTTCTCCAGATGTGTGTGGTGCCTGATGAAACAACATAAGAAATATTATTCTGCTCAGTTACAAATAGTTGGTAACATAGACATTGTTCTGGAGAGAATTTTACTGTGAAAATGATAAGGTTGTTAAATGTAGCACAACGAGAGAGAATTTCTGAACTACAGATATTAATAGTAAGAGAATATTTTGAGGCTGTAAGGTGAGATTTATTCTATATTCATTATAATTTGATGTTTTAAAAATGTCGGTTTTAATTCTGCAGCTCATTACTACAATGACACACATATGGATTTCTCTCTTAAGAAATTCATTATAAATATGCAGTTTTCAAAATTAATACAGAATAATTGTAATGAATTAAGTATAAATAGGCAGGTATCTTTTAACTTATAAAATTAATATTCAAAATTATTTACATTCATACATTTTTAGATAGTGCTCCTTAGTTCTTTAGAGGATAAGAGGCTGGTTACTCTGGGCAGAGTATTTTCTTTTGTCAAACAGATGTTAATAAGCTTCAGCTGGTAGATGCTGAGTAAAATCTCTTCCAATCTGGGACCAGCTGTAACTGCGGAGGCCCGTTGCCATCATATGTGACAATGAGTTGGTTCTGTGCTGTGAACAATTATGGAAGGGGCTTTTGGTAAAGTTCCTTCGTTATCTAGCTGTATCATCTTGAGAGAGTAGATACACCTAATTCAATATCTTCATGTGTAAAATGTGGAGATCAGGCTAGGAAAGTGCATCCCAAATGTGAAAAGTGCCACTGACAATAAATTTTGTGTTTAAGGTAAATTTTTAATGTGACAATAAAAAATAGTGTATTGTATGAAATAAAACTATTTCCATTTTTATTTCCACTTCAATTATCTTGAAATCAAGGAAATACATTTTATGCTAGAAGTCCCGATTATTTCTCTAACACTGGGAAAATGCGCTCTCTCTCTCTCTCTCTCTCTCTCTCTCTCTCTCTCTCTCTCTCTCTCTCTCTCTGACAAAGCTAGTAGATCAGACAAGAGAAACTTGTCTCTAAAAAGAAGACTTTTTCATGTAAATCTTAAGAGAAGTAGATTTCTTAGTGTTATCTCCAATACAGTAGAAAATTAAACAAGAGCTTCAGGAAATTTTTCAGAGCCCAAATTGACCTTGTTTTGAACAGACCTTGTTTGAAAAAGACTTGCTGCAATTAGTAGATCTAATTAATGGTGTCTATTAAGAGCTAGCTATACATTGAATAAACTTGGCAATGTGCTTTAATGCTACTAGGAAACATGGCTCATCATAATATCCAACATTAATGTAATGCTTACTAACTAATATTTATCAGTGCTTGGAAGTCAGGCACTCCTACTAAATGATTTACATATATTAGCACAGATTAGTCTTCACTCATTCTAATGTTTAAAACAACTATGTAAGTTAAGTATTAATATCTCTCTCATTTTATGTATGAGGGAACTGAAATACTAAGGTATTAAGGAATTTGAGACAGGTCAGACAACTGAGTAAATGGCAAAGATTTTTTTTTTAATTCTGTAAGTGTCCAAGTACCCCATATATTTCTATTTCGTACTGTTATGTATTCACCCCATCACTGCCAGTAGGCCTTAATTAACTGAATCCTTTCAGTTCTCAACTGGAAGCTTATTTCTTCTGACGTTTTATTCCCAGTGTCCAGCACATGGTAGTCACTCAAATAGTGTTTGTTGAATAAATGTATGAATAGATTAATTAATCAGTAAACCTCTGCTATAAAAGACAGCTTTTAAAATGTCTCTACACGTAACCTATTAGACCTGAGACCTCACCCCCAGCACCCCTTATCTCTCAGTTTTCTCCTGGTAATTTGTCACCATTTCTGTTATTAATCTTGGATCATTTGGAACCAGAATAGCTTTGATGTCAGAATGTGTAGGTTCAAGTTAAAACTCCATTACTTATCTCTATCACATACTTAACTGTGTGACATTGGAAGATGTATTTAAAACTGAGTTTCATTTTTGTTTATAATATTAATATCTAACATATCTATCCAGCAGGATTATTGTACTAACTAAATGTGCTCAAAACACATAAAAATGCTTGGCATGTAAATGTTTTATGAAAGAGGCAAAATAGGATCATATTGCGATATCTAGACATTGGAGCCAAACAGATCGAATACTATTGCTGGATAGTTCTGGAAGATTGAGTACATTATTTACACATTTAAAGCATTAGCTTTTCAATGCTTAATTACAAAATACAAGATCCTAATCAGGGTTATCGTAAGGGTTAAATGAGATAATTTGTTCAGAGTGTATGATACACAATTAAAAGCAAATAAATGTTAGCTTCTTCTTTTAGTAATAGTTTCCTTTCCTTTAAATTTTCTCTTATTCTTTTGGTTTAATATCTTGGAGGAAAAAAGAAGACAATTCACTGCCTCGTGACTGAATACATTTATTAGACTATTTTCATATAGTTCTCTCTAAAATTTAAGTACTATTTTTGCCTGATAGTATACTCAAATTATATTATCTTGAACATAAGCTGCTTAAAGTTACTACTGTAGGAAGTAGAAGATTCAGGTCTAACAAAAGTTGATTTGTTGAATCTGTATTTTACAGACCGCTAACAGTTAGAAGATTATGATAGGAAAAAGATTTATAGGTCCTCTACTACCAGCCTAGTTAAAAATACTATTACTTCCTTTCTCTATACTGTAATAGCCTTCAAATATGTATCCTCACTTCTTCTTTTACAACTCATCCTCTTTCTGTATTTCCCAGTGTTTCAGCTTTATGTAAATATTATGTTCTATCCCTTCTAAAAACCCTCATCCTTAAAATGGTATAAAACCCCTCATTCCCCTAGGTTTTTAGATAAAATCTAAGAAGCACAAATGATATGGGTAATTTTACGACATTGTCAAGTGTCATTCTGTCCTTTTTATTTCTTACTTTATCTATACTAAATATCTTTTATGTCCTTGAACTTTCTGTTCCTTTTTACCTTAGTTCAGGTGTGTTTTGTTTTTCTTTTCCCGCAACACAATCATACTCATCCTTAAGATCTCAGCTTAAACATAACTTCATCAAAAAAAAAGCTAGACTGGGTTTCCTTGGAACCTAGTATTTCTCTTCCATATCATCATCATATTTTTAAAAATCTGTCCTTTATACTAAAGAGTATAAGCATCCTTTTTTTTCTATCTTGTTTGCTGCTGCATTCTCATACCCTTGTACAATGGATAGCATCTTGCATTTACTTATTTGTAAATGTCCTATTGATGAAAGATGTTTAAAGTAATGAATTATAAGAGTGAAAACTCATGTGAGACTTTCCTTAAGTGTTATGCATACAGTGTCAGATTTGACCTCATTGATCCCTTTTTTTCCCCCACACAGACATCATTCTTTGATACAGAGCCCTCCAGCTGAAAATGCTTGATATTTCTTGAAGTTAGCAAGGGCTTAATTGTATGACCCGATCCAGTGGATCAGAGGAAAACACACTGGATGAGAATTACTTGTGAGGAGAAATGTTCTCCCCATTAAATCCAGTTGACTGAGAATATTCTTTTTGGATCTGTTTGCCTTCTGCAATTGCAAAGGGTCAACGCTGAGAATAATGCCAATCCTTTGAGATGAGTGAGACTAAACAGAAAGTATCTGAGTCTTTGATAATATTATTATGCTGATGAATTACTGAGCCTAGAACCAGCTATTTTGGTCATCTTGTTACAGTGAGATAATGTCTCTTTTTAAGTAAAGGTGGGTATCTCTTTGCTTACTTTCAAAGCACCCTAACTGATAGAGATGCCTCAAGACTTGACTTTCTGAGTCCCTGATAGTTAGTCATTATCATCTGTTGGGGTAAGGAAGCCCAGGTGACTACTACTCAATGAGGACAAGTTTATGTTCCTTCATAAAAGGAAGGTGAACTGTAATCCAAAAAAGTAAAATGCATGTATCCTTTTCTGCTTCTCTTCTAAATTATCTGTAAGAATATTTTAGGTTGATTAATGATCACGAAAATAATTTAAGCAAAATGCTGAGATAGAAGTATATATACAATCATTTATCTTTATTGTACTTGCAGGCTATATACCCTAGGGAAATGTAAAAACTTTCACTGACTGTTGTCAAATGGAGACCTGGGGTGAAAGAGACTCAGAGACTACCTTTATGACTTTATTTATTCAAAGTTAAAGATGGGAGGCAATGGAGGAAGGACTATTCTCATCCAGTTAACTTTATCTGAAAGAAAAGGGGCAAAGAACAGTGGGTTCTTATATACTGTTAATTTATTCAGGTAGTTCTATTAAAATTATAACTGAAAAGTCCTATAAACTAGACAGATGGGCAGGTCTCCTAGCCCAGGAATGCTACTTCTTTACTTTATTAACATACCTTGTAAAGTAACCTAAATTCACTGAAATATCAACATTTCTATAAATTCATGAACTTCAAAAGACCATGAACTCTGGGAATCAAGACTAGAAAGAGTATGCCTCATGACCTTTTGTTCTCTAGAAAACCAGATACTAAGCTCAACTCAGAAATTGTCATTCATCAAACATGCAATGTGTCAACTTCCTTTTGATGTTAAGTATAACTGTGGAATCTCAGCTACTGGGACTTCTCTGAGCCACTATACTCTCCTATAAAATTTCAGTAATATCGCCTAACTCAAAGGGTTCCTATAAAATCAAAACTAATAAAATTATCAATATAAATTTAATGGAACTAAATAGATAATTTTTCATATTTCTCTGAAAGTTAAATTTGGAAGAATTTTTTTTAATAAAATATGGAATATAATCATTAATTTTCTTTTTAGGCTAAAACAATAGAGTGTTTTATATATACTTTTTTCTGTGTCTTTAAAAATATTTCTATATATAACATATAATCTTGGCTTGAGATATTAAGGAAAATAAAATTTCCACATTTTTCTCAGTTTTCTGTAGCTGTTGTCTGCAAGTATGAAATCACTGTTTTTATTTGTTATTGAAATATTGGCAATCTTTTATTTCAACTCTTTTGATAACTTTTGTGTTTGCCTTGAGCAAGTCACTTTTCTATTCTGTTTCCTATTTCAATTTGCTTATGAAAGATAGGAAAAATGATTGTGATGTACCTTACATAAAAGATAAAACCATAATGAAAAGAATGGTGAAAATTAAAGCAGTCTGTTAAATGCCAGATATGGCAACACAAATAAACAAAGAACATTTTAATCATCAATTATTCTCCTACATGGTTTTAAGACTGTGAAAGGCAGTAAAATTATTTCTTGATAAAAACTTTATCATGTATTCAGAGATGAATTGTCCAGGAAATATAAATAAATGTAAATGTAAACATTAACTCTCCAGAGTCTTGATTATCCAGCATATTTCCTGATGAAAGCTCATTGAATTATTAATTAGAATACTACCAGGAGCCAGCTACTGGAATTATTGAATGGAATGGAATGTATCTGTGATCAAATATTTTCCATTAAAATTTATGGACTAATCTAAGGAGATGAAAATTAATTTTAACTTCAAATTTCAGCCTAGCTTTTCTATTAAAGTACTAAAAGCACATAAGATTGTAGATGGTTTTCCCATAAATTCGATTGATATTTACGAAGTCTTCCACTGTGAATGTTACTGAACTAGATGATTGGTGATCTATAAAGATAAAATATAGTTCCTGTCCTCAAAGAGGTTACATTTAACAGGGAATTAAGAAATATAAATAAATAACTCTATTAAGATTCTTCCATAGTGTTAAAACAAAGGCAAGGAGAACAATTCTGAGATGTGTGAAGAATTCTAACTAGATGTAAAGGCCTGAATGAAGGTGATAACTATGAGACTTGATGAAAAGAAATTAATTTAAAAAATTTTGGAGTCAGAAAGAGGATTGCTTGTCAGTTGGTTATGGAATGTGGGAGATGAGAAGTCAAGAATGAAGACTCTGGCTTCAGTTCCAGTAGTTAAAAAGCTTGGAAGGCATCACTTCTATTTTTACGAGAAAAAAAGCCAAGCAGACTGAAAATCAACAACTTTTAGGGAGCTTATCAGAGAAATAAAGCTATGAAAAACCACCACCCCGGGCAAATATAGAAAAACATAGATGAATTTAATTTACTTAGAACAGAAGCCACTGAAGCCATAAAATGGTAGGAACACTTGAATGGTAATTTTGAAGAATTGTTGTAAGCTATGTGTGGACTAGATTACTAGTAGGAAACTCCTGGAGCCATATTCTGGGGGAGTGCCCACATTTTCATGAGTTTTACTTCTAGTAATCCAACCAGGTTCTCATGGTGAAGAACAGAAAACAAACAAACAAACAAAAAATTCCCTTGTGACTTTGGCAGAGAGACAGAAAAGTGATCATTTAAAATGTGCCTAGAACATTCTTCATAACAAATGCCTACTCTCCAAGAGAAAAGTCTTATCTCCTCTAAGAGAAATGGCAGGTAACCAATTCCAGCCCTTTCTATTCTTCCTGTGTCATTGGAGTGGGGAAACAAAGCTAAGAAAGAATTTTGAAGGTCACAACCAATCCAGAGACACAAGCCTACTAAAAGCCTATTTAAACAAGATTATAGAACACTTTCTCTCCCAAACTCCTTACCACGATGTCAACAGGGTTTCAGTGTAACTGGATTGCAGCTGAAAGAGCAGCAAAGCAGAGGCTTTCTCTATTTAGAAGGTATTTTTAGGGGCACCCAGAGACAGCAGAGGAGACAAACATAAGGACAATGGAGGAATTTTAAGCCTTTGGGACCTACAGCTACAGCAAATATTAAACTCAGCCCAACTTCCTGCAAGATTAGAAGAACAACCATAAAAATTCACAATGTTTACCTCAGTTACTATATCACCTCCAGTTATTTACATACGGCATGATAAAGGCAGGGAAAAAAATACACTCCGTGGAGATAATGCAAGCAGCAGAACCAGACTCATATATGACACAGATTTTAGTGTTATCAGACAAAGAATTTAAGAGAATTATAATTAATATGTTAAAGGCTCTAATAGAAAAATAAACTTGCAAGCATAAATGGGCAATGTACGCAGATAGATGGAAACTCTAAGAAAAAAGTCAAAAGGAAGTGCTACAAATCAAAGACACTACAAGATCAAATGAAGAATACCTTTGATGGGATCATCAGGAGATTGGACACTAATGAGTAAGGAATCAGTGAGCTTGAAGATATGTCTACTGACACACAAAGAGAAAAAGGGATGAAGACAAAATAACGGAATATCTAAGACTTCTGAGGAAATTTCAGAAAGTATAACATGCATAATTTGAGTACCAAAAAAGAGAGCAAGGGGCAGAAGAAATGTTTAAAGCAATAATGGCCAAGATTTTTTTTTTTTTTTTTTAAGGCAAGGAAACCCTAGGTTGACCTCACAGATTGCAAGGACATTGTCACTTAAGATCCCTTATTTTTTAATTTTCTAATTTTTTTTTTTTTTTTTTTTTTACCCCTATAGCTCCTGGTCTTCCTATGTGGTCTCCCATCCAAGTACTAACCAGACCCGACCCTGCTTAGCTTCTGAGATCAGACAGGATCAAGCTTGTTCAGGGTAGCATGGCCATAGATGATATTTTCTAAATTATTGACAGACTCCAAACCACAGATCCAGGAAGCTCAAAAAATTTTAAGCAAGATAAAAACCAAAATATCTACACCTATACACACACCATATTGAAACTGCAAAAACAAACAAACAAACAAACAACAATGACAACAAAAACAAAGAGGAAATCTTGAAAGAATTCAGAGAAAGAAAATACCTGTAGAGGAAAAATAATAATTATAATGGACTTCTTGTCAGAAATTATGCAAGATAATGGAATGAAATACTTATAGTACTAAAGGAAGTCAAGGATGAATCAGGATTCTTGATTAAGTTATAGGAGAGATGTTGTTATTAAAACCAGAAATGTAGGAGAAATGACATGTTGCCCTTTGGGGTGAAGATTTTAAATTTGAAACACGAGTCTGACACACCTGAAATGTAACAGATGAAAGTCTTCAGGAGGCATTTAGAAATTTGTCTCAAGATTTCAGAAGATTATAGGTGAGAGAATTGATAATAAATACTGAAGTGTCAGTTTATAGGGTGTTTTGAGAAGAGTTTGAGATGAAACATTTAAGTGAAGATGGGAGAGGGCTTCAGACAGAAACCTGAGGAATACTAACTTTTAAAGAACAGAGTGAGAGGAAAAATGTTAAAGAGTTTAAGTATCCAAATTTATTAACAGAAGAAAATGTTAGTGCGGAAGTCCAGGAGGAAGAGAGATTTTTAAAATGGGATTTTTGTATTGCTAAACCTAAAGCATAGATCAGTCCGAGGACTGAAAAAAAAAAAAAAAATGCTTGTATTTAACACTGATGAGAGCAATTTTAATTAAGTGACTAGAGTGTGGAAACTAGCTTTCAGAAGCAGTAAGACTGAGCAAGTATTAGTTATCGATGCATGATGGCCAAATTGCAAGTGAGGGTGTGGATTCCATAAGTGTAATTGCTCTTCCAAGAATCTCATTAATAAAAGGAGAGAGGAATCGAAGTTAGGAATTAAGAAAAAAAGTTTAAAAAAATGTTCGTTTTTGTTATATTTGTTTGAGGAAAGATAGAAACTTGAAACTTGAGTTTAAAGACTAAGTTTAAAGACTAAGAGAACTACTAGAAAACATCTAAACTCAAAGTGACTCTAATTTAGAGGGCTTTCCTCTTAGACGAGTATTTTGAATAGTGTGAACAAGTGTTTAAACTTTCCCATGCAGCGCATGATTTTATATATACGAACATCTCTGAACAATTCATGGAAAACCTTTCTCCCTATCATTCTAAATAATAGGAATTGTTTGACACGTGAGGGTAATTTAGGGCATTGTGATTACAATAAGCAAAATTACACCAGTTATCATAAATGCATATGCTCATTTTACATATTCTGGTAATAATTCCTTTTTCAACTGATTTTCAATAACAATGTGTTCCAAAGAATGAAGTCAGAAAAAATGAAAGAAAGTAGATTTCAACTCACACCTCCAGTTGGGTCTCAATCATGGAGGGATGAAATGGGGAAGAGGCTACTCTAAATCTTTGAAATGCTTCCCAGGTGATTTAGGTTAAATCTTCATTTACCTCCTGTTGAAATCTACCTATTTAGTTTGCTGCCCATGTGCTCCAGTATTGACTTTCTTCAATATATGGTTTTCTTTACTATTTATTATGCTATAATCCTGTGACTTGACTGCCTGTCTTCTTATAAAGTTTGACCTTGCACAGCTGGGCAAATTTAAAGTAGCAACAGAAGAACAGAAATCATATTTAAATTCATAGTAAAAGTGAACAGAAAGATCTATTACTTTCAAAATAGTGTAATACCATTAAAGTGCACATCTCTCAATGTGACAAGTTCAGAATAAAAATCTATGAATTACAGTTTCTGTGTCCAAGCAAAATAACTTGACAGTTATTGACAGAAATAAGGTACCACTCACCTTTACATCATATTGCTTTCTATATGCCTCAGTCTTCTGCCATGTAAACTCTAAGTTAAAGTTGTACACGTTTATAAGTTGCCATTTTTTTGTCAAACCTAACATTTTAGTAGATTTTCAGTAACATCTTTTTTGAACTAACAGCACTCGTACATTTTCTTAAGCTTAGTTAAGAAAATGCTTATCGCGTCCCTATCTGTAAAGAGCACCTAGTATCAAAAAGATTCAGAGATGCCATTCTTTGCCTACAATTTACCCCTTTACTCACTGTTTTTAGTGAAATATTTAACGTTTTTAGGAAATAATCACGCCGTTCTAATTTTGTGGGTATTTATGAGGAGGTATTTATCTAAAATTGTTTCCAAAATTTACCTTCTATTTATTAAAGGAATTTCAGTCTTGACTATTTCCGTTCTTTTCCTCCCTATCCTATCCTCTGACAGGGCTTTTTCTTTTTCAAATTAAGGCTTTTTATGATGCATAATTGAGGGGGAAAGCTGGGCTGGCAGAAGGGCACGTGGCTCCTAAGTAAAGGCTGTAAGATACTTGGGAGAACAGCTGTAGTATATCAGGGAAACTGATGAAGGAGAAGAGAGTGATAGAGTGATAGTACACATGATTGTTGTGAACTTTGTATTCCTGTCTTGTTCAGGATATACAAATGAAGATCTCTGTTTTTCGTGAAATTCCTTTTTGGTCTTGAAATATTTCCTTTTGAACACAATATTAGTCTTGAGACTATCCATGTGTTCCATGGATTCAGTAGTCAGGGGTCCCCAACCCGCTGAGCGGCTGACTGGATAGCGATCCATGGCTACTTAGGAACCGGGCCGTACAGCAGGAGGTGAATGGTGGGTCAGCATCAAAGCTTCATCTGTATTTGCAGCTACTCCCCAGTGCTAGCATCACCACTCAGCTCCGCCTCCAACTAGGCATTAGATTCTCACAAGAGCACCAGTCCTTGGGGCCAGAAAGGTTGGAGACTGCTGGTTACACGACCTTTGGATAAATATTTTGTTTATCATATACATATTTATATGTCCTATATCCAATATCCTAGAAAATACACACCCACACATCCCATATCAATCCTCTTAGCTACAATTTTTCATTTCTTAGAAGGAGCTTGTGTTTTGATAACTATGTAGTTGGTAACTTCATTGTTTCTCCTTCATCTTCAATTTACTTCTGAGCCCGCTGAAATCTGGAGTCTGCTTCTAACATGCCATCTGACTCTGTTTTTAAAGTCAACAGTGACTGACTTTTAATAAGCCCTTATTTTACTTCATCTGTGTTGCATCTAATATCATCAGCCTTGCTTCTTAAAGTTATTTTCTGCCTTAGCTATTATGACTCCATGCTTTCTTCGTCCTCAAACTGTTCATTTTCACTTGTCTTCACTTTTTGTTCAGCTACTTATTTTCTACTATATCAATATACTGGCAATTCCCAAACCCTATTTACTGACCAAATCTCTTTCTTCCAAGCCTGTACTTTCTTAGCCAATGCATAGTATGTACCTTCTAAATGGCTTTCAAATCCCCTCCCATAGCTCATCTTAGTTTAAATCCTAATTATTTGTTACCTGGATTGTTAAATCACCTTCCTAACTGTCTCTAGTCTTGGTCCCATTCAGCCCATTCTCCATTTTGTACCCAGAGTAAGCTGCATAAATTTAAATCTGACCATACTCTTCCTTGGATTAAAATTCCTTATTGATACACCATAGCCTTCTGTCTAAAAATTAATTGATTATTATGGCATAAATGACTTTTATGAATTGGTCCTCGATCATCTCCTCTTGCCAGTGTATACCTCTCCCCACTACTGTGTTAATGCACTTCTTCCCAGAAATGCTTACAGTGGTTCGCTCTGCCTCCAGGAATCCTCGTGGTTCTGCATCTGCTTGGAAACACTTCCCTTGCTTTTAACATTTACTAATTTTTCCTGACTATTGATTTTCTGGTTAGATTTTTTTTTTTTTTCCTCAAGAGAGCGTTCTCTGACTGTAATATGCATTTGTTTTCTACCACTATGTGGCAAATTAATACAGACTTAATGACAAAATAACACTTAAAAGTTTTTTGTCAGAGTGTCGCAAGGCTGAAGTTAAGGTGCCGGCCAGCTTTATTCTCATGGACTCTGGGGTCCCTTCCAGACCCATTCCTATTACTGGAAGAATTCACTTCCTTGACATCATAGGTTTAAGGTCTCCTTTCCTTGCTGGCTATTAGCTGGAGCTTCTCTCATCTCTTTATCATCTCCTTTTTCGCACAACCCTCTTAATCCTTAAAACAGCAATAGTGTGAGTCAAGACCTTCTCATGCTTTGAAAATCTCTGGCTTCTGCCTCATGTAACTCATGAGGGCTCATGACTAGATGAGGCCGCCCAGATAATCGCCCTCTTTGAAGGCCAACTGTGCCTTTGAACATCATATAACTATAAGAATGGTATCTTGCCATGTTCACACATTCTGGAGATGAAGATAGGGGACAAATCTGGAGTGCCATCTTACACATTCTACCTACCACAGCCTCATTGTGGTTGTTTTCCTTATATGCGCTTGAATGGGTCTCATTGTGAAACAAACAAACAAACAAACAAAAAATGCCATGAACTCCATTTTATGAGGAAAATGGAAACTCTGGACAGTAGGATAGACTACTTCTGAGGCATAATGGTTTTGTGATAATGCAAACTTGAGTTTATTTAGTAATAATTGCTTTTTAGTTGTATAGTATAGGAACATTTTTAAAACACTAAAAAATGTGGTTAATCAAACCTTTCTGGTAAAAATTTTGTGATCATTCACTTACAATGTGGTGAAGTATTTGGGGTTATTTCAGAATTTCAGTAAGTTATATTTTCGTTATTAGTAATTGATTTTTTCAAGTCACGTAGATAAATTGTAACACAACAAAGATTCAAATGCAAGTCTTCTCTGCCTGGATTGAGAGAAAGCAAGAGGCAATCGAAAAACACTGCTAGATTTGTAGGTTTTTTAAATTTTAATGTATTATATCTAAAATTTCTCAGTACTCTTAAATTTAATTTCCATAACATTTAAGCCAAATGGTGTTTTGTAATAGAAATTAGTTATGCAGTTGGGCACAGTATGCAGGCATTCACTACATAAGCAAACGCTCAAAAGTACATCTACTTCATACGTTGAAAATGCTACTTTTCCTAATTCATGTATGTGTCATCTTAAAAGACTCCTGCTTTGCAATGTGCATATAATGATTATTGGAAGATACAACTGCGTATACCGTTGTTATCCATTAGTGCCCTAAAAAAAGAACAAAGCATGACCTTTACTCCTTTCCTTATTATCTGCTCCTGGTTTATGTTTTGTAGCTATGATCTGTAGCTTCAGCAAATGTTTATTGCTTCTTGCAGCTTAGTTTTCTGACCTCCCAGACTGCCTAAAACCACTTCATAAATTGAGTCACATTATCCATGATTCCTGTACAACATACTATTGAGCTCTCTGCTTTTTTTTCTCCCCAGAATACTACAATTATGCTAAAATCCTTGAAAAACACCCCTTAAGAATGACTTATTTCTGCATTTCTCATCATTGTCACAATTCAGCACCTCATAAAACAGGATACTACACATTTTTTTAGGATCTGTTAATACTGCAAATGTCTCTCCTCTAGAGTTTTTACTTCCCTTTACAAACTAGAAGGGCCTTACGCACTCTTTATTATGCAAAATATATATCTGTATTGCCAAGCAGTACTCAATATTATTCACACTTACTTTCCCTCTGTCTGAAGATGGCATAAATGTACAGGGCACAAGAGCTAGCTCAACTCTGTTGTCCCAGGAGGATGACAGATGGGAGCCCACTGCCTGCAGCCAGTCCTTGCCTATGTTACGTTTCATGAGATTTAAAGATTCTTTTGATGACTAGACATAACATACTGAAATGCAGATGAAAGGCAGAATTCTTTGTTTCTTACACCTCCACATGACAGACTACTATGCAGGACTATGCAGGAAGGAGATCATTCCCTATGGACAGAATAACAGCAGACTAGACCTATATGGCAAGCAGGGTAGGATTAGCTAGGTTTTCACACAGCTCCCTGAGAATTAGCTAATCGGAGTAATTTCAAGAGCTCTGGGGCATAGAGTTGCTTGGTATCTGGTCTAGTGGACTGGTACATAATGGGCTTGAAATGGGGGGGGCAATAAGGGAAGTGTTTGGGGTGTGGACTTAATTGGCTGTTAAAGAAGGGAAACTAACAGGCTTCTAGCCAACGTCTTAAAACTGGGTCAAGATTGCATTTTAAACAAAACAAAACAAAACAACTGTATTACATACTTCTAGGTGGGAAACAGAACGTGTTTGATGTCTTTGATTACTTTTTCTTCCCAGAAACTAAATTCATAGTTACATTCAAACATAATTCTATTACTTTATTCAGGACATTGAGGGATGAGATATCCCCCATTCCTTATGTAAATCATGAAAAGCAAGTAAGCATGCCTCCACAACAGAAAGGAACTTTTAAAAAATGAGGTGTAATGTGATAATTGTGCCTGTGTTCTGTGAGGGAAAAATATGCTGATATCAGGAAATCTCAGGACCTCTTAAGGAGATCTCTTTCCCTAAGAAATGTGTGTCAAGCAAGTCCAATGGAACAATATAAATTAATATAACTTTATCACTTGTTGACTTTCTCTGTTGAGAAGCTCATTATTGATGAGTTTCTAAAAACATTTATGTTTTAAGTAGCTTATAACTGATTTTGATTAAATCCATTGTTTTAGGAGATCAGGAAATTAATCTGTCATGCCTACTAACTTATTCTATGACACTGAAAAATGTATTTTTTATCCTTCTACCTGAAATATACATACCATCATTTTAAGAAGGCATTAGAAAATGAAATACCAATGTTTGCTTTTAATTTTAATTTTCACACACACACACAAAATGGGATGAAACAAAAAAAAAAATAATGAAAACTTCGAGTAAATGTTTTTATAAGGAAAAAGGTTAACATACTGTGTTTACTTACTGTATAGAAAAAAATAAGACAGTACATTATAAGAGTTATATAAAAAAATATTTTCTTATTAATTCAAGACAGTGAATCTAAGAAGACTTTAATAACTTGGAATAACAAGCCCGTGGTCTCATGGAACTGTTTTAACATCTTAGCAAATTTCTCAGTATAAGCTAATGTTTTTAACTATTCCAAAAAAAAAAAAAAATGTAGGAATGCAATGAATTTTGTTGAGAAGTTAATGAACACAGCTTAAGGGTTTTGATCTTATCAGTGGTTTTCTTTTATTTGACCTTTGCTGCAACTGTCTTCTCTGCTTTGTTTTTATCCCTAAAGCCCCACTTATCCTAGAAACGTATGATTTTATTCAATTGGTCAAGAAAGATTCTGATAGCAAGAAGAAATTCTGCATATAAAAGGGTTTTATAAATTATAAAGGCCCCTATAAAAATATAAGCTATTGTTATCACTATCTTTTGAATGAAAGAAATCAGTCAGAAGGCTTAAGATTTCCTAAGAGTAACACTTGCTAATGAAAAGATTATACTGATATCCAGTCTCATGTTTAACTGCTTAAAAAACATAGCCAGTATACCACTGTGTCAAGGGTAATGCCACATTTTCTGATTTGATTTTATGCAAAAAATATATATTTTTTTCTTAGATACTTTCATCACATTTTGAACATCTATTATGCATTTTTCATTTTTATATTTCTATGAAAACAATTCTTATAAAAAAGCACATTGTTATTGTAAATTGATGGAATGTTAGTTCATCTCTTGAGTGTATAATCAAATCTAGAATCTTTTTTATCTGAATGCTTATACAAACAATTTTTATAACATCATGTAGCAAGTATTAATAGTGAAATGATTTACATATTGTTTCAATTATTTTATAGTGAATAATAAAGAGTTGGAGAACTGTTGACTTAGTTTTTAATATTTGAAAAAGTGGTTCCTGTTATGGTCCTGTTTAGATGATGATATGCTGGCACCGCTTTATTTCACTAGCTACACAGCTGTTGCAGATAGCCTGCTACCTTAAAGCTAAGTTAACATAAGACTTATGAGGTCGGTTATGTAGGCAGAACTGCAAAGCACATTGTCAGTTATTAACATCTATATGTTTTCTAATCTCTGTCCTGGGAGTCCTGTCTTACCATATTCTTATTTTTTATTCTTTTCTACTCATTCATAACATTCTGTCATTGTTTACTCTGATAGAGTTGTGTGTGTGTTTTCTTTTTAAATTTTTTAATCCTTTGATCTTTTCATTTACAAGAATGAGGAGGGAGCATATAAGTAATAGATGACCAAAAGTCTATATATAAATAGAAGCGGAGTCATGATGACTCAGTACCAATTTTGACATATTTTTGTAACTAGTAGCCAAAAGCGATGTTTATAATTTTACCTTGGGAACTATGTGAAGGTTTGTGAGTTAGAAATTATTTGAGTTTTTTAAATCTGAATTTATAAGTTCAGCATATGGTCATTTTCAGAGTGATTTACAGATTCTACCTACTTTTAATTTCTTGGCACTTGATTTCTGTTTATACAATAAGTCATAAATAAAGTGATTCTAATTCCAGGCCAATACACACACACACACACACACACACACACACACAACACACACAATATATATATGAGATTGGAGTCGGCTCTAGGAGAAATTACCCAAATATATGAGTGTCTGGCTCTAACTTTCTAAGTTTATAAAATAAAAGTACAAAAATAAGATAATTCATAAGTAATTTAATATCTGTATTTCTGATTCTATGGCCGGTTATGTAATGAGAACATAAATATCCTTTATTGCAAATGGCAGTATTTCATCTCTCCTTATGGTTGAGTAATATTCCATTGTACATATGTACCACAGCTTCTTTACCCAATCATCTATCGTAGGACACTTCGGTTGCTTCTATGCCCTGGCCACTGTGAATAATGCTGCTATGAACATCGGTGTTCAAATATCTTTTCAGAGATGGGTTTTCAAGTCTTTGGGGTAAATACTGAGTAATGAGAAATTTATTGCTAGATTTCATATGGTTATCAATTCCTAGTTTTTTTGATGAACCTTCATTACTGTTTGTCCAGTGGCTGTACCAATTAGTCCTACCAGCAGTGTATAAGGTTCCTTTTTCTCCACATCATCCCTGACATTTGTTATTACTTGTCCTATTGATTATAGCGTTTGCACACAACCATAATGAGTCAATGTACACTAATTCTAATTATAATAATTTGGAGTTTTCCATATGGTCTGATTGATCTCTATAACAAATTATCCTAAAACTTAGTGGCTTAAAACTATACTTTTATTTTGTTCACAATTTTGTAAGTCAGGAGTTTGTGAATGATTCTCCTTGGGCAGTTATGATGAGATATAAACTGGGCTTTGGTAACCTGAGGCCCTACTGGACTAGATGTGCAAGAGGACTCACTGTCATAGCTGGCAATTGATTCTGGGTGTCCATTGCAGCTCCTAAGAGTCTGTCAGTGGAAGCATGGCTACTTGGTTCTTTCTGAAAGAGAGTAACCTGAGAGAGAGCTGAGGGTCTCCAATTCTCAGAGACCAATCATGGAAGCCGAAAGGCCTTTTCTGATCTAACCTTGAAAGTCATTCAAAATTACTGCCATTGTACTCTATTGGTCAAGCAAGTCAATAAGACCAATCCATGTCCAAAGACAGGGGTTAGACTGCATCTTTCAGTAGGACTTAGTAGCAAAGGATTTGTAGCCATCTTTAATTTACCACATTATGAATTCTATATTTATAAATAAGTATTGAATTAGGAAATAATTGAATTAGTCCTATAAATTAATCATACTTGAATGAAAAACAGAGAACGTCATAATTATTAAATTATATATTTTCCTATGTGTGAATAATGTGAATTTAAATGATCACAGGTTAAATTGGTGGTATTAACCTTCAGGTTAATGGAATAACCTTATTTCAAAAATCAAGAATATTAAAATCCAGTTAATTTTGCACATCAATATGATTTTTAATTCAATATATCATCCTGCCAAATATGTCCTAGTCTTTTACGAATATAGTGAGGCTATTAAGGGAATAATGCTGTCAGCTTCATCTGAGAATAAGAGTTGTTCAGGGGCTTTCATTTTTTGTGTTAGACAGATACCTCTGTGAATATTGTCATAATATAATTACTAAAAATGAAACCCTAGGGAACTAAGATTTACTTGCAAAGTCATTCATAGATAAGGCTTTTGCTGATAAATGCTAAACATTTACTATATGTTGTTCCAGAAATAAATGCAAATGACATGTTAGCAGTTACCTAATTTAAAGTGGTTGGGTTATGAATGTCCTGAAAAATTTCCCCAGGAATAATATTTTTTGGAAAACCAAGCTTCTTTACAATTCTTATTAGCCACGACATAGATAAATATTCTATTTTAAACTGATCAATGAAGAAAATATAAATTAATATACAAAAATATTAATGATAATTAATCAACAGAACAATTGTAGTAGATCCAGGCTGAGGCTCTGATCCCCTTTCAATCAAGGACTCACAGTTCAGCTGCAGGTCCTGTGGTTCTCTGAATGCCTCCAGCTGTTAGTATCTTTAGGGCCTGACTCAGCTGAAATCAAGCCCACCTGTATGTGGTCTGGAACAATGAATAAAGGAACAACAGCTGAAATCTAGTTTTCCTTGAGGCAGCAGCCAACCAATGACTGAACAGAGTGTTATAAGAGCCTTTCGTTCAGCGAGGAATTCCTCTAACAGTCTTAGCTGTGGAGCTTCTCGTTCATGTGGCAGAGCTTTGGTCAGGTAGGGATTGCGGTCCAACTGTTCCCTTGCCCAATTCGGATTCTTTTCATTTTCTTTTCACATAGATTTATTCTCTAATAAACCTTTTGTAACTTTAACTCCACCTTGGTATTTGTTTCCTGAAGAACCCAACCTGTTACATTTTATTTTATGAAGGGAGTTCATTTTTCTTAAGTGAAATATTGGGGTTATAAGACAGTTTATATCAGGTAGTTTATAATCTGGTGTTATTAATCTCCACAGAAATGTCCACGGGGCTCGAAGAAGTTAAATAACTAGCACAGAGCCACAGGACTAGTTAATTGAAGTACTGAAGATTTGATCCTGGAGCTCTGGTTCTAAGAAACATGAATTATTCTCTTACCTCTTAAGCTTGTTATTTTTTTCTTCGCATTGTGAACTAAGCTAAACCTTTTTGTCATTAACAGTGTGACATGTAATATTTGGAATCTGTGAAAATAAATATTAAAAATGATGACTATAAACTCTATCCATGAAAACCCATGATTCAGGGAATTACAGGACTACCATGAAAAAAAAGGATTAGAGATAGTGTCTTTGAGTCAACCTGGTTGTCAGCAAACTAAAAGAGATATTAGTAAATCTGAATCAAGTTCTTTATTGCTTCATGTAGAGGAAGTAGAAATTAACACCATGAGAACCAGAATAAACAAGTATTCTGTTTTCTCGAATCTATTAGCTGTTTTCTTCTTTGTCAGCTCAGATAGGCTTAACAGATTCAGAAAGAGTGAGAATTCCTAATGTTTATACTATTTATGTGGTAATTTTATAGGAAGGAAGCATGGATTTTGAGCATTTTATGTGTGTCAGTTACAATGTTTGATGCTAATGATATGCTAATGAAATACAGGCATACCCCAGAGATATTGCAGGTTCGGTTCTAGACCACTTGAATAAAGTGAATATTGAAATAAAGCGAGTCAACTTTTTGCTGATGAAGAGTCTTGCCTTCAATTTCTAAAAAGTGCAACACCTGTGAGGCGCAATAAAATGAAGTATCCGGTAGTGTATCCACTCAAGTGGGAAGGTGAGAGGTGGGGAATAAGGCTTCAGAACAAGCAAACAACACTTGAAGTATTAGCATTATATGAAATAGTGTATATTCAAATGCTGTAGAATATGCCCTCACCCTCAAGGGATTCGTATCTCAGCCAAAAGGGGAAAGCACCTTCCTGGCATAAGGAGTAATGTGTGAAAGCCTCAGAGCATGAGGAATTTGGGGGAATAGAGGGGTGCAGTGTAGAAGGCAGTGTAATCTAGTGATGTGCATGTGTAAAGCAAGGACACGTGAAGCAACATTTTGCATTTCAGTTTTGTAGGAATTAGCAAAGGTTGTGAGAAAGTTGGAAATGAAAAACTTTAAAGCTACAAAAATAAGCACCATATGCTATACTAAAGACCTTTTTTTTCTTAATGAAAGAGAAGGTGATTCGCTGTTAAATTAAGCAGTGATGTAATTAATACTCATTTAGGAAATATTTCTGGCAGATAGGGAAAGTAATATAAAGCCAGAAAACCTGTTTAGAGGCTTATTGCAGTGAGTCGACTAAGAAGCAATGAGTACCTAGAGAAAGTCTATGAGGAATAGAGAGGAATGAGTTCAAGAAATATCAAGGAAATAGGGATTAAAGAGTGTGGTACTGGATTTGGTTCCTACTGTGTAAGAGCTGAGTATAGGATGATTTCTTCATTATCTTAGACAATAGGAAGATATTAGAAGAAATAAGTGGAAGCGAAGTGTTGGGGTAGGAGAAGAGGATGTTGAGATGAAGGTTGAGTTGAAATGTCTGAGTGCTGAGTCCGTGCTCAGTAAGAAGTTTTATTCATGGGTTGAGGATTGGAAGGTAGGCCCAAATTAAGTATTTGTATCTGAGTTACCAGCATAGAGTAATAGAGGCCAAAGGTGTGGATGTATTATGTACATAGTGACTGGCTGAGTGTACACGCAGAGTAAGAAGACTAAATACCCACAGATCTCTAGTGAAAGGGACAAATGTTACAGAGGCATCATTAGAGATAAAGACTATAACATGGCCATTAATTTGGGAACTAATATTTAATTATAGTAGGGTGACAAATGGTAGTTTTAGGTACCTCTTTTACAGTAGAGTACTGATTACATATGCACAAGAAATGGGAGGAAAGAATTTAGAATGACTCCTTAGTTTCTGTCTAAGGCAACAAAATGTACAAATGGATATCCAAAGAAAAACGGTATAAGAAAACACACGTGCATATTCTATATAGCATAATAGTTTTGGATACACTAGTTTATTTTGAAACAACTTTGAATATTATGAAAAATATCACACTGAAGAGGAAATTTCACTTTCATTAGTCAGGTACAATTATCTCCCACTATGCGAAACTGACTTTCCTTATCAAGAGCAAAGTGAAAGGGCTAAGCCTATTATGCTGTCTCTTTGATGTTTTTATAGGATATAATGAAAGATGAATGCTCAATGCTGAAGCTGCAGCTGAAAGAGAGGGATGAACTCATTTCCCAACTTCAGGAAGAGCTGGTAAGTGATAATATTTTGCTCGCAAGTGTACTTTCGTTGCAATATTTTTTTTGCTATAAACCCTATATCAACTTATTAACACTAATATTAATTACTTCCAAACCGTTAGTGATTCAATCTGATTATCAACTTTATAATCTTACAGTAATGAGGATCTGCCAATCTGAAAAATAGTATATTTTATAATGTGTGTTGAACTTTATATAATTCAAAAAACAGACACTGAACCAGGGTAAAACATTTCAGTTGAATCTATCAAAAATTGTGAAGGTTAAGGGCACATTTCATTTTGTAAAGTGCATAGTTTAACTCCATGCTGCAATACCTAGAGGTACAAACATGTATATGAAGCAAATTATGTAATCATCCTGAAAAACGTATTTTACTTTTTATTTTCATAAAGCTACCAAAAGTATTAACCTAATGGGACTTCTGTTAATATAGATATATAAATCTCAAATGTAAATATACAAAAATGTGAAATGTATATAATTCATGTTTTCAGGGTACTTTTTTTAATGTGACATTGTAAAAATGTAATAAATCATACTTTTATAACATGAAAATACTTTTGATATATAAGAATTACTTTCGTGTTTACAATTCACAATGATTTCAGATTTGACTACAGATTTAACTATATTAACAATGAAGTATGTAATTATTAAATATAATTAAATGACAAAACACCGTTTATAGACCATCAAGCTTCTGAGAACTAACATGTGAGATGACAAATTTAGAGCATATTGTGTTGATTCTTGACAAGTGACTATGTATCTACTGAGCCTTGACCTTTATTTAGATTGTCCTATGATTAAATAGATGTTGATTATTGGTTTCACGAACATGGTTTAATTGTTGATTTAGAAAGTTTTAAAATTCTCATATAAGCAGACCTGAGTAGTTCAAACCCATGTTGTTCAAGAGTCAGCTTGTAGTCAATTTGGTATTTCAAGTTTATAGTAAAAAAAAAAAAAAACAAAACAAACACACGACTTCATTTTGCTAAATCAGCCAGCCAATCAAAGACTTTTTCGGGGGAGGGATACTAAATTATTTTAATGATAGCTATGTAATATTGACTCTGGAAGTAACAATTTCCTATTTCATTCAACAAATGAAAGTCTAATATTTTTGTATATGCTGTTTGAAATCGGATCACAGCCAATGTTGAAAGAAAAAAACAAAATACTTTTTCTGAGTTGATTATCCAACTTAAATGCCAATAGTACCATCTAGGCATTGCCAAAGGTACCTGGGCGAATCATTGCTTTAGAGGTATTAGAGTAAATTATAGACTCCAGTGAAATTGTATGTTATAGGGTAAATGTCTACCTGTTGAAAGCCAGTAAAAATCAAAAGTTCTGAAGAAGGGATGGGACTCTCTTTGGGGTATTATATAAATAGCTATTTTCATGCCATTTTAGGCTGCTAGAGCTTCCATAAGAAAGTACCATGGTACCGGTCTCTGGCCTGTTAGGGACCAGGCCACAGGGCAGGAGCTGAGTGGTGGGTGACAGAGCAAAGCTTCATCTATATTTGCAGCCACTCCCCAGGGCTAGCATCACTACCTCAGCTCCACCTCAGAATATCAGGCATTAGATACTCATAGGAGCATGGCCTCTGGTGCCAAAAAGGTTGGGGACTGCTATTTTAAACAACAAACTTTCTCACAGCTCTGGAGGGTAGAAGTCCAAGATGAGAGTGTCAGCATGGTTGGATTGGGTGAGAACTATTTTTTCCTGGCCTATAGATGTCTGCTTCTAGCTGTGTGCTCACATGTCCTTTGCTGAGTGCATGTGCATGGAGAGAGGGAGAGGGAGAAAGGGGATACAAGTTCTCTGATGTCTCTTCTTTTAAAGGCTCTAATCTCATCATGAGGGCCTGACCCTGGACCTCATCTAAACTTGCACATCTCTCAAAGACCCCATCTCCAAATAGCATCACTTTGGGGCTTTGAGTGTCAACATATGAATTTGGGAGGGACACAATTTTGTCCGTAGCACATACCATTTATGTTCATGCCTAGTTAATATTAGCAAATAAAATTGAGCAGAACGAGTTATATTTATCAAGTACTAAATGCACATTTCAAGTTATTTTCTCTGATTTCAAAATTATTCTTAGTTCAGCTGTTTTTTCATGCTTGGTTAGTAGATTCTACAAAGCATAAATATACTAAGAAGCTCAAAATAATGTTGATCTAAATTGTATAGAAACTGGGCAAACTGTTCACATTGTTAATTACATTTTTAACATGAATATATTTTGTAATCATACTTTTAGTTTATCCCTACCTGTTCTCTTTTGAAAGAAGAAAAGGAAGTGGCTGTACTCTTGGGAACAATTTTAAGATCTTTGAAATTATTTTTTCTAAAATTTGCATGCATCACTTATGTTTGTGAGATTTACTAATTTTGTTTTAACAGACAATTTTTTGCACATATATAATGATGTTTAATGAGATATTAGATAAAAGAATATCAGAGTGTCCTCAGGTAGTATATGTGATGGGGCAACAATTGGAGAAAATAAGAAATACACTTTTCAAGCAGGAGTTTTGAGTTTGGTAAACTGGAAGGAATTGGTCCACACACAGGATATTTACTCTCAACTGTTTTATAATAGAGCAAAATGCTCTGAGATAATGTGAAGAGCACTGGCTAGTCATACCTATATAGCTTGGACTATGTAAATAGTATTTCTTTTTTTATGTTGAAAATAAATTACACCTGTAGTGGTCTTACAGTGTACACACACACAACACACCACACACACACACACACACACACACAGAAGAAGCCAAACAACATGCATATTATCAAGTTTAAGACCGCTCTCCCATCAAATGAGATATTTAAAATGTTTTTGTTTTCATCTCTCTTCTCTCCCACAGAAACTTATATGAATTTTGCTGAGCTTCTTGAGGACTTTCAGTGACTTTGGTTCTTTAAGTCGGTTTTCATTTGAAAGATATTTCTTTTGAGATTTGTTATTTGTGACTTTTATATACCCCTACTCAGAGTGTTACCTATTTAAATTTCAATTATATACAGTGTAAGATTTACTACATATCACTCACTGCTTCTTTCCCTCTTCATTTTTCTCCATTTTATGATCTTCTGATTCATTTATGATTTGATTAGAATCCTCTACCAAGTGTTCCCTTCAGATGGGATATTGATGCCATCTCTAAATCTTTGAGTATCTCTTTACCTTGAAAGATGAGAGATATTGCTATGGAATGAATTGTGTTGCCCCCAGACTCATGTGTTGAATCCATAACCCCCAATATGACATATTAGAGATTAGATAGCTTTCAGCAGGTCATTAGGGTTAAATGAAGTCATGAGGGTGGAGTCATAATTCAGTAGGATTAGTGGCCTTGTAAGAAGAAGAAAAGGGAGAAATCTCTCCATTGCCAGGCACTGAGAAAGGTTGTGTGGGCACATGGAGAGGAGGTAGCTGACTGCAAACCAGGAATAGAGCCCTTAGTAGGACCTGGTCATGTTGGAACCTTGATCTTAAACTTCTACCCTCCAGAGCTATAAGAAAGTTAACTTCTGCATTTTAAGCCACCCAGTCTATGATGTTTTCTTGCAGTACCCTGAGCTAAGAAAGATACCATGTCTAAGCATAGTAGTTTTAGGTCTGGTCCCTTTTTCTTAGTAAATAAAACCCCATGGTTTTTAAATTCAGGTGCCACACATGACATTTTCCCATGGTCTACCTAGATATGTGACTATTTTTTCTACCTTAATTCTGACTAGTATGAGTAATCCTATTTAGTCCATCTAAGCCTTCCTTTAAATTATATATTTTCCTCAAGTTTTCCTTCAAGTTATAGAATATTTTCACTTCTGAAACCCTGTTTCCATATTTAGTCTCAAAGGTCTATCCTTCAAGTCCCTTATATTTTTCTCTTAGTATTGAACTATTTTGTCTTCAGCTGAGATTTCTTCCATTAATATTCTAAGCTGCTAATTTGGTTCTCAATAATCACTATATTTTTAGTCTAATAAACATTCAAATTCAAAAATTATTTTTTAATTTAGAAAACAATTTTGACATTATAATTGTATACTGTTAATCTGAGTATTTTCATGTAGTAAATGTATCATTTGTGTGGGACAGCATATCTGCTGCTCTCGCAGTGACTGACCTCAATGTTTTGCTCATCCTTCCTAAGATCTTTGGTCCTCTGAAGATCCAATATTACTTTCTTTTGCTTGTTTATTTCTCTATTCATCCTCAGTTATCAGGTAAAAATTTGGAAAACAAACCACAAATGGTCAAAGACCCAATAGAACTTGCTTTTGTTGGTAACAATGAACAATTTTAAAGGGTATTAATCAGTGGTTTTCTTTTATAACATCCTGAGATCTCTTTAGGTACAAATGTTAGAACACCACTGACCAATCCGGGTGGCTGCTCTGCAATTTTTCTAGCCAGAAATACTTTGCAGATCTTCCTTGAATAAGAAATAAGGAAAGTATCACCCTTCTGGCAAGGGTGGATAATTCCATCAGCAGTTTTTTTCTTCAGAACCTTGATTTCTCATTCTTAATGCAAGCATAGTGGCTGCTAGTCCAGTTGCTCCAGTTAAGTCAGAGGAGAACAGTGTTAAGCCTGCTCTCTCTTCTCTTAACGCATATCAAAACCTGAACTCTCCCACTATGCCTCTGAGTCTTGACTTCTCAGCCTCTGCTTCAGCTCGAGAGTAGTGTCAACATGGAAGAGGGTAGTGTCAGGAATTTGTATTCAGGATACTATTTTCTTCTGAGATTCTTTTTTTCATACACTTTCTGATGAGCAAATCCAAAATGGTAATTGTATTATGTAACCTCCCCTTTCACAATTGATTAGTAAGTCTTTATTGACAGCCACATTACAGAGTCCCAAGGCATACACCATGTTTGATCAATTTTATGTTGGGTTAGAAGATTAAATACAAAATAGAGAGAAGGATGTATTTCTTCCCTTCAACTTCCTGGTGGCCTTACTTTTCTCTACTTAAAGAGGAGAGTGAGTGAATATAGTGATATAAAAAGTCAAGATTTGAGTGTCTAGCCTAATTGTCTATGTGACTGAATTTAGGTATCTTTCTTGCCTCAGTTTCTTTACTTGTCAAATAATATAATACTAAAAACATATAAATATTAAATATTCATCAATAATCCATTTGGTAAGTTATATTTACATAGTTATAGTATATATTATAGCTGTGCATTTATAAAATTAAGTGGGGAGAACCACATATAGCATAACATTGATATAAAGATATAATGCATAGAAAGCCTAGTACAATGAATAATTATCTTTAGGTAATATAAGAATTGTTCAGTTCCTGTTTTATATAATTTGGGAGTGTTTTACTTTGAAAATATCAGATATTTCTTTGGAAAATAAATGAAGAACATAGGTTTAGTGGTTTTCATTCTGTGATGTATGTGTTGGGGGAATGCCTTACTATGCTTGGCTACTATAACAATACCATAAAGTAAATGGCTTAAACAACAGACATTTATTACAGTTCTTCAGACTGGAAGTCCAGATGTTGGTAGATTCACTGTCTGGTGGGGGAATTTCTTCTGATTTCTAGAAGGCTGTTTTTTCCTTATGCCCTTACAAGGCCTTTCTTTGGCATATGGACTTGGGGAGAAAGGAAGAGAGCTCTTTGGACTCTTCATAAGAACGCTAATATTGTCATGAGGGCCCTACCTTCATGACTTAGTGTAACTTAATATGACTTAATGTAATTATTTTCCAAAGTTCTCACTTCTAATTATCATTATTTGGGGGTTCAGACTTGACCATATCAATTTTGGGGAACATAAACAGTTAACCTGTAACAGAGAAATAAGAGTATCAGAGGGGTCTTGTGGAATGACACCCTTCACCACAACTGCTTAATGATAGCAGTTATGACTTTACTATCTTGTGGAATGACACCCTTCACCACAACTGCTTAATGATAGCAGTTATGATTTTACTATCTTTCCACATCATAGTCTTCCTTAAGATTCTAGTTGACAAAAAGTCAATCTGAGGATAAAAATTAAACCAAGAACCAAAAATCTGAACAAGGTGTTTGCTAAGGACATCGACTCATTAGATAAGTGTAGGAAATAAGATGAAAACTGTAACACAAACTTTACTAAGAATTATTTTATGTTGTATTGATTAGCCAGAATATTAATTTATCCAAAGCATGGAAAGAAACCATCATTTAAAGTTGGGGATGATAGGAATTTTTAAAAATATTTAGATATATATTTAAATAAACGTTTGTGTTTATTTTGTAGAATATATTGAACTTTTTGAATATTAGAAATAACTCTCCTACCAAAGATTTGGGGATTTCATGAATTTACTTCATTAAGTTATTTAATGCATAGGTATAGGTTTAGACCAAAAATCTAAACATAGAAGGCAAAAGTAAGAATACTTAATCAGAATCAATCATCATAATAAAATGTATTTAAAATAGTTACATATTGTACCTTAGATTTAACTCTATTAAATTTAATAATATAAGCAGAAATATTTTTCTCACTTATGAGAAAGGCTTAGATTTCTTTTCTCAGAGATTTAGTGAAGGTCACACCAAAGAATGCAATGTAATTTTATTGTTAGTATGAAACTGAGAGAAAGTGTAAATATTACCTTCTTGTGCCTAAATAAATCTGAGAGGTTTATCAGAAATGTTCATGGTGAAGTGTAGCCTTGTGTTTGGGGACAAAAGGGGAGGAAGGTCTTTTCTTGTAAACGATTATTAATTTTATAAATGACTTAAAAAATCTTATAAATGGTCTCATAGTATGGATGAAAAACATGCCCTGTACATGATGTCACATAGTTAAGAAAGCATATTTTGATATTTATGTATTGATTCAAAATACCTTTAAATAAATTGAAGGTAACTTAAAAATAAGAATAACTGTAGTTGGACCTAAGCCTGAAGAGTGAAATTTACCCCAATTAGGATCAGCGCAACATGCTATGGAATGACTTGTTTTATCAGTAATTTGGATGCCTATTACTTATACTCTATCAAAAATATTCATTGATTTCTTATGGATAATATTAGAAAAGTGTATTGTCAGTAATTCTGTTGTCAGTATTCATTATCTAACTGATCTGAATCAAAAGTATCAGATATAGCTTTTTACAGTGTATGTATAATTAGTTTCAAGTATATAGTACACTGGTTAGACATTTATATAGTTTATAAAACGATCCCCTATTGTATATTCTTGCCTACTTTGTCATATATTAAGTGAGTGTATAGTTGTGGATTTATTTCTGGGCTCTGTTCTGTTCCATTGATCAATGTATCTGTTTTTGTGCTAGCACCATGCTATTTTGATTACTGTAGCCTTGTAGTATAGTTTGATGTCAGGTAGTGTGATAGTGCAAGATTGTTGTGGCTATTCAGGGTCTTTTATGACTCCAAGTAAATTTTAGGATTATTGTTCTAGGTCTCTGAAGATGCCATTGGTATTTTGATATGGATTGCATTGAATCTATAGATTGCTTTGGGTAGTATGGCCATTTTAATGATGTTGGTTCTTCCTACCCATGAGCATGGTATATGCTTTCATTTATTTGTATTTTCTTCAATTTCTTTTTTCAATGACTTATTTTCTGAAACAGGTCTTTTACCTCCTTGTTTAATTTGATTTCCAGGTATTTTATAGTTTTCGATGCAATTGTAAATGAGAATGTTTTCTTAATTTCTATTTCTGAAAGTTCATCATTGGTGTATAAAAATACCACTGACTTCTGAATATTTATTTTGCTTCTTGTTACTCTGCTGAATTCATTGATCAGTTCTAATTCTAACAGTGTGTGTGTGTGTGTGTGTGTGTGTGTATTCTTTGGGGTTTCTCTCTCTATAATATCATGTCATCAGCAAATAGCAAGAGTTTTACTTCTCTCTTTCCAATTTGGATACCTTTTATTTCTCTTATTGCTGTGGCTAAGACTTCCAATACAATGTTGAAGAGGAGTGGTGAAAGTGGGCATTCGTGTCTTGTTCCTGATCTTAAGGAAAACGCTTTTAGCCTTTCCCCATTGAGTATGATGTTAGCTGCAGGTTTGTCATATATGTCCTTTGTTATGTTGCGTTATGTTCCTTCTATCCCCACTTTGCTGAGAGTTTTTATCGTAAATGGATGCTGGATTTTGTCAAGCGGTTTTTCTACATCTATTGATATGATCATATGGTTTTTATCTTTCGATTTGTTAATGTGTATCACATTAATTTGTGGGTATTGTGCCAACCTTGCATCTCAAGAATAAATCCAACTTGATCATGGTATATGGTATTTTTAATGTATTGCTGAATTTGGTTTGCTAATATTGAGGTTTTTACATCAAAGTTCATAAGAGATATTGGCCTATAGTTTTCTTTTTTTTGTAATGTCTTTGCCTGATATTGGAATCAAGATAATGATAGACTCATAAAAGAAGTTAGGGAGCCTTCCCTCTTTTCGAATTTTTTAGGTGATAATTCTTATTTGAATGTTTGGTAAAATTCACCTATGAATCCATCTGGTCCAGGTCTTTTGTTTTTTTGGTAGGTTTTTGATTACTGATTCTATTTCATTGGTGGTAATTGGTCAATTTAGATTTTCTGTTTCTTCCTGACTCAGTCTTGGGAGATTGTATGTTTCTAGGAATGTGTCCATTTCTTCCAGATTGTCCAATTTATTGGCATATAATTGCTTGTAGTATTTTCTTATGATCCTTTGTATTTCTGTGGAGTCCAAGTTATTTTTCCTTTCATTTCAGATTTTAATTGAGTCCTCTCTCTCTCTCTCCTTTTTTAATTTATTTTTATTTTTATTTATTTTGATAAGTCTAAGGGTCTGTCAGTTTTGTTTATCCTTTCAAAATTCCAACTCTTGTTTTCATTAATCTTTTGTATTTTTTTCTAGACTCTTATTTTGTTTATTTCCACTTTGATCTTTATTATTTCTTTCTATTCACTTTGGGCTTTGTTTGCTGTTCTTTTCCTAGTTCTTCTAATCATAAGTTAGATTATTTGAGCTTTTTCTTGTTTCTGGTGGTAGACCTGTATTGCTATGAATTTCCATCTTAAGACTGCTTTCGCCATGTCCCATAGATTTTGAGTCATTGTGTTTTCATTTTCATTTGTCTCTAGATGTCTTTGGATTTCTTCCTTGATCTCATTGATAATCCATTCATTGTTTAGTAGCATGTTACTTAGTCTCCATGTGTTTGTGTATTTTCCAGTGTTTTCTTGTAGTTGATTTCTAGTTTCACACCATTGTGATCAGAGAAGACAGTTGATATGATTTCAATCTTTAAATTTATTGAGATTTGTTTTGTGTTCTAATATGTGGTCTATCCTAAAACATGTTCCATAGGCACTTGAGAAAAATGTATATTTGCTACTTTGGAGTAAAATGCTCTGAAAATATCTATTAAATACATCTGTTCTACTGTGTCTTTTAGAGTTATTGTTTCTTTGTTGATTCTTTACCTGGAAGATCTCTCCATTGGTGTCAAAGGGGTGTTAAAGTCCCCTACTCTCTGTGTATTACTGTTGATCTCTCTTTTATGTCAATAATTGCTTTATGTATGTAGATTCTCCTACATTGGGTTGCATATATGTTTACTATGGTTATGGCCTCTTGATTTATCAATCTCTTCATCATTATGTCATGCCCTTTTTTGTCTCTTATAGCCTTTGTTTTAAAGTCGATTTTATCTGATATAAATATCGCTACCCTAGTCTTTTTTCATATGTTTGCATGAAATATCTTTTTCTGTCTCTTTCAGTCTGTGAGGATCATTTTATCTGAAGTTGTCTCTTGGAGACAGCATATGCATGGGTCTTGTTTTCTTATCTAGGCTATCCTATGTCTTTGATTGGAGCATTTAATCTGTTTACTTTTAAAGTGATTACTGATAGGTACATTTTTACTGCCATTTTATTATTCATATTTGTTATTTCTATTTCCTTTTTCACTCTTTCCTGAAGTCTCTTTAACATTTCTTGTAATGCTGGTTTGTTGGTGATTAATTCCTGAAGCGTTTTTTTTTTTTTTTTTTTTGGCTGGGAAGCTCTTTATCTCACTTCCATTTTAATTGAAAGTCTTGTTAGGTAGAGTATTCATGGTTGTAGATTCTTGTTTTCCATAACTTCGAATATTTCTTGACAGTCCCTTCTGGCCAATGGTATATTTAAAAAACAAACAAACAACAGCAAAAACATGTATTTCTACTTAAAAGACCAGTGTAAGTGGGTCACCCCAAAACAAGTTTTCTGGGCATAAAAGTTTTTTAGTTTGTCTAAGAATAAATACACAACTTAATACAGCCCTCATTAAAACAATAAAGAAAAATGAAAAAGGCAAAACAAAAGTGTTTTCCATGTTTGCTTTTATAATCTTCCTCTGTTTATCAACGTGACAATATTTAAACTTGTCAGAAGGTAGTGAAAACTATCAGTCACCTTAACTACTGCATGTTTATAGACTAATCACATTAATAAGGAGATACATCAACTGTAAGACATTTAAAACAATAATAAAAAATGACTAAAAGTCATCTGTATTTACTATTACTGTAGGCTGACAATTCTAAAAATGTCAGTGATGAGACTCCTCCCCAGAAAGATTTTACTGTAGATCTAAATTCTAACTTAATAACTCCTGGTTATGACTGAGTTTTACAGTATACATGCATGTACTTTAAAATATTTTAATTATCACATTTTTATTACTCATCCCTTAATAAACATTTTATTTTTAAATAAAAGTTAATTGGGAGAACTTTCAGTTAGAGTTGAAATATACATAAAGATTAATAGTTCAAATCATCCAGCAAACTTTAAGCTCAATTTGTATTTCCAACTCCTATGCTATTACATATTAATATATTCAACAATAAATTCAAAACAAGCAATGAGAACATAGTCATTGTGAAGTGAAAGAATAGGCCATGAGTTACTTTAGTTCTGTCATCTAATGTAAACATTTGGAGCATTTTTTTTTTTTTAATTTATGGCTTAAAGTGAGAGCTGCGAGGTATATATTTGGGAGAGGGGGGTATTTATATATTTTTCTGACTGAATTAATAGTCAGGTTAGCATGAGGCAAAGCCAGAGAAAATCACCAAATTTATTATGTATGTACACAAAGAAGTGCTATAAGAATTAGGTCAAAGGACAAAGGAAGCGATTGAGGCCTATATGTCATTCTTGAGCTAAGGAGGAAGGGTAGGGAGGAAGGTGCTTTGGAACTTCAAAGGAGAGAAAGGCAAGTTACGTGGAGATGAAAAGGCAAATGTTTAGTAAATAAATGTTTTCCTGGGCCATCTTTAACAATAAGATAAAGAGAGACTTTGAACAAATGGGCCTTGCTAGGTTCCTCCCTGTGCATCACACCCTAGTTCATAATAAACTGTAGTTACGTGTGGTGATAGCTCCTTTCCTGGCTCAGGTCCTCCATTTAAACTCCTTTTAGGCAGTTAGGGAGAAAGTCAATGGTTTTTTGAGTCTTTTTTATTTCCTTAAAAGTAAGCAACTTAACATAATATCTCAGAGGCAACTTCGGAATAACAAACTCCATTTCCCCTCACTTGCAAATTTTAGTACATTAAATATTGTACTGGATTTGAGTATCTTCAATTCTGAACATTTTTTTAATTTAAATTGTATATTTTAAAACTAATGCACTAATAAAAAATGTCGCATTGGGTCAAGATTTAATAGGTGCCTAAGTTGCATCTTTTATAGACTCTAACAAATATTATGTTTATTAAAACATCACTTTTTGACATAATCATATTAACAAAGTTGAGCTCAGTATGACAAATTCTTGACTAGCCACATTTTTCTGGCCATCACTAATATCCTTTTTATGTCATAATTATTATTTAAAGTAAGTTTTATTTATAGAAGAGGACGGTTTTAAAAATGCTCTGTTCCAGGTATCTAATATAGTAGGCACATCACGGAGTTGAATACTACTTCCTACAACATCAAAACTAACTCCAAAAAGCCAGATGACATAAAAGAAGTTTAAAAGATATTTTTGTTCTATTAAACCTTCTTCTCATTCAAAACAAATATTGAAAATTCTTACTTTAATGTAAGTAAACATATAAACAACCATTTTCCCCCAGCTTTTTAAAATTCCATTTGCTTTTTTAAAATGTAAGCCAAGGTCTCAGCTCATTTGTTAATGTTTGAATAGTAAGGTATGGGTCTGCATAAAGACACTTGTAGCATTGATGAATTTTGAAAAATTGAAGGCAATTGAAGAATTGAAAGTATAGCATTATGTGTAATCAGGTTACTATGCATAATAAAAAAGGGGGAGCTAAAAATAAAAGACTAAGTACATATGGCTAAATAGCTCTTTATCAAGAATCTGTAGAGGAGTAATTTTGATTTGGTTTAAAAATATATTCAGAATTCAAATTGAATAAAATTGTGTGCCCTTGAAGCTTTAATAACAGAATAATTCCTACTTGATAAGAGAAACATTCTTTTTGCATGAAAACCATATCCTGAATTCATCTTAAAAGTAATTCTCCATTTGCTCTACATTCTATTATAATTTATGGTATTATTTCATGCCAGTCATTTTAAGATAGAATATTATAGACCCATGCATGATTTACATAAAGAACAGGCAGCTGTAAGTACTTTCAAATCCTCTTTCTTTCTCATATTTAGGAAACATTAGGAATAGAAAAGAAATAGATTAGGTATACTTAAACATTATTAAAGTGGCAGGCTTCTTTTCTTTTCTCAGGCAAATAAATTGCATATATTCCAGAAAAGGCTTATCTCAGCAGTAATTACTCTCCTGTCAGGACCGTGAGACAGGTGTACAGTATGAATGTAACAATATCCTATGATATAGATTGGGGATTAGCCTCCAATTCTTTATACACTCCAGTACCCTGATGAAGAGCTGCCAAAAAGATACAATCTTTACTTTTCCACCACATTTCCCTTGGCAATCCAACATATTTGTTTACATCTTTATCAGGAAGTGTTGTCATATTGCAGTTTAGAATAAATATAGGAAAATAACTGTGGTATACTTTAAGTGCCAGTAGGAAGATATTCAACCTGGAAGACATAAATATGTTTTAAAGGGAGCATGCAGCCATATTATTGCCAAGTTAGACATGTAACAGAAATTAATATCTAAAGTTTTTGAACATTTTTATTCTGTTGGGTATGTCATATAACCTAGGAGGTTTCCCTTCATTCTTTTGTTATTTTACCAATAGATTCTAATCATTGGAGTAATTTACTAAATAAAACTATTTAAGTTGTCAATGGGACACAGAGATAGTCAAAAATTTAGAATTAGGGGAAAAAGTACAAATAGTATTCCTGAATTACTGGGGGAGTTCATAATAAGCAAAAGAAAAATATATATTTGGTCGTCTGTGTGGTATATGTCATGTATGCAGATATATGCATATATATACAATTAATTTATACATGAAACATATATAAAATGTTTCATTTCACAATAAATCAAAAATTTTAAAGCCAGTTTGAGCATGAGTTCAGAGCGGGTTAACAAGATGGAGTGCAGTGGTCTCCCTCTAGGAGCCAGAATTCAAATGAAAAAGGCAAAAATAGATCATTTTAAGAATGAACTTTAAGAATGATCGCTATTTATTGAGTGCCTACTCTTTGACAGGTGCTGTGATAAATGCCTTAGGTTTAGTAAAGCCTTTAATTTTATAATAAAATTGAGAAGTGCATATTATTTTAATTCACCTATAATAAAACCTAAATTCAGAAGATTAAGTGATCTGTTCAAGTCTGCATAAGAAGTGATAGAGTTAGGATTTGAAACAAAGTCTGTCTGCCTCCATGAGCATATCTCCCCCCCACACACCCACTGCATCAGATTTGGAAATTACAAAGCAGGAGGTTTAGTGCTATACAATAGAATATCAGAGTTCTCTTTTGCTCCTTATCAATACCATAATCAGAACAATGGCTCATGTTTATTGATTGCTTAGTCTGATAGCAGTCAGATTTTGGTAGTCAGGGCAGCAAGTTGGGTGATACAAAACAAGAAAACACCTCACAGCTGTGGAGGTGAGCATTGTGGCCTTCCTCCGAAAGGGCATGGAACAGCACAGACAATTTAATGTCATCTCTGTTACCATGTTATTTACTCCTGGGCACTCCTTCCGTCTGTATAAGGATACTAAATGAAGCGGATTTTTAAAAAGTACTTGTAAAATTATGGCTTAGTGTTATTAGAGTAATGAAGAGATGATGAAGGAAAAATCTACCTAGAAGCTAAGAAAACATTTTTTTTTAATGATTTATATTGTAGTACTTGTTCCTAAATATGTTAAGGAAAAATTGAGAATGAAGATAATATCACGTTATTAAATTTAATAATGTGTAACTTGGAAAATGAAAGATTGAAAGAAAATTGGGTCAAAAGAATGGGTTTTGGTGTATAATTCAATGGAGGAAGTTCTAGAAACTGAACAACCAGGGGTGGGGATGTAAAAAAGGGAATTTAAATACAAAATGGGTGCCACAGTAAACAGTGATGACAAAACAGCAGAAGAAAATAGACTTATAAAATGATCTAAAGACTAAGGATCAAATTAAATTACAGAAGGAAAAGGGAAAGGGCAAAGTCAAAATTGATTCAAATCTAAAATATTGTAAGCATCAAAGAAAAATGAAGACAGCTTTTAACAAAGCAATGGAAACTTTCGAAAATGTAGGTAGTGCTAATGCCTGCTTCTATTTTCACATGGAAAAGAAACTTTGTTAAAATAATACAATTTGATGATTCTCTTAAAATATTTTTTGTTAAAATTAGGAAAAATTCTAAAAAGAAGTAATAGTCTATGATGTAAATTAGTTATAGAAAATAGCTATGACTAGAAGTTAATGATTCTGGAGAAAGAACAACTGTAAAACCTAAGTCTAAATGGAATAGTACAAATAAATTTAAAATGACAAATATATTCATAACAGATATTTGTGAAAGTAGAAACGACTGAGAAATATATGAGGCAAACTAGTACCCATCCTATGTGTCAATATCATGCTAGGCAGTTTGCTTACGTATCTCACATCGCCCTCAGTCATACTTCTTTCTCTTTATAATTTAGGGGGTTGAGGCCTAAAGTTAAATAAATTGTTCCAAGTTATGAAACTACACAATATTTAAAGAATCTAGGTTTATATATATTAAATTTGACCATTTGCAATGGAGAAGCAAAAAGTGTTGCGCTTAGTGTTCCTTAAATCAAATTATTTCTCACCATGTAGCATGCACAGACCAATGGAATGTCAGGGTGAGAAGAACAAAGAAAACAGACCATGCCAAGTTAGTGGTTGTAGGGGCTTCTGAGCTTTTGAATTTCATGGAACTTGGTTGCTTTGAAATGAGAGTTCCTTGAAATTCTTACAATATTCCAGATATAATTGCCCATTTTTCTTTTATTAAACTCCCAATTCCTAGTACTTTTCACAGCTCTAGGTTTATTCGACAGCCAGCTGGGATTAAATTGATTCAGAATTTAAAGCCTCCCATGGTTTCAGGCTACTGTACCAACCTCCCTTTCCTTTCATTTCCATAACTTTTGTCAGTTGTCCTATATCTGTGAGCAAATTACACACATTTCTATTAAAAATTAGGTGTGATTTTTAGTAAGAAATGCTGAAGAGTAAAACGCACCAGCATAGTAAATGGCAACATAAGGGTTTCCTCCCATTTTCCTTTATTTTAGTTTTTATTTACTCATTCTGTATTTCATTTACTCTTCCCAGCTACTCTGTAAATTGTCAGTTTTGTTTTTCTCACTGCCTTGCAAACAGGGGATCTAAGGTTCAGCACAATTCATGAACTTTCCCATCAGCTAATAAGCAGACGGGAGACTGAGGGATGCAATGCTTTAGGACGGTGCTACTCTGCTTTAGACTGACTTCTTCATGCTATGCATTCTGGAGGAGGGAAGGTAGAATAAAATCAATTGAAAAGAGATTTGCCTGTTTTTACTTCCGACCTATTCTGATCTTTTCAATTAAAAACAACAGACATTATTCATAGTTCTGTATCATTTGTTAGAAGGTATCTTGGGCGGTATATAGCCTATCTTGCTATAATCTGTCATTTAGGAAAACTGTATCATTATACAATTTTCTCATGGATGTGAATCTAAATTTCTTTCCTCTGAACTTTGTCACAAAAAAACACATTTTTTTTAGCAAAAATAGTCAAACTGCTAGAAAAAGACATTGTGCCTATTATACTGCTCAAGATTGGCTACATAATTTGAGTTATCACCAATATGTTGCAAAAGGTAGACACTCAAAGTTTAAGGTCATTCATCTGATGTAATTGAACTTAAGGTTGGATGAATAACACTTTATTTTATCCTTGAAATTTTATAAACATATGGTCATTATCAACAACAGAAGCCGCTGCTTGTATATGATAATGGAGGGTATTTTTTACATAAAATGTTAATCTTGATTAAATATTAGGTAAATATATATTTTAGACCATATTTTTGAAATCTTTTTATTTAGTGAAAGTTATCTGCCGGCAGAAAAGAAAAATTTTTTACCAATTTCTCACTACCCCAACATAATTATTTTGTATATATTCAGGTATTTCCCCCTCACCTTCCCCTTTTGTATAGTTGAAATGATAATGCCTACATATTTTCTGATTTTTTTCTTAATTATGTGTCAAATACATTTTATGTCTAATTTCTTAAATTTTCAAAATTAACATTACTAGAGTAAATGGCAAGACATCCTTTTTCACAAGCATCAGGTGTTACTATCTATAAACTAACTTTTTTCTAATTCAGTGATACAATTACATATTTACTAGTATTTTTTTTAAATTTTCTGTCTCTACTAAAGATGTCTGCAAATAAATAGAAAAATCCTTGATTTTAGTTACATAGATTTAGCTAGAGTAATACAGACATAGATAAACATTTGGTAATATAACTAAAACAGAGTGTTTTTTTTTTTTCTGAGCTATAGCAATGAGCAAACTATATTAAAATAAGCTTCAATGCTTATTAATGTGGAAAGAAGTATCCGATTCTTAGAAAACTATAGAACTTATGCATGTTAATCACTTTGAGTTTTTTCCCTGTTTGGTGATTCTTCTCTTAATACATATACCAAAGTTCATTCATTATCTTAGAGATGTATAAATAAGAGAAGTGCTACTTTTTGAAAACATATCACATCTGTCATTAGAAAAATGAACATTTTTCCTTTGTCAGTTCCAAAATCTGCAAAAAAAAAAAAAATATGTTGTTTTACTCTGAAGCATTTAATTTTAAATATTCACACCAAAGGACACTGACAAGGCCAGTCTTTCCCAAATCTTTACATATTTGTCCTTTAAGAACTGAATGATGTATACTTGAACAAAATATTATGGAACAATGAAATTGCAACTTATAAGTGTTTCTCCACAGATAAAATATTAAACTTCTTGTAAAGAATATTTCCTGTATATAAATGGGTTGATCCAAAGCTACTGACAATCTAAGTGCATTTTATCCTATTTATAGTCCATCTTTAAAGAAACAGGAAGATGTTACACGCTTATGCTTTAAAGACAATAAATTTTTCATTCAGCTCTTTTCTAGAAACTGAAGAGGCTAGTTCCCCTGACTTTAACACAAGGACAGTGTAAAGTAGTCTCTGAAGTTAGGGATACTACTAATAACTCTCCCATTATGCCTATTCCTTGGGACTCTTTTTTTGGCAATAAGGGAAGACTTAAGGTAAGGGATGTGTGAATCCCTATAAAGACATATCATTTGTTCACTACCCACCCAGTCCCCATTATTAAGAACTAAACAGTGCAACTCTAATGAATTTTTGTGCATTTTCACAATTTAAAGGAACTGTTCTGTAAGATTCCTATCAATTTGCCCTCATAGAAATCATATGCCTATTGCCCTTCCTACTTATTCACCAGGTGATTATTAATGATTAGAGTAAACTCTAAAGTGAATAACTTATTTCTTGCTAACAATGAACATCAAGTCATTAGGATTTCATGCATGATTCTCACATGGTAAGTTGAATTTAGTACCTCAGTAAGCTGAATTGATACTAAATGCCATGTTGACTTTAGATGCTACATTAATAGTTTTAATGCAATCTTTTTACTGTTAAGATCCCTTGGCTAATTACAGCACAGAAAAAAAAAAGTCAATTTTATTTTGAAAGTATTAGTGGACAGTTTTCAGGTTGTTTATCACTAATGCAAGTTAAGTACTGTATCTATATTAAACATGATATGTATATTTTTTTAACTGCTTCTGATATTTAAAAGTAACTTTTTCATTTGTATCTACCAAATTTTTTTCTTAGGCTTTTAATTCTATCTTTTTTCCCAAACTAATACAACTGATTAAAGCTTCCTATTTGAACTTCCAAATACAATAATATTAAACATGTTTGCCACTTCACATTTAAGGCATTTTTCATGGTGTGAAGTATTTATTGCCTTGGAGTCCTGAGACCACCCTTCAAGACTGTAATCCCAGTTCAGCAATATGCTTAAAATCACTATGTTGATACACGGGATTCCCTGGTACCTTATATATTTTATTTAAATCTGGTTGCAAGACATTTTCTTTCCTTTCTCCATACATCAGTGGTAAGTAACATCTAATGCTTTGTCAGCAGCGCCTGGAACTCTCATCAAAGATGACAGCTTAGGAAAACCAAATTTTCCCAGAGAGACATAGAATATAGTTTTAATTTTGCCAAGTTGAAATAGATTATACCAGATTGTTTTAATTGTATGCAAGACATCTGGGAGAATGTTTCTGTAGTCTAGAGAATTATATGCCATTGTGAAATGTTTGTCTTATGTTTGCAGCACAAGGTCTAGGACGTAATGGTACATGTGTCCTAATTTTCAAGTGACTCCACTTTCCTAATGAATTAAACCTAAAATGCAATAATAGAAACTGCCTTTTAAATCTGGTGTTTTCATGTATGAATTAAGGGTATTTCAGGAGTTGGGAAAAACACTCCTATTTTGGTCAGTTTACCAATATTCTGAGACAAAACTCGGTTCTTACTTGACTTGAGATATCTGATATTATGTGTGCAAATTTTATGGTACCATTGAGTAGAGCATTTTTTAGGTAAATATAAAGTTGACAAATAGAGTTCCATCCACCTTCATCCATGCCCATTATTTGCTTACCTTTCTGATATCAGTGAGCATAAACATACTCAACAAGCACACAGAACAGAAATTTAGATCAAACTAATCTTTAGATTTGTCATCCTAATGAAGGATTATTAGTCAAATGTCAAACTGTAGAAAGTTCTTGTTTATAACTTAAAATGGATGAGCAAACACATTCTGCTGAGCCACCTCATTTCACAAGCCTTGCTGTATGGGTCCTCTTTCCCTTCCTGGCCCTCTCTGATTTACTCCTAGAATTTTTGGCAGACAATATAGTCTTTTTAGTCTACCAAAATTTAAATATTTCTAAATTTTAGTGTAGTCAGGTTGTATAGAGTATATAGATCTATATAGGAAAATACATCAGCTAATATATTTTTAATATTCAAGAATATGAATAATTTTCCTAGTTATGGGGTCTCATTTTCATTATTAGAATAGAACTGATACTGTACACTTTCTTATGCAATTATTTAAAAATAGTTCAGTTGTCCAATTTACTTCAGTAGTCCAATAATTGTTGGAATATAGTAATTGAACTTTTTCTGCCATCAATTGCATATTTGGATTTCATTTTTATAAAATGCTCGTATTTAAACTATCAGTTTTGTGAACTATCAGTTTTGTGTTTCTGTTACTGTATGAGAAACATTATGATCTTACCCAAGAAGAAATCTATAATCTAAATGAGGAATAAAAAAACACACCGATATAAGCAATTAATATCACATATAATAAGAATCTTGGTTAAGCTTGTAACACACCAAAACTATGTTTATCAACCACATGTATGAACATACATTTACGTAGAGCATGTTTAAATTAACAAATGTGAGTAACTTTCCCATACGGCTTTCAACTACAGTTGTGAAACAATCGAAATGTGAACGTGGGTGGGGTGACACGTACTTGTGCCTTCCACATGTTCTAGATCTTGTTTGGACTGCTAACAAAATACCGTAGACCCGGTGGCTTATGAACAATAAGCATTTATTTCTCAGTTCTGGAGGCTGGAAATCCACGATCAAGGTGCCTGAATGGTTGAGTTCTGGTAAAAGGTTTCCTCCAGGCGGCAGGCTGCTGCCTTTTAGTCATATTGTCACATGGCAGAAAGGGAGCAAACTAGCACGCTGCCCTCTTCTTAATCCCATTCCTCAGGGTTCCACCTTCGTGACCTCATTACTTTCCAGAGATTCCACCTCCAATCCCATCACATTTGGGATTAGATTTTAATATGTGAATTTTGAGGGGACACACACATTCAGACCATAATAGATGCTAGAGCACATGCTTTCGAAGCTTGCTGTGAGCACATTGTTGCATCACACCTGAAGGCCCAATGTGGGCCTCTCATAGGCAGGAGTTAAGCTCTGGTCCAAGTATGTTTACATGCAAGGAAGAGCAAGATGAGAAAGCCCACATCAATAGATCAAATTATCTCAAAAGTGAGATTGTTGGAAAGGCTGAGCTCTGTATTTCATCCTTTTGCTCAATTTTACCGATTAAACAATACCATTTCTCTCATTGAAGCATAGCTCAGGAGAATAGAACAAAGACTGGAAATCCTTTCCTCATTCTTCCAAAAGGATAGAAGTTTATACTTTAAGAACTAAGATAGGAACACTGGCAGGGAAAGAAGACGGTTCCCCGAAAGGGAAGTATAAGTAAAAGACTGATACATGAATTGTCTCTTTATTTTTCTGTCTTACAGTCACTAGCCAATATTCTGTTCTTTGATTGAGTAGCTTGGATTGAAATTATATGCAATATAATAAATTATAAAAATATGATAGTATAATATATAATGTATATAAAATCTAACATATGTTCTATAAAGCATCCTTTAATCTCTGCTGCTTTAGTACCTTGAGATGTATTATTTTATTAAATCTATTGAAATAAGCATCATTTATTTAGTTTAGTAGAGGAAAGAATCCTTTATTTTACTTGAGAGAGAAAAATTTAAATTAGTTCTACCAATATCTAATATTAAATGTGTGTGGGTGAAGAAGAATGGGAAGAAAGTTCTATCTTAATTCAGAATTATAAAGGAGACAAAATAACCATTTTCTGTTACAAAAGAGGTTGACTCTCTGACATTAATTTCACCATGGGAAATCCATAATCTTCATTTTAAAGAAATTAATTGGTAGCAGCACTATTTATGAAGTGCTGTGTGCTCAAACCCTTGAAGAACTTTTCTGCATTATGATTAGCCTAAGATGTCTAGCCTGGAGTGGTCCACATTTTTCTAGCTTTGTGATTACATCCTCCCACTAGGTATCTGATGAACTGAAGTAGACAGCTCTGAATTTCAGCAAACTCAGGGGTAAGGTTTTATGAGTATTAAAAAAATAAAATAAATAAAATGTCAATATTTAAAATGTTTCATAGTTCATATATTTTATGTTTCACTGACTGCAGTGCTGTGTGTAAGGCTTAAAGCAGGTCAACAAAGGGACACCATTATATTGCAAAAAGAAGTGTCCTCAGCTATGTGGTGGCTCTCATAATTTTTTTAAACATAGTTATAACCCTGTCTCCAAGTCACTGTTAATTTCCATGGCAGTTGTGGTATTTCCCATCAGAGGGTAAATTCTTTTTTCAATTGATGAAATATCATCTGTGTTAAAAAAGATTTTTTTTTCGACCTCTAAGGAAAAACTTATAAAAATGACAAATAGTGAGTAGCATGCTAGTTCTTAGGTACATCAGGCAGATTACATGATTCCATACACCTCTAAAACACCATACCTCTGACATAGCCCATTGATAGTTTTACCTGAATCCTGAAGATATTGAGTCACAGGCTAGAGTCAGTTTCCATTAAATGATGCTTTTTCTCCCCTTTAGAAGATATTAACTTAAAAATAAAACACCAAAGTGGGAGGCAACGAGCATTTGAGATTAAAAAAGAAGAAGAAGAAGGTATTTGGGAACCACTAATTCAGGCATAAACCCAAATTTGTGTTCTGAATTAAGGGGTAGTGTTAATCTAAAGAATGTCTTTAACTTTTGGTGGTAGTCAAGATGTCTGCTTTCCTGTTAGCTTTGTAAATAGTTGCTTTGTTGCAGAAATGTTGCGAAGCAAGACTGACAAGAAACCAATCACCACTTGGAGAGTTGGAGAACTCAGGTTTATTATGCCAGAGGTCCCAGAAGAGCTAGCACTCTGAAGATCTGGGCCCTGAGCTCAGGGGTAATTTTGTTTTTATATCTGTGCTGTTACAGTTAGCATGGTCTATGGACAGTTACAGAGCATATGATTTAAGAATTTAGGTAATAACATCTGTTATGGAGACAGAAAAATCATAGGGGAGGATGGATCTTCAGTTGACCTTCGAAATCACTTTGCCCTCCTGCCTATGGAGTAAGCAGGGCCACAGAAACAGAACAAAGAGGGGATTAGCTTTTTGAGTGCAAATTCCTCTTCATTTACCTCTTTTGATGCCCTTTAAATTCTCATAGGATCAACCTCTCATCTTCCTGGCCTAGGGCTGGTATAAGGGTGGTCTGGATATCATAACCATCTGGAACTTTATGGATTTTAGGCATGAGGAGACAGTTTAGAATACAGGGACCAAATAAGAGAGCTATGAAGAGCATGAGGAGAGGACCTGCAAGTGGGAGAAGCCAGGATCCCCAACTCTATATTCTAGACCAGGACCCCCATGACTCATTTAATTATTGGCGGATTAGCGCATACCCCTTCTAGGATAGGATGACCTCGGTGTTTTTGCAGGCAGACCTGGAAAACCCCTAACTGATTTTCCTGCCTAACTTCTTTTTAAGAGCCATGAACCCCCTTATTTATTAGTATGGATGTTGAGGGACATGAGGTCTCTTCTTCCGTATCTGCTTCCTGCTGAGAAGGGTCATAATCCCTGCCTATGGGGTTTCATGGAGCTCTTTTCCTCTCTGCCTGCGTCTGGACGGGGTCTTGGGTTTCCTGCTAAAGTGCCACCTAGTTCCTAGACAAGGAAAGGAAGATACAAACTTGTTATTTAAATCATATATCTATTAATTTCTATTATTGATTTGCCTATTAAATGAGTAAAGGAAACCAGGCTTGGTTAACACACTTCCTATAAATAAAAAACCTTTGGCCTAAGTCCCCTCCCCTCTCAGACTCTAAGAACCCTGTCTGGTCTAGGGCCATTCCCACCTGATAGTCCCATGATCCTTACCTGAAGTCAGAGAACCTGAGTTACTAGTTTCAAGGGCATCTGGATTTGGGGAGGAGGACATTTTCAGAAAAGAAAACTTAACGGTTTCCTAAAAAATTAAGAACTCTGTAAGAGATGTCCTATATCATTTCTTGCTAAAAGATTAAGAATTTTACAGGTGATGTCCCATCATTCCCTCCCTCTTTTGATGTCGGTCTCATATATATGAGACCAGCTTAAGATGAAATTGCTTTGCTGCCATAAGAACCTCTTCCTTTCAGTTTCAGTTTTGATCTAAGTATCCAGCTGGCAACAGACCTACAGGTGGGAGTGCATTGGATGCGGCAACAGTAAATAACTTCTACAAAGACAAACAAAATGAAAATGAGAATGCTTCCCTTAGCCCAGTGAGACTAGGACCAGGAAGAGAGGGAGAGATCAAGACCAAAAATTCCTGTTCTTTGTTCAATATTGGACATAACATCATGGATTTGTTTAATTTTTTCTTCATAAGTTATCAGAGGATAAAACAACATAATCCTTTAAATTCTTCACATCCATGGTTATGTCTGAGTAATAGTCTATAGCAGCCCAGATCTTTAGAGTGCTAGCTCTTCTGGGACCACTGGCATAATAAACCTGAGTTCTCAAACTCTCAGAGTGGTCCTTGGTTTCTCCTTGGTCTTGTTTTGCAACATTTCTGCAACATTTTGAAATACAATGTTGCTATGGTCCAGCCCAGTAGTTATTTTGCCCAGTTCAAAGGTTTGAGGAGTAAGACTAGCAAGGCATTTCCTCTGGAATGAGTGACCTACCTTTATTTTAAAATGGTTCTACTGATGTCAGTTTTTCACATTGCTAAGATCAATGTCTAAAAACCTCCATAGCTAACATAGAAACAAAAATGATACATACCTTCTTAAAAATAATCTTCATTATCAAAATAATGGTTTGTGACTTAGATAACTCATTCCTAAGACAAGAAATCAGGAATGGGTTTGGGGACCAGGGTGAGAACAAACATAAAATCAATACTTAATGAAGAAGAAAAATATCTATCTGCATGTATTCCCTGATACAGTGTAGTCAGAAAGATGCATTTTGTATTAGAACTATTTACACTCTCAATATTCTTTGCTCAGATTTCTGGCTACTCTGTAGAATTTTAAAAGCTGGATTGAATTTTATTACATTATAAATCAAGTAGAAACACATTATCCCTATTTTGAGGGCTGTCCTGGTACTCTAGAAGACTCTCATTTGTCCTCACTATAACCAAAACTTTTAAGTAGAAAGAATGTGGTTTCTCTAGCCAGTTAATTCCTTTGACTTGCCCAATGAATGAGAATTAAGCAGGAGTAGCAAATGAGCAATTTAATCTACAGGAACTGTTCTTTCATTTTCTCTTTCCTGATTGTTAGACTTTAAAGGTTTCTCTTTTTTCCCCATTAAAAGATAATGCTTGGCATTAGTGAGTACTCAATAAATGTTAATTACTCCACCCCACTAGCCTTCATTGGACTAATTTGTTAGTCAATATAGCTTATTTCTTCTTACCAGCTTTTTATTTAAAACATCTTTAAACTATAATTTGAAAGCAAATTATCAATTTTCTCCTGATTTAAAAAAGATTATCAGTATTTAAATTAATAATGGTATTAGAACTCTTGGTGTTTTTACTCTGCCAAGAACAAGTTAGAAGGAAATATGGTATATATGTTTTTGTACACACAAACTCTTAATTCCTTGATTGGGTTAGTTTTATGGATGAGTGGAACTGTCTCTTTGCTTGTTTGGATTCAATTGGTTTTCTCAAGGAGAGGAGTAATAAACAGGAAAATAGGAGAAACAAGGAGACAAAGTACATAGGAAACAGTGACTCCAGGGTGAAACAATATCCAGTTTGAAACAATAAAACAATATCCGGGTTGTATAAAAAACCAGTCTATTTTGGGTAAACATTTGAGTCTGAAAGGAAGGAAGAGGAACTCTAGGGTGCTGAAAGGGCCTAGATTTGGATTTACAGAGAAGAGACTGTGAGAACCTATCTGAGATGTCTGATCCTCAAAGAGAAACAGCAGGAAATATGAAATAGCAAGAAATGTGTTTAACTTTGGGGAAAATAGACCTTACAAGAAAAAGATAGCCATGAGAGACACCGCTTGCCGACAGGGTAAAGGCAGGGATTCTTAGGGAATTAGGGACCAAAGAGAATGGGCCATTCAGAGAATCCCCATGTCTAATGTGAGTATATTCTAGATTACACAAGAAATAACTAATCACAAAGTCATTATTCCATCTTTATTAATAGATTCCTAGGTTAAAAATATGTTTTCATAATTACATGCTCACTTTGTATAATACCCAAAATATGTGTATGAGGAGATTTCTGATTAATAGACTATGAAATTCCTTGTGTTTTTAGAAAAAAAAAATACATATCTGCTATCTCAAAGTAAGAATAAGATTTCAGGTTGGTGAAACATCTGAAGACTCATAAGTTCAAGTTCAAAGAAACTTTGTTCTCAGTGTTTTTTCAGCTGGTCTAAAAATCAAGTAGACAATGAGACAGATTAACAAGAGAAAATAACCAAATTTAATATGTGTATATATGGGAACCCTGTACCCATGAGAGAGTCAGAGACCCCACATACATGAGAGGTTCAGACACAGAGAAAATGAGTATGTAAGACATTCTGAACAAAGGATAAGGTGATGCACTTTGAGGCTTCACAAGGTGATTGCAGGGAGAGCATACGTTCAGTAATTATTAGTTTTTCCTATCACATAAATAGTACAGAATCATTTCTGGTTTTAACTTTTATCGTGGTCTAGGCTCTTAATTCAAATTCTTCTAGATAGTTAAGGGGGATTGGGAGCAGGTGTAGAGCTTTCTCTTGAGCCTTCAAAGTTTTAGTTGCCTTAGCTCAAAATAATCCAGTACTACTGAGGCACATCTTGGGGTGGTTCATTCTAAACCCCTACAATAGCATCTGTTAAAAGCTAGTGTAGGTTAAAAATTTAGTGGGTTTTTGAAGCTGTGTTAGACAGTTTAAGTCCTAATCTTCCACCATTTGTTTTCTGTATATCTCTAATCTCAGTTTCCTCATATGTGGTATAGAGGTAATAAGAGTATTTCATTCAGTTCTGGTGTCGGCTAAATGAATCAAAAAAAAAAAAATGTGGTTATAGCAGTGTGGCTATTTTCTGCCATAGTGGATCTCCTCTGGTTATAGGAAATTATCTACCTACAGAGTTACAGGTGTTCTTTGATATGCTAGATTAAAATTTATCTACAGGAGAAGTTGGTAATAAACTAAGTCAGGCCCCTTACTAGTGTTACCTAAGACTGTCTAAAGCACTTTTCAAAGTATTAGTATGTTCAGTTTTTGATGTTATTTAATACTTTAGAATATTGTTTTAAAATTTTAAGACGATCCATTCTAAAGTCTTGTCTCTCTTGACATCAAAATATTTTCTAGAGGGTTATATCTTCAATGTAATGTGGAACTTTTTTCATGTTTTACTACATCCAACATAAAATTATTTTTATACCTGTTTATCCTTTCCTTTATCTTTTTCTGTTTTTTTCCCCCATATGCCTTTTGTTGTGTAACTGGCCAAGTCACTTGGTACAAAATCTTTTGTAAAGCAAGATCTTTTCTTGACAATATGACAAGGTGAATTTCCTCAAATGGCAACTTAAGCCCTACACTGAGACAAGTCCTTGACTGCACGCAGGAAAGAATTCAAGCATGTGCCAGAATTAGAACTAAAAGGGAATTTTATTAGAGAAGAAATAATGCTCCACAGACAGAGGCATAGTCTCTTAAAGATAGAGAATGAGCATGACATAGTGTTCCAGGAATTTAGTTTAAACCTGTTTTCCTTTCTGGGTATGGGTATGAAGAATTAATGGCATGAGGAAGTAGCCATTAGTAACCTCAGCAGGAGTCTTTTTGTGGGTTCCCTATGCAGATCAACCAAGGTTACTGTGTCAAGCTAGCAAGGTCTGGACACAATCTGGTTTAATACTTAGTCATCCTGTATCATTCTCATGCCTCTTTCCTATAGTAATATGAACCTATTTCAAAAGAGTACGCATAACATTTGTCTTTCTAGGTATAGAATCTATGTTTTACCAGTTTTTCCATTCTATAAGTTCTATAATTATTACCTCAATCTGTCAGGAAAACTTAACTACTACATGATTCTAATAATATTCCTTCGTATCTTGAAGCTTAAAGGTAATAATATAAAATGTATTCTTCCTTGTGTTCAGTTAATACTCTTGAGCCCTAGCCAAACCTTTCAAGATTTTGTGAATTTTTCAGGCACTCCATGACCTCGTATATTACATATTTGATGTTCTCCAAGATATTGTTATATATCATGCCACCATTCCAATCTCCTTTCCAGTAATACATAATATGTATTGAGATATATGTAGCAACTGGATGTTACTAAACTAACACTACTTCAGAGTTCTTAAATTATACTTGCTTAACCATGCATGATAAAAAAAATAATTGCTCAGCACAGGGCATTGTCTCATATTTAACAGTAATTACTGGCAGTAACAAATATGGTACCACTGAAGACAGTTATTGTTGGAACTACTTTCCTCTCACTGATTATTCTACATCAGCCTCCTTGTTCTTCCTTGAACACACAAAGCACACTCCTTCCTTTGCATTATTTGCCTTAGCTGCCTTCTTGGACCAGAATATTTGTCCCCTAATTCACATGGTTACTACCTCCTGTCCTTCAAAAATTTACTCAAATGTTACTTTCTGAAATTCCCCTGCTGTGCCCATTTAAAATGGCAACCTGATCCCTACATCATATACTCCATTACCATTACTCAATTCTCTTTTCTCTATAATATTTATTATTTTGTTATTTATCTATTTATATATATTTGTAGTTGATTTCTGCCCACTCCAGCCGATAGGTAAGTTCCAGGAAGCAGAGATACTTTATTTATCAGTGTATCCCTAGTTTCTAGGTAAGATATCAGCATATTTTCTCTGTAAAGGGCCAGATAATGTTTTAGGCTTCACGGGCCATACAGTGTCTGTCTCAACTAAACTCTGCCATCGTGGCCAGAAATGATGGGTGGGCTGTGTCTCAATAAAACGATATTTACCAAAACAGACTGTAGGCTGGATTTTTTGGCTGTAGTTTGCAGTTAATCTTTGGTACATAGTCAGCTCTTAATAAATATTGTGTTGACTTAATTAAATATGTGTATTGAAACTAAATAAATTTAAATGTGGGCATAAATTACCTAACAAGTTTACCTCTTCTTTCACTCTAAAGTGGACTGTCATTTCTTCTCAACTAAAATATGTACTTATTGATGGCCCTTACTGCCCATCTTAAATGAAAATGTTCCTCATTCCATTAAAACTAAATTGCATTCTTAAATATAACAGAGTAATGGGGGTACAGTACAGGAATTGGAATCATAATGAGTGAAATGCTGTCCTGAGCCAGAGGTCAGCAAAATCCTTAATTTCAAGATTAGAATTAAGTGCTTTGGGTAATACTTATTTTTTAATTTAGTTCCCAAACAACAGAAGTATTTCTTCAGCATTTTAAGAAACTGTAATTTTATAGTGTATAATATTCTTTATTTTAACTGTGAGAATAAGAGATTTTTCCAGTTCTTGAGACATAAACCCGAAATTGTGGCAGTGGACTTAGATCTACTACTTCTAACTCTGGAGCGCATCTGTTAGCAGCAACATGGGGAATAGTTAGTGTCTTAGTCCTGTAAGGCTACTTAAAGGTGTCATTTATGAGTGTTATCATAAGTGCTCAACATGAGAATGTGAAGGAAAGTAGCTTTGTCTAATCACAGGAAAACACTGAGGTTATTCTACAACAAACTGACCCTAAAACAAGAATTAGTTCACTGTCTCATATATAAATATCTTTTGAAATTTATTGGAGCATTTTGTTTCTGAGAAGCTTCAGAAGACTTCTTTCTCATCACAGATTTTAAGTTGGTTGTGTGCTTCTTTTAAATAGGAGTGTTGTGTTTGTGTATAGAAGCCCTTCAGAGTGAAAAAGAAGGAAAGGCATCAATTATAGCTATGGAAGGTGTGAAAAGTTTAGGAATCTGTTGTATCCTCCTAGAACCTGTTTGCTATTTTGGGAATAGAATTTTTTTTTTTAATGGAAATCTGTTTAAAAATTTTTGTCGGGGCTTGCCCCTCAGAGAAATTAATTTTGGCATTTAGGTTATATTAAAATACAGACTGGCATGTGGTCAGTTGGTTACCTTTGTGAGAACACCCAGAATAATTGACCAAAGTACACACATTTTAGAACTGCTAAAAGCTATTAGATTTTAAGTTTTTAAGTTTTAGAAATAGTAATATATAAAATACAAAGTAAAAATTTCAGAAATAATTCATTGTGATCAGACCTAAGATAAAAGAATTGATTATATCTGATCACATCAACAAGATATTTTATTAACTTTCTTTTCTCTGGCAAATGTGGATGGAAGTCCCTTATCCATGAATATTTTATTATATTGCATAATTTGTTGTTTGACAAAAATTCTTTTGGTATAATTTTATGTGTTATATTTACATTTAAATAATAAACAAATATTCTGACTTCATATAATAGTTTATTTTGGTTTAAGTTTCTCTAATAGGGTATCTTTATTCCTTTTGAAACTTATTCCCACATTTGTAACATAGAATTGATTTACTCATATTTTCTTAACTCTTTTATAGAGGTTTTATTCATTTGTTTAATCATTCATTAATCATTCACTGCTACTTAATGTTTACTTTATGTCAGAACCTGGGAATTCAGAGAATAAGTTATGTTTCATATAATTAAACCATTATAAGTTTGAGAGAAATATATATTAGTAAATAAATTATTTCAGTCTAGTATGAGGAATGCCAGAGCAGAATATGTATGGGTTGTATGGGCATGCTATCAGTGGAACCTGGAGAATGTCCCTTTCAATCTGATAGTGAGGCCTTGATTTTTGTCACTTAGCATCTCAGAAGTCTCCCTCTGGATTTGCCCTTCCTCCTCCTAGGTTCTTTTCTTCATCTCAAAATATTTTCTTATATCACTTTTCTATTCGAGTGAGATTTCCTGTATTAAAACCAAAATTTTAATGATTTTTTTTCCATTTCTCATTTCCCATTTTGTTGTTGTTGTTGTTGAATGCTCTCCATCTTTTATACTAGAAATTTTCTGTAGCCCTATCCCCTATAGAATAATAAACACTGGATTCACCAGACTCAGTCTTTGTTACCAGTATTTCTTTTTGCTTTCTTAGTTTGAACATATTTTAAATGTACACTTACACATGCTTTAAAAAACAAGGTAAAAGGGGAATGATAAGCAAAACTTATCATTCAAATCAAATAAATACTGTGGGCATCTAGTGTTTTCATGAGTCATTTCAATTTTTTTCCAGATTTTATTTTGTTTGCTGCTTTTAGTTTTTGCCATAGATATTTAGTTTGTATTTCTTTCTGTGTCTTTACTGATAGATAATACGTGTAAATACATTATCCCAATAGTATATTTGTTTTTCAAACTTAGTATATGATAGTCATATCATAATTATATAAGACAGATATTTTCCATTCTGATTCTAAAGAAGTTTTTTTGTTTTTTTTTTAAAGGGAAATGATGGCGGGTTGTTCTTTAAACTTGCTGCATTTGTAATTTTTTTCTATACAGTTATAGGAACTAATGATGATTGTATATTTGGTAAGTGTAAATAATAGGTAGCAGGGACTGATGGCTCAAAAGGTGAATGCATAGCAAAAAATGAGGCAAATGTACATCAATTCCATATAAAAATAACACTTAAATATTAACTCAGTTTTATAAAAATGATAGCTGAAGGCTAAAGGCAGAAAATGGCCATAAGATATAGATAACCACTGGGGAAATATTTAAAACTTATAAAAGAGTAGTATAAATATAGGCAAAACTTCTTCCTCTTGGATAAAGACACAGTGAATGAAACTCCTTTTCTCCAAGCTTGATGATGTCTCAAAAATTCTAAAATAACCTGTTTTCTTTTCCTGGTCATTATCATTTAAATGTGCAAGCTTATTTCAAGTTATTTTGTTTTATTTACAAGTCATTTTTTCTAGTATGAATTAACTTCCATCAGAAGACCTAATAATGGTCAATTAATAGATTTCATATTTTATGGTTATGTGCATGGTAAATACTTTTTGGAAAACATCTCAGAGCATGCGCTGGAGTAAGTAGCAAAGGTGAAACACAAAGGAACTCTACAGGCACAAATGTTAACCCTCCAGATTCTGCCCTTAATTGGAAATACAGAATCAGAATTCTAGCTTCTTACTAAGGATGAGCACTTTGACCTTTTTTGCCATTGTCTTCTTATTTACACTTACAGATCCTTGCCTGAAGTACATGAAAGTCTGTCTGGTCCTCTAAATGGTCAGGATTGTTGATGCAGTTCAGCCCATAAGAATCTATGCACTTGTACTACATCATTGTGGCTACTTACGGGACTTTTTCCCTGTGACTTGACACATCATGCCATTTACACATGGAACTAGATTGCTCTTTAACTTTGGAACACTGTGAATCTTAAAGTCGCACATGTTTCTTTTTAAATTTTGATCATTAGCTTAAGAATGGCAGCCCATCTAGTAATTGTACATAATTATGTGTCATGCCTTTCTGTGCACTAATCTTGTCCTCCCCTTTTGAGTTGCTTATTACTTTATTTTTACAAATTCAGAAATGTATTTTATCTCTTTACATATGTGTGTACATATATATTGTGCATATACATATGTGTGTATATAAAGAATCCAGAGAGAGCTTTTATTAGGAAAATATCCAGAGAAAAAAGAGCAACTCAATGAACCAAAGCAGTGCTGCTATAGTTTGTTTTACTAATAAGTCCAAGAAAATCAGATAAGACTTAAGTGTAGATGAAATCATAGTTAAAAATCCAATTTAACATTTAAGGTAAGAATTAATTTTTATTTCTGACAAGTTATTGATCCATTCCTTAGTGCCACCTTGGATTTTCTCTTTGCTTTTGTTTTAACCTTTAGATCTGAAAAAACATATTTTTAGCTATATAAGCCAATACCTAAAAAAGATCACATATTTCATTAAATAAAGATTTTATGTATTAAGATGAAAATAACTGTGAAATGAACATATTGCTTTCAACTAAAAGTGTTTGAAAGAGCAAGCCTACATGCAGTTTGGATAGTTCTGAGGAATAATATATAGAGTTTTTAGTTTCTTGTATTTCATTTCACATTTCACAAATATCAGCCTTGACATTAGTATAATTTTTATTGTTAAGACGATAAAACTAAATCGGCTTAGGGAAAATGTATTTCTTCATGAAATCCAAGAAAGATACAATAATAAACCATGGCAAGGAAAGGGATGCAGCCCACTTATTACACTTACGCAAATTAGTAAACCCATCTGTCTATGAAGTGTCTTTTAGCACTCACTAACGGTACTCTCTCAAAACGAGAGTCCAGAAAAGTATATAGTATAGCTCCTGACTTCACTGAATTTGATATATTATTTACTTCAGTTTAACACATGCACAGTGAGCTCCTGATATTTCCAGCCACTCTTTAAGGAGCTGGAGATATGCAAATGATAAGATAAAATTCAAATTCCTACAGAAATAGTAGTTGATTTCCAGATCTGATGGTTATGAAATAATACTTCATGGATGTGTTGGGATTTAATTAGGATCTTGAGGGAAAAAAATAGTCTATAATTACATGATTAGAAGATTCATATTGGGTTAAATAGTATAAACTCGCATGCAAATTCAAAGAGGTGGTTAGGGAATCTGAAGTAAATGAGTTTGTCTGGAATGTAAAGCTTGAATATAGGTAGCGAGGGAGAAAAATGTTATCTATCATGATGGAATTAGGACACTAGATTTATCCAAAGTAATTGCTTCACTCAAATTCTATAAAGGAATATTTCAAGTGGCTATTGCTTTGTTATCACTCAGATCATGTCTTATGAGCAATTATTAACTCTATGCTAAGATTATTGTTCACATTACTACATTTTAGGAAAGCATGTGCTGCCTAATGCCAGAGAATTAAAATAAGATTTTTAAAAGTTCACTACATAATGCTTCAGCCTAGAACACTTCCCTGACTTCTCTTGGCCGACATATGGCCCAGTGACTCAGCTTTCAAACTCAGTTGTGCAGGAGAATGTAACCTCTTTAACTTACACTATACTTGCTGGCTGAAAAGGAGCTTCAAAACTTTTTTTTTTTCATTTAAAAATGATTGATACTGATTGTGCATTGTTTCTGTTTTTTAGGATTACTACTTTTGCTCTTCTTCTTTTGAGACCTCACAGCACCACTTTGCCTATTACAACTACTCACTTTTTTCCTAGTGAAGACAAAGGGCAACACATAGTTTGGGAATCCCACTATTTGCTCAATCAATTTATATTTTTAATTTTAATTTTTGGAATAAGTTTAGCTTCTAGATGAATGTACAATTATTAAACATAAATTTTATTATGTCACTCTAGCAAGAATTAAGTACAAAGGAAAAGTCTGAAAAATAAGTTTGAATATTAAATCTTATAACTGGTTTCCACTATCAATGCTTTGCATTTTTATGTAGTTTAATCATTATTCATAGAGTTCTTCAATTATTTTTACTTAAAATATTTTTTCTGCCAGCTTTCTAACCTTAAAATATGTTAGAAAAATATTTTTTTTCTTAGAGATATGTGATATTTATTAACTAATGTCTTTATATTATGGCTTCACTATCAAATAGATGTCCACTTATTAACTCTGGATTTTAAACTGATAAACATTATTTGGGAGCACTTTATATAAAGGGAAAAGCAATATTTTGGAATCAGGCATACTTCAACATTTATTAGCTGTGGTATTTTAAATATCTACATTTTGCCTCAATGTCTTCATCTTTGACATGAATAGTAACACGTTCACTTATTCATTCAACATTTTTTATAGCAACTGATTTATAAAGAAACTGTTGAATAACTGCCAATGCAGAGGAAAAAATAATCACTGTATTTAACACACTAGTGTTGCTACTTTGCAAATTAAATTTTACAACTATGCAAAATATAAATTCATTACACATTTAACTAAATTATTTCTTCATTCCCTTGACCTTCTTCAATACTAATTCTAAAATAAAGCTCTTGCTAATTGATCTCAACACATTTTGTAGCTTCCTTGTATTTTGTTTGGATAAGCCATTGTTTACTTCTAATTTCTAATGAATTTGGTTTACCTAAAACTGTTAGTGCTGCAGTTACTAGTTTGTAAGACTATTTGACAAGATAATTTAATATATGGAAAATAATGTAAATATTAATTTCACACTTAATTTTTAAAATTAAGTTTAAATTTTAAAATCTTTAGCTTATATTTGTTAACAGGATCACATAAAAAAACATGTACAATGATTTTGAAATTTCAAAACTGAATGTTGTGATTAGGATGACTTTTGTGAAGAATAAAGTGTTTGATAAGTTTATCCATTCCTCTGGGGTAGTATCCATGTTTTATAACATAAATTGTTACTCATATGTAAAGCGACTTTTCTAGTTTAAAGTGGTATCTGTAAAGGAAAATAATACATAAAAATTGTATTCCTTACCTGAGCACAAATAAGTCACAGTAGCAAAAACATAATCTGATACCACCATATAATTTAGAAATATTTTGTTATGTCATTTTTTCTATGCAAGTACTATATAGAGCTGATAAAACATACATTTTTCTTAAATGATTCTACCCTAAACATTTATCATCCCATCCTGCTATAGAAGGAGGAAGGAGAGAAAGAGGAAGAGCTGTAAGAAATAATGGCTTTATCATATTGCAAGTAAAGGTAAATACATAGAGCTCTTGAGAAATAGCTAAAACTAAAATGAGAAACCACTTGACACCCACTAAGGCTATAATAAAAATATAGGCAATAATAAATTCTGACAGGGACATGGAAAAATCAGAATCCTCATACATTGTTGTCATGGATGTAAAATGGTACAGTTTGGCAGTTCCTCAAAAATTAAGTATAGAGTTAACATGTGAGCCATAATCTACTCCTAGGTATATACCCAAGAGTGTTGAAAATATATGACTACTCAAAAAGCTGTGCATGATATATATAGCAAATGATTCATAACAGCCCCAAATGAGATAACCCAAGTTCTATCAACTGATAAACAATTGTGGTATATCCATACAGTGGAATGTTATTCAGCCATAAAAGAGTAATGAAGTACTGATACATGCTACCATATAGATGAAACTTGAAAACAGCTTAATGAAAAAAGGCATACAGAAAAGGCAATACATTGTATTATTCCACTTATATGAACTATCCAGAAGGCAAATCCATGTAGACAGAAAATAGATTAGTGTTTGCCAGAAGATGTGGGGGCATGGAGAATGATAGCTAATGGGTACAAATATTTCTTCAGGGTGAAGAAAATGTTCTGGTATTATGTATTGGTGATGGTTACACAACTCTGTGATTATACTAAAAACCACTAAATTGTATACTTTGGGTGAGTTTTATGGTTGTATGAATTATAACTTAAAACAGTTATAAAATAATAAGAAATTAAACAAGTATTTTTTTAATTGGAATATGTGCTTTCAAGAAACAAACAAGATACAGAAATAGAAAATAATTTAGGGGATACAATTTAAAAAGAAATTAGGTTAGATTTTTGAGAAGCAGAAAAAAAATGGAAATCTTTGAGCTTTCAGATTTATTATTGAATGCAGAGTTGTCTACTAATAATATGAGGAATTACAAAATTTGAACTCAATAAGAAATCTGAATGCTAAGTGCTGAGGGATGTAATGTGTATTCAAATCAGTCCCTGAAGGGCTTATAGCTTATGATTCTAATGAATAGATTTCAAAAGCAATAACGCAAGTATTATCATGTATAGTGATTAATGTTCCAGTGTTATAGACATGCAGCTATAGAGTTGTGCTTATTCTACTCATTTAAATAACTGAGAGGTTACATTTTAGATAAAAAATAATCTTATAAGTGCACTCTTAGAGGCTTTGCAGTTTTCATATTTTAAAAACACATGATTGTAGTAGAATGGTTATTTAGTAATTTTAAAATTGGTATTATTGTTTGAAGTCAGAGAAGGTACAAAAATTAATCATTTAACTAAGTTTCAGTGAGAAAATAGAACAGTTTCTACAAATATCACAATTTAACTTGTAGTTTCCAATAATAAGCATTTTAACTATGAATTGTTTTTGAAATTTCTGGTGCATCTTGAGAGTACCCTGTTTCGTCTGACCCTTACAAAATCTTTGAGATAGGGCATTTTTACCAATGATGAAACAGTGAAAGTGACAGTAAATGTAATATTCCATAGCTAGGTGATTTATTATGTATGACAAAACCCACAGATCTCTTAATATAGCACTCCGTCCATTTTCTTTTACTGTTAGAATATTGTTAATTGAACAGTGGTGTTGGGATGATGGGGGACTAATAGTCAAGAATAATGGTTTGATAAAGAATAGAGTGGCAGTAGTAGTTCGCATTCTGACAAGTAAAAAAACAAATAATTTATTGAGTAATTATTAGACACATTTCTGAGCACATTACCCTGTAAGAGTTTGTGAAGTCAGATTTAGCTATTAAAGGAGACCCAAGAGGTTCTCAGCATAAAAATGTTATCAATTAGGTCATGCACTTATATGTACATAATATGTTCTTTACAAATGTCTAAGCTACTGCTGTGTCCCTGAAGACTAATAAATAATTATGTAGATTAGAAACAACATACTATATGGTTTCTCTTCTGAAATGACAATCAAGTACTCTTAAGGAAGCATTTCATTGAAGTGTTTTGGCTGTTTCCCAAATTGTAATTCCTTTCTTTTTAGGGACTTACCTAATGGAGGCCCTGCTTTTGGATGCTCCTCCTTATACTTTCTGTAACTGTAACTTCAATTCTACCTTTTAAGACAACAGAATGTCACAACACAGTGCTCTTAACTAGTCCTACCAAGCACGAGACATCTCTTATTATCTAAAGATGATAGGGTGGCACTTTGACATTTCTCTAACCATACAGGTCTTGATCTCATCCTACCTTCAGCGTGGAGATCAGACAGTGTAACTTAAGGATACAAAGGCTGTTGTTCTAGGACTAAAGTCACAAAATACAGATGAGCCTCCATTCTGTGTTGCTGTGCTCCAGGAAAACACAGTTAACACTCAATGCTTTCATCGGACTATGGTGGTTTGGATTTGAGACCACTATTTGCCCCATCAGTATATCTTCTCTCTTTTTTATTAGTAAACTATAGATTTGGAAGATAAAATCTTGACGTAGTATTTCCCAGCCCTTGTTATTACTGGAGTATAACAGTTTTGCCTTTTTAGGGAACACCTGGATATAACACTTTCATTTGCTTTTCCTTAGAAATGATTCTATTAAAATTTTTTTTGAGGTATAAATAATGAGTTTCTGAAATGTTTGAACATATATTATTCACAGAAATCATTATATTCTTCTACTTCACTGGTTCAGGTAACTATTTTCTTTTTCAGATTATACTTTTACGCATCACATCTCATTAACTGCTAATATAAGAAAAAATGTAATCATATATATTTCTATTATACACCCTTTTTTCCTTATCGATACCTCCTTTTTTCTTTGCATGACTTTTTTTCACAGCAAACTTTTTTTTTTAGTTACTTTAACATAATTGCACTTGTTACATATTAGCTATTGTAACTTTCCCAAATGATACATTTGAAGGTGGTAACATACCCAATCAGAAAATAGAAAGAAAGAATAAATGACAGGAAGGAAGAAAGGGAAAGAAAAACACTTTATGAAATCATTATTTTCTAAAACTTGATAAAATACGATTTGCTTACTCTGAGAAGCAGAATTATAGTTCCATGTAGCATTGCTTTGTCATTAAAAGCTCCAGCAAATGCACTTTACCACTCAGGAGACCAAGAAAATCTCATCTAGACCAGATATCTTTCTGCCCTGCCCACCTCTGCTTATCGCCTTTTAATGAGTTTTTCCCCTACACAATGATCTGTGCTGAGGTATTACTTTTTGTATCAGGGTCTTACTTAGTCTTCATTTTCTCCTTGTGAACTTGTTTCTGATTCACACCATTAAAGTTTCACAGGCTAGTTTCTTCCCATATTTCCCCAAAACTTGTTTGCTTGTCATATTTACTCCTTGGCTTTGCTTTCAGTGTTCTTGTTTAATGCTGCCCTTCTGTTTCCTAAGCTGAGTGCTCTGTCCTTGCTTTCTATGTGCCTCTGTGATGGATCCTTTTATTCTGCAAGTTTTGTCAGAAAAAAGAAAAAAATTAAATTTGGGTTCCAAGTGAAAAACAGACCTATACAGAAGCAGTTACATTCCCTGAAAATCTATGAGAGCAGTGGTATTTCTTTACTTATCATTTCTGTTTCCAGAACCAAGGAACAATATCTGAACTAATAAATGTTTGGGCCTAGTCAATAGCAGGTCAGGTGAGACACCTATTTATGGGATTTCCACCATTCTTGTAGGCTGTAAATATCTCCAGTATCTTCACAGAGATTGTTACAAAACATGTGTAAGTAATAACATGTGACCAGGGATAGGTATTCTAAAAAGGTTTTACCTGTTAAATATTAACAGCTATGTTTTTTCTGATGCTTCAGAATATTCTAAAGTTATAAAACCCTTAGGTGTTTTTTTAATCCAAGCAGAATTTTTCATTTTTATGAATCCAAATATTTTCTTTGTGAAATCATGAAAAATAGATGTTATTTATAGACATAGTAATACGGATAACTTAGTTGCCCAAGGATGTAGAAGTATACTGACAGCAATCAGCTAGAATTTCTCTTCCGATGCTCATTCAAAAACCAAATTCTATTGCTATAGTTATGATTAAGGCTGGAGAATAAGGAAGACAATATCAAAAAGTCTCTTTAGAATTTCCTTTAAGGTTATTTCATTTTAATTTGACATAGTTTTATTTAGTCAGAGTTGACCTTTGAGCAGTGAAGACAATTTCACCTCCAGTCAAACATTAATTTATACCAATTAGAAGTTAGTCCTGTGACTACAACAGGTGAGCAAACATGACATCCGAGTAGCTTTTAAAGTATGAACCTTCAGACTCTGCTATATTTGATACCTTTGCCAACAATCTGTTTGTTATGAAAACATTATTAATACTTAATGTTTTATACACTAATCTAGGGAGCTAGTAGAGATAGAGTGGATCAGTAATAGAGTGATTGATATTATCTCACTCAAGCATCATTCCCACCTCTTATTTTGCCACGCTATACAGCTCTTATAATCATTTTAGTATGAAAGATACTGTAAGTCAGTAATTAAACTTCTAGTGGGTAATTAAAAACCATAACAATGCAATTTTATCTTCTCATTATCCTTTATTCCCTCATCTTCCCTCCATACACACATACTAACATTCTTACCTTCCCATTTTTTCTTGTTTAGCCCTCTTTTTCCTTTTCTGCTTGCCAAAGGCTAGTGGTGCTACCTTATAAAACTACCGATCATTAGAAATCATTTACTAATGTGACTAATTTGCTTTTAGAAAATATTTGAACATGTTATAAATGAGTTAGTAGTTAAACTAATGAGGCAAATTACAAAAGCAAAGAAGCATTAATCATATTTTATAAAAGGTCTTTATAGTTACTTCCCAGAACAGGATGTCTGTATATGAAAGAAAATTAGCATAGAAGAGCAATGAGGTAGTTTGTACAGGCTTTAGCCAAAATCTGCACCCACAAATTTGGAATATAATTATTGATTCTATTCCATATTTCTTTTATTTTTCTTGTTAAGATAACCCATCAAATTTAGACTTAAATTTTAGGCTACAAATCGAATCTACATTATAAGCAATTTTCTAATAGCGGAAAGACAATGAAAAGGCAATTTTGTAAGATTCCATGTAGCTAATCAGAGTTTACATAGGATAAACACTCCTCTCACTTCCCTATGTTTTCTCCCTTTGAACATTTAATTAGCTTGGTTCCTTCCATCCACAGGACATTTCCCTCCCACTGTATTCTATACAAGATGCTATCCAGGCCAGAAGACCTCTGATTGCTTACTGTTACTATAATGTGAAAGACTTAGCGGGCAATTAATAACCAATCCTCAGAATACCTTAGTGCAGTCATTTCTTGCCGCACACCCGTGTACACTGCTCTTAAAACAGCTCCACAATAGGCAGCAGAAGCTGAATTAAGTGTACAACTAATCACTTTTGAAATGCTTATAAATTTTAACTATTTTTAATTTAATAAAGAAACTAAGTATGGATTTTCTTACTATAATCTATAAGAATGCAAAAAATAAAAAATAGTATTCCAAATAACCAATCAAATTTTTCTTAATTTTTTAAAATTGAAGATATTTCTAAATTTTATTCATATTTTCTTATTCACATATCATAATTTTTTAAACTTCCCCAAATTTTCATTTTTATGTTTCGTTTTAAACAGAATCAATTTTCAGATATATTTATTAAGTTTGTTAAATACTTGCGTTATTAAGCAAGATGTTATTTTTCAGTTGCTCTTTTCTAGAAAACTTTGGGTGGGATGCAAAACCCAGATAACCATAGTGGTGAAGAGCACTTCTTTTAAAGAGATCTGTCCAAGTACACCTGAGTTTGAACTGTGGCCTTGGCATTACAAGCAGGTGACTTTGGCAAATTACTTGAATTTCCTGAATCACATGTGAAAAATGGTGGTAATAATAATATATACCACATAGCGTATTGCAGAGGCTGAGTTGATGCACATAGTAAATTCTCAATATATGCCATATATGCCAGTTATTATCAATGATGTGGATATGTGTGTGTGTATAAATATCTTAGTCTAGAAAGGAATATGAAAATTAAAAATAGCAAACATTATAATACCAAAGCAGATACAATATTATTGAAATAGTATTTTAAAAATTAAAACCAACTAAACTTGTTTTGATTAATGAGCATATATTTAAATGATGCTTCTAAAAATAATTTAAAACTTTGTCTTCAGTAATTTACATAGAAGGTATAATAACTGAAGTCTAAAATGTTTCATATACAAACTTTATGACAATTCTAGTTGGTCTCATTTTAGAATATAGATTATGAGACCATTTATATATTGACAAGTGTGTGTGCGTGTGTGCATGTTTGTGTGAAATATACATATATTTACATATATATTTGAGTTATTTGGTAGTTATTTTAAAAATTCTCCCAGGTCTCTGAGTGAAATAATATTCTGCATTTTATTTTTTGAAGTATAATCAATGTAGAATAGTACAGTATTCTTATTTGGATGACATAGCAATTTCACATTTGTATACATTGTGAAATGATTACAATAAGTCTAGTTACCAACTGTCACCAAGTTAATACCAAGTTAATGTATTATTATTGACCGTTCCTCATGTTGTGCATCATTTCCAGATGGCTTATAATTTTAGAACTGAAAGTTTGTACTTCTTGATCCCATTCACGCAGTTTGCCCCACTCAACCTCCCCTATTCTCTGCCAACCACCAGTTTATCTGCTCTATGAGTCTGGGTTTTCTTTTAATTTTTGTTTGTTTTGTTTTTTAGTTTTACATATAAGTGAAATAATGTGTTTTCTGTCTATCTCTATTTTATTTCACTTACAATAATAACCTCAAGGACCATCCATGCTGTCTCATAGCAAGATTGTGTTTTTTATGGTACAGTAGTATGCTATTGTATGCATACACAGTAGCACTCGATCTGTGGTTTCTCTTTCCATGCTTTTAGTTACCCATGTTAAACGCAGTCTGAAAATATTAAATGGAAAATTCCAAAAAAAAACACAATTCATAAGTTTTAAATTGTGCATCATTCTAAGTAGCATGATGAAATTTTGGGCCATGCTGCTCCCTCCTCCAGAGTCATGAATGATCCCTTCTTTTAGTGCGTTCACTCTTTATGTGCTACCCAGCCATTAGTCTCTTCATAGCCTTGTCTGTTATCAAATCGACTGTTGCAGTGCTCTTCAAGTAACTCTTACTTAATAATGGCTCCATAGCACAAGGGTAGTGATGCTGACAATTCGGATATGCCAAAGTAAAGCCATTAAGTACTTCCTTTAAACAAAATGGCGAAAGTTTTCGACTTAATTAGGAAAAAATATATTTGTATGCCAAAGTTGCTGAGATCTATGGTAAAATCATCATCATCATCATTCATCATCATCATCATCATCATCATCATCTACACGAAATTGTAAAAAAGGAAAAGAAAAATGTGCTAGTTTTGCTGTTGCACCTCAAAGTGCAAAAGGTCTGGCCACAGTGTATAAGTGCTCAGTTAAGATGAAGAAAGCATTACATTATATTTGTGGATGCGCATCTTTTGACTATTTTTTAAAAAATTAAATTTTTGACATAGAGACCACATTCACATAACTTTCATTACAGTATATTATATAATTATTTTTATGTGTTGTTGTTAATCTCTTATTGTGCCTAATTTAAAAATTAACCTTTATCCTAGGAAAAACATGTCTAGGAAAAAAACGTATAGTATTAGTGAATTCAGTACTATCTGCACTTTCATAAATCCACTGAAGGTCTTGGAAAGTATTCTTCACAGATGAGGGGGGACTGTCATAACGTATCTTCTTTATTCATCCATTCGTCAGTGAAAATTTAGTTGTTTCAATGTCTTGGCGATCATAAAGAATGCTGCAATGAACGGGGGGGGAGGGGGGGTGCATATATCTTTTCAGATTCGTGGTTTCGTTTTCTTTGGATACATGCTCAGAGGTGTAATTGCTGGATCATACAGATTCTATTTTTAATTTGTTGAGGAAGCTGCATACTGTTTTTGTTTTTTTTTTTTATAGTGGTTGCACCAGTTTACTTTCTTACAGTGTAGGAGGGCTCCCTTACCTCAACATTCCCATTTGCATAATTGCCATTCTGGTAGGTATGAAGTGATAATCTCATTGTGGTTTTGGTTTACATTTCCTTGATGATTAGTTGTGATAAGCATCTTTTCATGTGCTTTCTGGCTATCTGTATGTCTTCTTTGGAGAAATGTCTATTCAGAGCCTTTGTTCATTTTTAGTCAGATTTTTTTTTTTAATTGAGTTGTGTGACTTTTTATGTATTTGGGGTATTAACCCCTTATAGGACATTTCTTTGCATATAGCTTTTCCTATTCAGTAGGTTGCCTTTTCATTTTGTTGATGGTTTACTTTGCTGTGCAGAGCTTTTCTGGGTTTGATGTAGCCCCATTTGTTTTTGCTTTTGTTGCCCTTACATATGTAGTCAGATAAAACAGTCGCCAAGACCAGTTTCAAGGAGCTTACCGCTGATGTTTTCTTCTAAGAGTTTCATGATTTCAGCTCTTTTAAGTCTTTAATCCATTTTTGGTTGACTTTTGTATGTGGTATAAGATAGTGGTCCAATTTTATTCTTTTGCATATAGCGTCCAGTTTCCCAACACCATTTATTGAAGAGATTGCCCTTTCCCATTGTATATTCTTGGCTCCTTTGCCATAAATTAAGTGACCATATATGCATGTGTTTATTTCTGGGCTCTTTATTCTGGCCCATTGATCTATGGCTGTTCGTGTGCCAATACCATGTTTTTGTTGCTGTATTTATATAGTATAGTTTGAAACTAGGGAGCAAGATACCTCCACTTTGTTCTTCTTTCTCAAGACTGCTATGTTATTTGTGGGGTTTTTTTTGTTTTTTGTTTGTTTGTTTGTTTGTTTGTTTTTGTGTTCCATACAAATGTTAAATTGACTTTTCTAGTTCTGTGCAAGATGATGGTAGATGTTGACAGGAGTTGCATTGAATCTGTAGCTTTCTTTGGGTAGTAAGGGTGTTTTAATAGTACTCTTCCAATTTCTATTTATTTGTGCCTTTTCAAGTTTGTTTTTTTTTGTTTTGTTTTTAATTTGTATAATAATGATATTTTAATTTCAGTGTACAGGTCTTTTTCCTGCTTGGTTCAGTTTATTCCTGGTATTTTATTGTTTTTGATGCAATTAAAAATGGGAAATTTTTTATTACTCTTTCTGATAGTTTGTTATTAGTGTGAAGAGATGCAGCAGATTTTTGTTTATTTTGTATCCTGAAACTTTAGTGAATTCATTAGTTCTAACAATTTTTGATATCTTTAGGATTTTCAGTGTATAATATGTCATCTTCAAATAGTAAATTTTACTTCTTCATTTACAATTTGGATTTTTTTTTCTTGCCTAATTACTGTATCTAGGCCTTCTAAAACTACATTGAATAAAGAGAAAGTGGGTATCTTTGTCTTATATCTGATCTTAGAGGAAAAATATTCAGCTTTTCACCATTATGATATTATTTGTGGGTTTATCACATATGGCTCTTATTATGATGATGTGTATTTCCTCAATACCTACTTTGTTGAGAATTTTTATCATAAATGGATGGTAAATATTGTCAAATGCTTTTTCTACATCTATTGCAATGCTCATGTGAGTTTTACTTTTCATTTTGCTAATGTGGTGTGTCTTATTGATATGGAGATTTTGAACCGTCCCAAATCCCTGGAATAAATCCAACTTGATCATAGTGTATAATTCTTTTAATGTACTGTTGAATTCAGGTTTCTAATTTTCTATTGAGGATTTTTACATCACGGTTCTCTATATCTTTTACTTGGAGAAGTTAGTCCACTTATATTTAAAGTAATTATTGATAGGTATGGACTTATTGCCATTTTAATTATTTTCTGGCTGTTTTTGTTAAGTTCCTTTCTGTTCCTGTCTCTCCTCTTTTGTGGTTTGATGGCTTTCTTTAGTGTTATGTTTAGCTTCCTTTTTATTTTCATGTATTTACTGTAGCTTTTTGCTTTGTGGTCGCCATGATGTTTACATGTAACACCCTGTGTATATGAGTCTGTTTTTTAGTTGATAGTAACATATGTTTGAACTAATTCCAAAACTCTACACTTCTATTTTAACCTCATATTTTGTTTCTGTTGTGACATTTTACATCTTTTTATTTTATGTACCCTTTAACTAGTTATTGTGGATTTAGTTAATTTTATCATTTTCTTTTGACCTTTATATTAGCTTTATAAGTGATTAACCACTGTCTTTGCTTCATATGTATGTATACCTTTTTTAGAAATATTTTTACTTTTACTGTTTTCTTGACCATTACTTTTAAAGTCTTTAATATGAAGATTACTTATCTTTATTTCATTGTCTTTTTCTGAGGTTTGGTCTTCTTGTTTTGTTTGGAACATACATCTCTCATTTTGCTTGACTCTCTGTGTTTGTCTCTATGGATTAGGTGAGACAGCTACCTCTTCCAATCTTGAAGGAGTGGTCTTGTGTAAGAGATCACCCCTGGAGCCCAGAAGCATAAACCAAATATAGAAAGCTAGAATTAGCAACTTTTACATTTAGATTTTCATGTCAGTATTAGAGAGATGGTAGTTGAAGACACTTAACTGAGATAGCCTGCAGTTCATTTGTAAATGGCTGAAATTTTGTATTAACAGTGTGGTATATAAGTATACTCTCAGATAAAAACTGAGAATTATCTTCATTAAGAAAAATAATCAAATTACTATTTTAAGTATCAATGTCTGGTTTAATGTCGTATTAATTGATGAAAAGTTTGATCAGTATGATTCCCCCTTTATGACTATAGTGATTTTCTCAGCCTTCATTGATTTTTTTCTTCTGTAATTTAGTGGACTAATTTTACGGTTGTACAGTTATATTAATCATTGTATAACATGTTATTTTTAACTCTAAATTCCACACCTCTGAAGTACAGAGATTATGTATTTATGCTTTTTCTTTCCCATGGGGCTTAAATAAATTTTCTGCATGTCATAGTAGTTGTTCATTTAATTTGCATTTTTAATTTTTTCTACCTGTAAACAATAGCTCTGGATTCTTTGTACCTAGAACCTTGCTGTCATTCTTCAATGCATTATAATTAGTAACATACAAAATTGTGACAAATATTAAAGCAAGGTATTCATTGTTAAATATTTGCCATGATTTCCAAATGTTTCAATTAGGACTTAGATTTTTCCTAAAAGCTCCTAACCAATTGATGTCTCTGATTGATGTTTTTGGTGTTTGATTCTTGTTAATACCAACCAAAACCTTTAAAAAGATGTTTGCCTTTAATATCCCATGCAGATCTATAATCGTAAACAATATTCTGATTTCCAGAACATTATTTTTTAAAATTTTATTTGACCCCGCATGACTTATTTCCTTTGACTAATAATCATATTGAATATGCACAGTTAATGTTAAGAACTAAGAATAAGTGAAATAACATTACCTACTGAAATGTATACATGTAAGTATATTCTTGGAGAAGAAACAAATGACAGTGAATTGTTATAGCAAATATTTGAGGGCAAACAGCAAATATTAAGAAAAAAATTGGAGTGCCTCAACCTTCCTATACTAGTTTTATTATTCTGTCTGTCCTAATAGTGAGCATTCAGGGTCTTAATGGGCCGTTCCCATATTTCAGATTTATCAATAAGCATTATATAATAATGGGCTTTATTTTGACTCTTTTCAAAGATGTAAGCAAACAATTGCATTGTACTCTTCTACTTAATATGTGTTAATAATTTATTTTTTAACTTTCCTTCTGTAATCTATTTTCAAGGTGAAAGAGAATGCTGGTGTAGTGAAAAGTGAATGATTCCTTCACATTTGGCTTTTCTTCCATTTTCAACTTAAAAGTTAACTATGTATCTAGTCAGAAGTAGTGAATAATGTTTCCTTCTACCTAAAATTGCTGTTAAAGCAAATTTCCCCCCTTTTACACTTTGTTATCTCTAAGCACAGCTTTAGGTTATATTTTAAAAGTCATAAAAATATTTTCTTGTGATATGATTACATAAATCCTTTATCTACAAACAAATCATTCAAGGGTTTGCATTTGAAGTTTTATAAATTAGTAAATAAAGCTAGTGGCTATGTAGCAAACCTCTAAACTTATTTAAAATGTTCTTTTTTTCTGCTTATTCTTGTAAATATCTGTTACGTCTTTCAACCCTAGTTTTTCTTTCTTTAAATAAATCATGCCATGGGGTTTCTATTTTGATATTAGTCTTGTGGTTGGGGCATTTGGCTAGGTCATCAAATGATCTAGATCTCACCAGCTGTTACTGTTTTCCCTGCCCCCACCCCTCACCCCCAGAGATCTTGAGAAAGTCACTTTACTTTCCATAGTACCTATTCGTATCTATATCTAAAAATGCCATAAAAATAAATTTAACAAATGTTTATGGCTGATTTTCATATTCATAGGTTGATATACTTTAAAGGGAATATCTATCATCTCTTTGTTTTTTTTTTTTCTTTGCTTGTCTTATTTAGTGACTTAGAAAACCCAACCCAACTTAAAAAGAAAAAGATATATATTGTGTTTTTTCAAGATCTTGAGTTTTCTAATAAACTGTGACATGGAGCAGCCTGCATCAGCTGGGACACTTGAACAATTGTGTTTTGTATCATGTTGAACAAAAGAAAGAGAATGATAAATATTCTTTTGTTTTAGAGGTTATTAAATGCCTTCATTTTCATACAATGAGAAATATGATAAACAGACTTGAGCCTCATGGTAATGATGTTTCCAAATTCTAGAATGTCCATAAATAATGGAGGGACTTTATTATAAACAATGGAGGGCAGAACAAAGAACCTCTCTTCTGGCACATGAGAATAAATTACCTCATATCTCATCTGTACTTAGAGAATGATGTCGAAGTCCATTCATTTATCCTCTGATATACATTTTTTTTTGAGAAATGATGGTGTTCTTTTTAAACCTGAAGTCCAAATGGCTTATATGATAAAATATGTGGCATTTTATAGGCATTCTGTAACACGTCTTGCATGCTATTGTAGCACAGTTACATACAATATCAGTTATTCCCTAAGGTATTATATAGTTATAGATCATAAACTTTTCACTTAAATTAAACATCACAGCTGGTTGCTTTAATTTGATTCATTATACCACAAATGTTTCAACAGCTTGACTAATATGAGCCAAGCCATACTGCAGATTCAAAAGAAGAACGAAGGTCAGTGCACATGAAGCCTAGTCATTTGCAAATTTTCTTTGGGCATACTATTAAAAAGCATTCTGCAGAATATAGTTTAATGAGATGTAACCAAAGAAAATACAAGAAAATAGAGTAGACTATTCCAGTGGTGTTTCACTTATGGAAAGCAATACTAAAAATTCTTAATTTCACAACAGAGTTTAAAATAGTACATTTAAAAAATCATGACTATTTTGTTTTGAGAATGTTGTTTACTTTTCCCATTGTGATAGCCCTGTCTGCTTCTTTTCAAACTTAAAACATAATTAAATCTGCAAAGGAAGGCAATTAGCAGAAAAGACCAAAATGATTGCCCTTCTCATCCTTTACCCAGGAAGGTTTTTTTTCCTCCTCAACTGAAAGAACAGGAAAACTGTCTCTTCTCTCATTCTATTTGCACTTCACAATTCTTTAGATGAGAGGATTTGATAATACCATTAAGATTATTATTTATTAAACCCAATTTTAAAACTGTTGTCATTCCAAGGGTGTTCATAGCAATTAGCTTTAAATAAAGCAATTCATGAGCTAAAATAATTTCATCACTTATGATCAGAAAATAAAGTCTCCCAAATTATGTGTTGGCAACACAACAGACATGAAAGAAATTAGTGCAATAAGTTAATTCATTGATATCCCAAGATGTTAAAAAAATGTAATCAAGTTGCTTTGTTTTTGGTTAAAAATCATAGAATTTTAATGCTGAATGAGAACCAAAAGATCTCTAAGAGAATTTGTTCTCAAAAACTAGCATCTGCCTGATAATCATCTCTCAGTTCAAAACATTTGTTGTCCCTAATCCATAATGACTTTAGTATGACATTTGGAGCCCAATCGAATCTCAACCATTTATCACTAAACTATACTGTTACACTCTGATCTAGTCATTGTGCGTGTGTATTTTCTTAGCAAATATTTTAAATACTCTTCTTTTTTTCAACATTACTCAGTCACCGTCTCCTCCTAGAGTTATCCTAAAAGTTTTCAATTAAAGAAACTCTTCCTTTATTGGTGTATCTATAAAACTTTGTTGTTGGATTATAAATATGGAATTCCTTTTGTCTTATATTAGAGTTATTTTAATAGCTAGAGTAAATGCCTTTGGTTCATATATCATTCATCTCTTACTTAGCTCTGTTTCTCTGTATACCGAATTAATATACATTAAGATAAATTGCATCATCATTCTAATTCAACATTTTTTTTTTCTTTATAATCAAGGAAGTTGAATTTCAGGGAGATTTTTTTCTAAGCAAAATAAATTAGTATTTTTTCCAGGATCAAAAACCCATTTCTAGCTCACCATATACAAGTGCCTCATGTATGTGAAAAGCTTGCTGTGCTTGAAGGTAGTGATATAATCAAAGTTTGGAACTACAAGTTTTGATTTGCTCACTGCAGCCTTTATTGCTGTTAGGAACAGAAAACATGCCCTGACCTCCTTATCTTCTGTCTTTTCCCAACTCTTCGCGAACCAGGAATTTCTGGAGTTGATTTCAGCAGCAGCAATAATCTGCCTCACCTCATCTTGCCTGTTACCTAGAGGAAAGTGGAATCAATTGAAAAGAATATGGCATTTATAATAGGGAAACCCAGGTGTGGTTAGATTTCCTAACTTTGCACTTACATTTTAGCTATTTTGGGGTCCCTCATAGTCCCATGGCTCTCTCAAGATAGTAATTTTTGTTTTTCAGTGAAGAGATATGTGTAACCTGGAGATGAATGTTTTGTGTTTGAACCTCAGCTATGACACTTACTTGTTCTATGACCTTAATAAGATGTTTAAGTCATCTGTACCTCAGATTTCTAATGTAAGAATTAGAACAATGCATAATTGTGAGAATTAAGTAAATTAGTAATTGTGAAGCATTTAGAATACCATAGAGATTTCCAGTATTGTTGGCATTTTTGTAGAACTGAAATGGCCATTTCGTTTTTTCCCAGACATAACTAAAATGATGCTTTCAAAAAAGATATCCTTCTTCTAAATAGTCTCAATGACATTATCTCCAGAGATTTTGCTTTCTTCTAACACATTTTTTTTTCTTTTGAGCATTCCATGTGTTTGAACATGTATCCCATTGTATCACTTTACTGCCTAACATTCTTCATTGGCATATTGCAAATCCCCGGTGTTTGTGTATTCCGTTTGAAGAGATTAAAATATTCTCTCATATTTTCTTTTTAATAAACTGTCTAAATGAAATGACCAGTGTGGGTCTGGAATGACAGGTCTGGAAAAGGAGTGGTTGAGGGAGTTTTAGCAGTGGGTAGGGAACTTCCAGATCACAATACTGTTCTTCATTGAGGTCAGGTCTTTTGTTGCTTTAATATTCTACAAAGACATGGGCTAAAGCCTCTTTGAAATATTAGCAAGGGTGGTTAATTCCAATATTCAATGGTCTTCTTGCAAATATGAAGATTGCACTTATTATAGAATGTCCAATCATATTACAGAACATACCTCTTTGAATTATTTGCCAGGAGGGCTAACACCAATATTTAATGGTTTCCTTCACGTATGAAGATTACATTTCTATATGGAATAATCTCCTAGTCATGTTAAGGAGTTAAAGTCATTGACACAAATGTACCAAAGGACATGGACAGATATATATCTGTGTAAACTTGCTCACACATGAATACACAAAGCCATTCAAACCATAGACAAAACACAAAATTGTGAATATAAAGATTGATATTTAGCAGAATATGGAGATTCTTGATACACTTAAACTATTTACTAAATATTTTATATTTAGCATTTTTACTGAACTTTATTTTTTTCATTTATAATGATGTAATGCCTGAGCTTTCGATATTGCAGGGTTGCTGTGAGAATCAGTGAGTGATCATGTGTACAAACATTTTAAAAACTAAGAATTGAGAAGAAATTGGATTTTTAAAAAGAATTAAAGTTAAAGAGAGAGAATGCTTTTATAGTTCTAAAACAGAGCCCCATCTAGTTAAGAATAAAGGGTTCTTATTGCACTTATTCTGTACTATAGAAAGCACTGAATGGCTTTTTCTGATTTACTCTATGTGAAATTCTAGCCTAACTTTAATACTAAAAATAACAAAGTCAACCCCCCACCCACCAAATATATAGAACAATTTCACTTAGAGTAAGATACATAAATTCTCAGCGAAGTATTTGCAAATACAATCTAGCCGTAAATTTTAAAGAATCACACAAATAGTAGGCAATGTTTAATGAGTGCTTATATCATCTCATTTATAGCAACTCTATAATGTACTTTCTACTGTTGTCCCAATTCAACTGATATGAAAATTGAGTCCTGGAGAGCTAAAGTAACATTCTCATCAGATAAGTGTAAGTAGTGAAGTTAGAATTTGAAACCCTGCAGTCTGACTCTTGAGCTCATGGTTTTAGCAACATACTGTCCTGTTTTGCTGACCACGTAAGATTCAAGGATAGATTTTTCGTAAATCTATCAGTATGATTCATGGCAGCAGTACGTTAGAGGATACCACTATGAATTGTTTTCACGTGTCAGTAGAGACGATGTTATCATCAATGACAAACTCTTTTCAAAATCCCACAAAACTTTGTTTTATTTCTAAAATAGACATGTTCGCTAAAGGCAGTACATTTAAATTCAGTTCAGTTCCCACTTATGTTGATTTGGGCACCTAACATGTATCAGGAATTGTGTGCTCAGGATACATAAAGCATGATAAGTTGGGGGAAAGGGAATTCTGCCCACCGTGAAAAAAAAATGGATCCCCAAAAGATGAATAAAAGATAGACAAAGGAAGAAAGTCTGAGGAGGTGTTTCAGGCAGAATGAAGAGCAAATATGTATGTAGTTCTAAAACAGCCAGCTATACAAGGGGAACTAAAAATAATCCAGAGTCAATCAAGAGAAGTGTGAGGTGGAGAGTGGCGGAGATAAAACTGGGATAGAGGCAGGTGCCAGTTAGAGAACCTTCTGTCATCCTGTCATGATGAGGCGCTTTGACTTCATGCTATGAAACCTATTTAAAGCCGTTTCCTCTTTTAGGTGGCTTATATCTGAAGGCTATAGGGTGAAATTAATCCTGAAGAGACTGAAATAATATAGAAAGTTGACAAGTGCCTTTAAAGGACAACTGGAGAGAAGGAGAAACATTTCGGAATTGAGTTGTTCAGGAGTTAAAAGCATCAGATTGGTGACTAAATAGAGAAGATATAAGGTGACCTCTAATATATAAAGTGACTGGGTGACATGTGAAGCCATTTGTGATATTCAGAAATTAGGAGGTAGAACCAGCATGAGGATAGAGGAGGCTGATGTGTTCTCCTGATAGCTATATCCACATGCAGAGAGACCCAGATGACTGGAGCTGAGGGGAGAAGTCCGTACAATGGAATTGAAAACCTACAGTTGGTACCAAAACCATGCAAAGGGCATTAAAAAGGATTTTACCTGACATAGCATTTAGCAAATAGTAAGTTCTCCAGAGTTATTTATTGAAGAACTAAATAAAGCACGGTGTAATGAGTCAAGAAAAGATTATAGTGGAAGAATAGTAACATTTAGGGTCAAGAGGAAGCACCATAGTGCTGGGTGGGAGAAAGAGTACATATAGTATGATGTAATTCATGTAAATCTTGTCTGTAATTATATACATATGTCGTAAAATTATAAAAGAATCCAAAGAAAATGGTCATCAAATTATATTAATGATTAACTCTAGGTAGAATGTGAGGTAAATTAGAAATTTTTAACACAGAATATCTATTTCTGTTAAAAAAAGAAACAGGAAAACATGCTAAAATTCAGAGTGCTTAGCAAGTCTAAAACTATATGCTATTTTTAACACATTTTTATATGCTTGGTATATTTTCTGATAACTTCTTATTAAAGAGTAACTAGAAAATTTGAAACAGAATCAGAAAATGTGAACTATATTTGTAAAACCTGAGCTTGGAAGTAAAAAGATGAGAAGGAGTTAGAGTAGACTCAAGACACAGAGAAAAAATTTTTTTTCCAAAGATAAGAGAGATTTGAGTAGTTTATAGATTTAAGAAAAGGGAAGATAAAGGACAATTTTTGAAATATAGACAATGTCTCAACAATATAGTTGTGATATCAAAAATGAGAAAATCCATGTCTTCCTTTATGAGGTTTGCCCTTCAAATTCCATTACAATAGTTAGAACTTTTATATGCCTCAGAGAGTACTAAAAGCATAAACTCATTTTGTCTAGTTCTGCATTATAATAAAGAACTAAGAGGATAATGTTATACGTCTTAGATGACATCATTCAAGACATTATAGTAAGACAGTCGCATAATCTTGATTTCTCAAAAGAAATTAGTGACCATGAGACCCTTTCACAAATTGCAGTGCATTTATGTTTTAAAGTGTCATCACATGGTTGTAGATTCTCACTAATAATCAAAACCAAAACAAACTGGAAAGAGAGCATCTGCGAAAGAGAAGGAAAATGTGTTAGCCAACATATAATTTTATATTTCTGGAGTGAAGACTATTGAAAAGAGAATGTAATTGAAGTTACAGAAATATCACAAATGGTAATGGATAATTGATTATTTAAAATATAGAATTTCTTGATGACCTCAAGAATTAATATCTCAGGTAAATATAAAGGTCTTTGACCTGCCCTATCTAAGAATACCTGTTGTGATTATGTGAGTTGGAAATTCTTTTAGGATTTTGGACAGTTTAGCTGGAGGTACGTTTTATTTTTGCTAAATTTGTCTTGCATTTGGAGATGTTTGTCCATTTGTCCTTAAAGAATATGGAATCATTTTCAGCTGTAAGGACACTATTTAGTGTGTTAGAACAATAGATGAGTTGAGAAAATGATGACAGTAATAAGATTTTTGAGAAAAAAAATGATTGTGCTAAAATATGGCATTACAACCATCCCTGAAAAACAAAACATCTCTTAATAAAATGTCAAATTTATTAAATACCTAAATCACATCAAGTGTTAGGCAAATCTGCAAACGAAGAAGAATTCAGCTGTGTTACTAACCCCATTACCACAAATCCCTTGTTCTTTACTCTTTCCATTTCTAATTTTCTCTCCCTGATCTTTACTGATTTTCATTTCTCAGTGCTATCACTGATATCTCTGCATCTTGATGTCAGTTCACAATCTTGGACAAGTTGCCTTAAAATTCCTCTTAACGTTTTACTCCCCAAAACTGTTCTCTGTTATAATTTTCCTGTGATCTCTGTCCCTCTGCATTAGCCAAGGTCTCAAATGTGAGTTGGACAATCATCCTAATTAAATACTGAGAGTCTTAAACGTGATGGCTGCTATTAAACAGCACCGGGATTCAAACTGCAAGAGTAGACGTGTCTTTCACCCTTTGAGAATCTAAGCTGGAGGTATCCTTGGATGACTTATGACAGAAATAACTCATGGTACCTTCCAACTTGCAGATGTGGGCTTCTTTTAATCTTCTTATCTCCTGCCTTCAGTCATATTTTTAAAAAATCTGTCTTTAAGGCATCAGTGTTTCAATTCAGCCTCAGTCTGTCTTGTCATGGAAGAAATTCATCTCATGTTCTCAAATACAATAATAATAAGTCTAAGTGAGCTACTTCCTCCCAGAAATGACTGTCAATTTCAGTGAAAAATTTTAAACATCAGCAGGGGAGAAAGTTTTGTTAGACCTTTGGCTATTTCTGAAATAATATACAGTTGACTTTGTTAACATAAGGTATTCCTAAATTACATCTTTTGAGTTTGGTAATAATTGTTAATTATTGGTGACAATGGTAATAATATATATTGAAAGCTTATCATGTACCATATATATATTTTTTAATTTAATCCTCAGAACAACTCTGTGATGTAATATATGAATACCCTTGTTTTACTGATTAAAAGTTGAGATGTGAAAAGTTTATAAAATTCCCCAAAGCTACCTGACAAAAGACAGTTCTGCTGAGCTTTCACTTTGATTATTAATGAAGCTACCATTATGAACAGTTGTCCTTAAAACATTATCTACTGAGTTGAAAAAAAGAAATTAGGGCTGTATTAAACTCATGTAATGCTCATGGGGTCAAAAATTTCTAAGCGCTCTCTAATTGAATTATTGCTTCAACTTTTAGCTATCGCCTACACTGAAACTATGTAGAATAAATAAGCCAAATAGACATATAAAGTCAAAACATTTAAATAAGGAAGTTGAAGGAAAGGGCTTCTATACATAGAGATAGAACTACTGCTTAATGATCAATGATGTAATATCTGCAGAAATCCTTACATAATTCAAGATACAGTGAAGATGCTCCCAAATCAAGATTGGATTCCCACATACAGGCCACCAAGAATTATAGTGGTTAAGGCTACCATCAGCAGGGAGTAAAGATTCTACAAGGAACAGAAATTCACATTTGTCATTCTTAAGAAGGGAGTGAGGAGTAAGAGGAGAGATATTATATTCTTCAGAGTACCCTTGCCTGCCTGTTCTGGAGACCTGGTTCCTTGCCCACTTCTTCCCACATAAAGAGTTGCGAAAAATGACTCCAGTGCATTCTTGTAGCTGGGTAATTGAAGGTTAATTTCTCGGGCATTTTGTTGCAGACATCGGGCCAGCTTAAAGTCTATCCTTGCACTATTTTTCTCTATTCTGAAGGAAATCGTAAATTCACAAATCAGGAACCTCTTAGAACATTCTAGATTTCCAGAATATTCAGAAAAGATATCAATATAATTTGAGGGGGCAGGGAGAAGACATACCAATTAGGAATCAACAATGATGGAGATGAACACAGCCCTTAAAGGGATTTGGATCTTACAATGATGAGAAGCACAAATATAGTGTAGACAATGGAAAACAAGTCGGAAAGAGCTGTTGTGAAATCCAAATGAGAAGGCAAATTAAGTTAAGAGTAAATTGAGATCATATAATTATAAGCCCTGAAGGATGCATGATTGTATTGATGATAGTAAATATATAATCACTTACAATTTTTTTGTTGTTTTGAAAAGAATTTAATCCAACTAGCCATTAACTGATACTTATATTACAGTTTAATTCAAAAAGTTCACTTGTAACAGCAATGAAAAATAACTAGCCATACATCACATGTGGATATTTTTTAAAAAATTGATTAAAGAGAAAACAATTTTGCACCTGAATTTATTACATTATTTTATTAGTGATTTATTCTACCCCTTATGTTTTTATATTAAGTATCTTTTCTTGATTTAGATATGCTTTGAAAGAGCAAGAGTAGATGAGCAATGGATAAGGAGTCAATAAAAAGAAATTCAGAACAATAATTCTTAGGTTTTGTGAAAATATAATGGAAACTTATCCCTGGTTTAAAATTTTGTTCATATTTTACCATTAGATGATGTCTGGCTTACCAAAGAATCAGTATCTAGTACTATTTTAAAATTAGTAAAACATAACTTTTAATGTTTATATTATAACTAATTAAGTTAGAAAAATCACTTATAACTTTGAGGAATGTTTTAACATTTCGTATAGTTTCTCATTCAAAATAAGTTAAGTTCTTCAAAACTGAACTTGAGAATTCCAAGTGGAAGAAAAAAATATTTTGAGAGGAAAGAGTCCTAAAGAAAAGGAGAGACAGAACAGATATTCCCAGTTTTCTATCTGGTACAGTGTCTCAATATCCCTATTGCATTAGTAAGTATTTATAGCTTGATATTGAGCAATTGTGTAGTCCTCCTTTTCAGGGTTAGTAAAGATTTATCAAAATGTATAAATATTTTTACTTAATTAGTAATTTTCTATATGAAATACTAGAAATACTTCAAAAAAATCAAATTGTGATTAGTATTACAAAGCGGTGCTATACATTTTAATAAAATATACATACATAGATAGATGGGCTCCGGTATGTGTCACTCTCAGCTGACTGTCAATTAGTTGTCTTAGCTTCAGGAACCTAAGTCTCACTTTGCAGATAAACTTCCCTTAGCTGATGACTGACCATGTGGAAAGGTCAACATTCTCGCTCCCTTGCCTTTGGATAGAGAGAATTTTGAGATGAGACTTTCCCTTTCCCCTGTGGGGTGGAGTCAGAGCTATCCTCTGAGATCGCGAAGCTGCCCTTTTAGATGTACTACCTTCCCTTTCTGACTTCCTCACTCCTACTGTTGTTTTTCCTGACATATTTTCTAATAAATAAATTTCACAGGAATTCTCGTCTCAGTCTATTTCTGGATATCCCAAGAAAATAATATTTTTTAAGTAGGTATATAATTGACATATAACATTATAAGCAATAATATTCTGATTCTTTCTTTTTGATTTGATGTTGATTTACATGAACTTTAATGCCGGCATTAGATAATGCATGTTATGTCAAAAATTATTGAAAGATTATTGTATCAGTCTTTATCCTAAAGCAAGTCAATATAAATGTTATTATAAATAAGACCTATAAGGTAATATGGTTACTTTATATAATAAACTAATGATAAGATCATTGATATTATCAATGATAATATGGAAATTTGGGGATTTCTTGCTCTGTGAACCACCAGCATAGATTCATATAAATCGGATATTTTCCAAATTTTCATTACCAAATAATGTAATGCATTTTAAAAGTAAAACAAAAAAGCAAGAAAAGGAAAAAATGTAAAAAATCATACACAAGAATTAAAAATGTAGAATTAACAGAGTAAACAGATTAATGTTTATTTTAGATTTAAAAAGATATTAGTATATAACTAATGAAACATATGATTTCAATGTCAAACACAAAGATTGGTTTTATTTTGTTTTTATGTACTTTTATAATAAAATTATTTTTAAAAAATAAAATACTATTTTATAGTACTGATAATACAAAATATATACATATACAAACTTCTAAAGTTATTTGCAAAGCTTTGAAAATACTGATACGTGAAACATGCATTAACCCAAGAAATTACCTTTGATAGAACTAATTATGATTTTAATCATATCAGTTAAATTATATAAATTTTGTTGGTGGGATTGCAAATTGGCAAGACACTATGGAAAACAGTTTGGAGAATCTGCAAAAAATTAGAACTACCTTATGAGCTAGATTCCACTTCTAGGTATTTATCCAAAGAAAACCAAAATACTAATTCAAAAAGACATATGCACCCCTCTGTTCACTGCAGCACCATTTTCAATAGCCAAGATATGGAAGCAACCTAAGTGGTCATCAATAGACGAATGCATCAAAAAGAGGTGGTCCACATGTACAATGGAATATTGCTCAGCCATAAAATAAAGAGATCTTACCATTTGCAACATGGATAGACATAGAGGGCATTATGTGAAATGAAATGTCAGAGAAAGACAAATACTATATGATTTCATTTATATGTGAAATATATGGAAGAAAATAAATGAACAAACAAAATAAAAACAGCTCATAGACACAGAAAAACAGGTGATTGCCAGATGAGGGATGGTTGGGGGACTGGGTGAAAAAGGCGAAGGAATTAAGAAGCATAAATTCCAGGTATAAAAACAGTCATGGGTATGTAAAGTACAGTGTAGGGAATATAGTCAATAACATTGTAATACTATGTGTAGTGCCACGTGGGTATTAAACTAATGAGGGGTGCACTTCGTAAATTATATAAATGTCTAATCACTATGCTGTACACCTGAGACTCAAATATTACCAAATGTCAACTCTAATTGAAAAATAAAAATTTAATAAATAAATTCTTCCTAAGACTAAACTATTTCTTAGGGAAAGAACCTTATTCATATATGCCAACATATCAAAATAATTATTATTTTTTCTCTCAATTGGCACATGAAATAAGAAAAATCAGCAGTCACTGAATTTAGCATTTCTTTTCTCTATTTCACCAATCATTTTTCTTGAATTCAACCTAAGAGTTAGGCTTCTATTCACAAAAAGTAAATTAATAATAACAATAATAAATAATAATAATTAACGCTAGTAGCATGTTAACTCTTGTTTTGCCGAATAATAATTTTATATATTGCTTTAAAGTGTTACAGTTTAGCCTATATCATTTTGACAGATTCTTGAAGAATGTAAATGCTACCTAGAGATGAAGATCACTAAGATCTGTTCTTTATCATCATACAGATTTCATTCTTGCTATAATGGCATACTGTCTTCTCTACTTTCTTCATTTGATTCCATGTAACCTGTTTTATAATGTGCATCACCTAACAAACTGAGGTGAACATTTACTTGTTTCTTTTACCTTGTTAAGCACTCTGTCTTAGATTTTAAATAAAATTACCTAAAGAGGTATTCCCTTATTGACCTCATATCATCTGAGGGTAAAACTGACACACAGGGTAGAATTTCCTGTGCAATTAGCCTAACAAAATGTAATTATTCTATTTTATTTCCACTGGAAGTAGAATTGTCATTATAAATTTATTGTCTTATTTACTGGTTACTTTTCCTTTTATTATTTTAACTTTGGATCAGAACTATGTATATTAAGTGCATGTAAAGTCACATAAAGCTGCAGACATCCCAAGAAGAATTTTGTATGCTAGTCAGAGATTTGGTGTTACTCCAACTTTCTCTTGAGATATATTTATCAGCTGTATGTTTTTAATCCTTTTATTTCAATCTTTTGTGTCTTTTTTGTTTCTCATATACAGTGAATTCTTACGTCTTACTTTCACTTCTTCCATGTGTGGGCTTTTGTCTTTTATTTGGTAAATTTTAATACGTCTTCATTTGTTTCAATTTCTGTGTAAGGATTTAATTCCTCTATCCTGTTTAATATTTTTTCATTTCTTATACCTTATTTTTTTTTTCTGATTCAATTCTATAAAATGTTCTTCTGGTGTTTAAAATTTATATAGACTTTTATTATTTTTTTTTTTAACTTAAGAAACATGTATATAATAACTTCTATTTCTTGAATGTATCAATGACTATATCTTCATCTTGTAAAGGAAACACATTAGTATACCCCATGTCTTTTGTTCTCTCCATCTCCCATTTTATTACAAATGCCTAGAATATTCTGTTAACATAGAAATTTTTTTATTTTTTTTTCCTTTCTTCTTACATAATAGTATATCATTTTGTTAAAATTATTTGATTATCTATATTAATACTGTGCTTCAGAAAGCATTTTGTTCAGTTTATCATTTATTTTTGAGGTGCAGACACTCCTCAGAAGTTTAGTTCATTGATTTGGAAAAGGACCAAAGGTCAGACCATAATCATATCAGTCTTAGGATAGTTCAAGGTGTGTCCACGTGAGGGGTAGGGCATGGGGCATAGACTTTCTAATAGAAAATCTCAGCACTTTACTTTGCAACAACCCAGCAAGAAAACCATCAGTATTTCACCCCAAATCCTTGGGAAATATTATATAGGAAGAAGGCAGTTTTGCAAGGTTGTAATCCACAAACACTGAGGTTGGATTGGGAGAAATTAAGGACTGAATGCCAAAGCATGTCAACCCCTACCTACTTTTATTTTTTCCAGTAAGATTCGTGCTGATATAGATGCCCACAGCAGTGGTCTGAGGAAAGGGCTCGGCAGTAATTGTCCAAAGGGAAGGAAGTAGGAGGGTTAGGTGAGAAAGAAAACAGAATTTAAACATTTTCACTGTTGTCTCTAGCTTCTTTCTGCTCTAGGCTGTGGCCACCTACTCCTCACACAGAGCTTTTAAAATACCGTTGTTGTTAGATCTTGGATTCCGTCTGCCGTTTAGTGTTCAGACTCATTTTTAGAAGTGGCAACCAGCAACCACACAAGTTGGACATGTTGAATATATGAATTTGTGTGTGGGGGGGTGGTAAGTTTGTATGTGTGTTTAGTATGCATGGTTTATGTATTATTTAAAGATTTTCCATTCATTGGTTCACATTTTTTCCCATAACACTTTCCTCTTTTAAATTGTTCACATGTTTTTATTTTATTTTATAATTTTATGTTTATCAACTTTACAGCTATATAATGCTGTTATAGAGTTGAAAATCTGTTTATTTTGCAATGAAAAAATCCCCATTTATAATGAAATATTCAGAAATATGAACTTATAATATTTTTTGAAAGACAGCTTAATGAAGTGTGACAGTACCAAGCATCAGCTAATAAATCTTTGTGAAAAATAATGTTTATGCATTGATAACTCACAAATGTAAACATAGAATAGATAACATGTGATGACACTTCTGAAATCTTTTGCAAAATTTTGTTCTTTTATGAATATAATTGAATACTGCTAAATATTACCTCTTTTATGACTTAATAATCTCCACATATTATATAAAGAGTTAAACTATCTTATCTTTTTCAAACTATAAAGCTATACATCATTCAAAGGAAAAAGTCAATATGTCTTTTCTATGCACATACTTACATGAAAGCATCAACATCAGCCTTATATCAGAAGTACCGAGGCAGCAATACTATAAGACAACTAGTTTTGATTGTTGATTTTCTGCACTGCCCACCTCCAAGAAGGCAACTTTGTTCCATGAAACACTCGCTATGCTGTCCATCAGTTTCATCTCTATTTGTCTCCTTTCTCCAACCTAATTCCCGTTTTCCTCTTCTTCCTTCTCCACCTGCTTCCATTTGTTTTTGCTGTTTCTTGCACGATTTATGTCTTCTTTCTTTTTCACACTTTTGCCTCTTTTTAAAATTATTTTATCATTATCGATTAATAATGGTACATTTCTCATACGAATAATACCAAAGATGGCTATAACCATTACTCATTAAATGCTTTCCATATGCTGGACACTGTGCTCAGCTTTTTACCATATATAATTAGAATTAGTGGTGCTTGGGATTCTAGTATGGTCTGAATGTTTGTCTCCTACCTCCCAATTCATATACTGAATACTAACCCCAAGGTAATGGTTTAGGAGGTGAGGCCTCCTGGAAGAGATTAGGTCATGAGGGCAGAGACCTCATGAATGGGATTAGTGCCTTATAAAAGAAACCCCAGAGAAATTAGTCACCCCTTCCACCACGTGAGTCACAGCGAGGAGGCGCCATCAATGAGGAAACAGGCTCTCGTCAGACACCAAATCTGCCAGTACCTTGATCTTAGATGTCCAGTCTCCAGGACTGTGAGAAATAAATTTGTATTGTTTATAAGCCACTCAGTCTGTGGTATTTCATTATAGCAGCCCAAACAGACTAAGAAAGATTCAATAGAAATCAGTGCGTGGTTTTTTATTACAATTATGCTCTTGTAAATTTGAAATTAGATTAAAATTAACAGGCTAATAAACAGATTAAGAAAGGTAGTTTTAAAAAACAGCTGTGTATATTTACTTTTAATAAAATATGTAGTCTCTGTATGTATACTTTTTCCTGTTTATTTAGATATTTTACTGAAAATGGAGCAAATATACAACACTACAGGTTTATTTAAAAGAGAGTTGAAAAGAAATAAAAATAAAATTGCCCATAATTCCTTTAATGAATTGTTATTCTTTGAATACTCTGTCCTTATTCTTTCCTTTGCATTTGAATGCCAATCAAAAATATATAGTGATGTATAATAAATGTGGTAGTTGTTATTATATACAGCACTGATATTTAGGAGTGCCTAAAAATTGTCCTTTTTAATTATTAAATTCTGTATTAAATTGTTTTACAGGAAGTTGATACTATTAGACTGAACCAAAACTAGGTCGATTTAAGAATAAGTGCAAGTTGTAATTTGCTTTCCTCAGCTCTTTCAAATATAATAAAAATATGTAAAACCATTTGCATTGTAATTGCAGAAATCAAATTAGTTTCACTTTCTAGATCCAAAAAGAAAGTGAAATGTGTAACATTATTTAATTTTAAATCACCAGAATCTTGAGCCAAGTAAAGAAAAAGGTGAAGTAGACATACTTTAGGCTTTGGGTGAAGAATAATAGAAAATAAAGACACTTTAGGGAGCTATATATTTAAATATATATATATATATATTATATTATCTAATATAATAGATATTAGATAATATATATTATATTATCTAAATATATATTTATATATATATTATATTATCTATTATTATAAATAATATATATTTATTAATAAATAATAATATATATTTTTATTATAAAAATATAAAATATACCCCCCAAGAGTTTATACTGTCCTGGGGAGTGATAGACCAGACAAATAGCCAGATCTGAAGTACCAGGTGAATAATGCTAAAGAAGTTTAAACTTATTTTGAATTTATAGGAAACCAATGAAGCATTTGATTTTATTTTAGGAAGATTAGTTTGGCTGCAATATGGAGTAAATATTAAGAAAAACAAAACTAGAGGAGAGACTACTGTTAAAAGATAACTGCAATGATTCAGGAGAAAAATTATGAGAGCCTGGAGTAAACAGTTAAAATAGAGAGGGACACCTTTGAAGGATATTTCAGAAGAGAATTTCTTGTACTTGTGATGGATGCAAATGGGAAACTAAGCAACAAGAATGACTCTTGGGGTCTTCAAGAGATTCTTTGAAAAGGATACCTTTTACTGGTACAGAGAATCCAAAAAGAAAGAAAAATGTTAGAAGGTGGCAAATTTTGTATAGAATACACTATGATCATGATACATGAAGGCTATCCAAGTGGACATCCCTAGCAGACACTTTTACATATGGGATAGACTTTGTTCAAATAATTGGCATATGTTTTACTAATAAAATTAATAAAAAGGGTAGATGTGACATTGTCTTTCATAATTTAAATGTTGACTTGTATATTTTATTAATAACAGTTTTAATTCAAGTCAACTTAGTTTTTAAACCTCTGGCATTAGCTGGAATTATGTAGTGTTCTCAAATTAAATGTTTTTTATTAACTGGTAAGAAGTGAAATAAATATAGTAGACAAAGCAGAAAAGGGAATGTTAGTATACATACACCTAGTAATAGTTATTTTCCCTTGTTCGTAAGCAAATATAAACTTGAAATCATATATTCACTAATCTAACCAATCTTTTTATTTAAATATGATGCTGGAGCATTGCTGAAAAACTGGTACAAACATTCACCTCTAGTGACATTTTTACTTGTTATAATCTTTTGGAACACAATTTAGCAATATGTAGCATATTGCTATAAAGGGAGCCATAAAGGGATCCATAGTTTGGTTAATTCTACTTTCACTGTTTATGCTAAGGAATAATTCAAGATAAAAATATAGTGTATGTACATATTCAGTATGGCTCTAAAACTATCTAAATATTCTGAAGATTTAACAAATAATATAATATCAGCAAAATGCAATAGTATATGTCCATTACAAATTCATGTGTAAGGAATGAAGGATGAAATTAAAAGATGTTCCTTTTGAACTTGAATCTTAATAAGTCTTTTTACTCAAAAAATTTTAATCAGTTGGAATTGCATTTTCTTTTTCATGGGACTAATTATACAACCTGTTTTAAATCCTAAATAATCTTTACATATCATAATTATAAAGCATAGTTTCCAATATTTATAATAATTACAAAATGGAAGATCTTCTATAATTATAGAATAATCTAATTGTATCCAACAATGTAAATGTTAATAAATTGAAATGGAATGAGAAGAAGAAGCAGGAAAGGATAACCCATATTTATACTATAACCTATCATAACTGGACTATGAAATACAATCTAAATTTGACATATCAGGAAATAGGTTTAAATATATCACTTAAAATATTAGTGATTATTAGGATAATTAAAAACAATATTATTAAATTATGTGTCAATGAAAATTGAAAGGGTAAAGAGAAGTGGAGGATAAAGGTTAATTCCTTACAGTTTTATTTAGGATCAATGTGATGAATCAAGAAGTAGAAGAAATTATTTCAAATTGTTGTAACCTCAAGAATAAATAAAAACATATACAGCTAAGAGTGTTTAAATCTGTAAGGCGGACTAGGAGAAAAGAGAAGATATTTTTACTTTTATGTACACTTATATGCTTTGTGTGAGGACATTTGAAAATATTACATCTGTAATATATTGTTTAGTTTTAAAAATAATTGCTATTAATATTTGATATTGAAGTTTGTTATTTAATAGGGAAAAGAGCTAAGTATAATATAATATGTAAGCACTATGATTGAAAATAGAATATATAAGCCTGGTAGCCAATATTCAAGTAATACATATAGATATACACAAAGTGATTATATGTCTTTCATTATTAAAATTTATTTTTAATTTCTTTATTTAAATGCAAATTTCAAATAAATTTATAAAAACATAAACAAAACTCTACTTGGAGACTGCTACTTATGATCCCACCACTATTTGTTTTTTAGAAATATTTAATTTCTTTGGAATTTGTTCTCTTTCCTTGACTTTTGGTTTTGCCTTTCTCTTTACTTCAATTAGGTCTCTTTTGATAATCAATGTCAGGAAAATAATTTGGTTAACCATAAACTAAAATAGAAATTTATTTAAAGGCTACCTGAGTGACTCATGAAACCAAAGACAAGAGTGAGATTGGGGCCCAAGAAAATCTTTGATTTTCTTTTTTGCTCTCCTTATCCCCGCGTATCGCCTTCTCCCTCTCTCTCTCTCTTTCCTCTCTCAACCAAATTTTATTGTCCCATACCGCCATAAATTTGACCACTCTAGCTCTCAGACTTTACTTTCTACACAAGCACCACAAGAAAGATTAAATTATTTTTCTTACTTCTTGTGCCAGAATTACCAGAAAAGGTCTCGAACCCGTCTTGAGAATAAGGTTTACGTGCTGTAATACATGACAATGATTGTATAGCAGTACCCAGCAGCTCTGTTAGTAGCTATGTGGCTAAAGTGGAGGAAAGTGAAGTTCCCAGGAAAATGTCGACCTGTGAGGAGAGCAAAGTGCTGGTTAGGAAAGCTAGGTGTCTGCTACCATCTGAAAGAGGAATGTGTTTATTTAAATATTATTTGTGTTCACAGCCAATTAGTGGCACCAAGCCAATTACTAGCACTATTTATCGTTTTCAACAACTTAACCATCTCCTACGACTCATATCACCTCATGCATACTTATATGCCTCACAGCTATGCCACTCGTTAATATGCTCAATATGCCCCATTCACCTTCCTTAGTTCCTCCTGCTTCTTGATCTTCCATTCACTCCCCTTTCAGCTGACCTTGCTTGTTCTTCAGTGTTCTCCATAGTAGAAGTGCCACAACCATCCAGCCTCCCACTTTGCTCACAACAGACACTTGGAGGTCATTCTTGACTTTTTTCTTATTAACCTACGTACACAATTTATCACTAGCTTTTAAATCTAGCTCTTATTTTGAGTCTGGAAAATATATAGGATGCTTTTCCTCTTGCCCAAAGTCATTGTGCTTCATTATCTTCCAAATTCTCTTATTCCCATCTCTCCCTTGTCTTTGTTTTTCTCTCTCTATAGCAGCCAGAATGATGTTGGCTAAATACTATAGAATCATGCATAAAACATTTCCCTGATGTTCCACTGAACTTAACATAACACCAATGCCTAACGGAGACTACGATCATCTTATGCCGATAATCCTCTTTTTCACTAAGTTCTGTTCATACTATACCGTTTTCAGTTTCTCAAAAAACAAAAAAAACAAAATAAAAACATATGGTTTTCACCACTCTTCGCTCCCTGAACTTTCTCTATTCTCTATCAAACAGTCCCTTGCTTACTGCCTGCCTGTATCCTTGTCCTGTAGGTTTAACCTGAAGGATCATTTCCTGTGAGGTCCACTATATCGTTACAATATAAAAGGCATCCTTCATTTCATTCTCTCTCCTAGGTACCCATTGCTTCCCTTTATATAATTCATAAAAATGTGTAACTTTATCGGTATGTATCCTGACTGGAAGCCTGTTTCCACTATGAACTATAAGCAGTGGAACAACAAGTACAGCGGCATTTTGTTTACCACTCCCTGTGTAGCAAGAACGTTGTATTTGGTGTCCAGGAAGCAGCCTGCACCTGTTCTGTGGGTTGCACAGCTAGCAGAGTTGTTTGACTCAGGAGCTGGGCTCTAAAACAGTTCATAGTGAACAATTAGCCAAAAACTTCATAGAAATAATTTTATTTGTAAATGTAAAATATATAAAATGATACAAATATTAAACAAAATCAAATTTATTGTTTTTCTAGTTACACAGAAAGTGAAATCAGTTTAATTTATATAGTTAAATGTATTATAAATACTGGTAGATGGGTTAATAAGTTCTACTCATTAAATATTTGTTGGAATCAGTCCAGCTTTAAATGTGTTTGCCTACCAACTATGTCTAAAAAATGAATAAACAGACATCCAAAGCAACTAATTCCTATAGCTACATGTAATCTCTTCAGATTCTGTTTTATTAGAGTCTACTCTTCAGTTATACGTATATAGGGCTTTATTTTATTTTCTACCTTTGCTTATGAGTATGCTGAAGGAAATTTGAAGGATAATGAATTTTATGGCATTCAGAATTTCTTGAGTTTGACAGTGAAGTTTGATCTGTGTGGAAAATTTGTCTGGTGAAGTTTGATTCATGACATCGTTGTGTCCTAGCTGATTGTCAACCTGGAATGCCATGCTGACTCTGCAAGTCTATAGTGATCTTTCTGTTGTCTCTTACTCTTGTTGTGTTTCCATAATGCTGTCATCAGCATATTGCTGTTAATGAATGACTGCCTTGAAGATTTTTGTGTCATATAGAGTTTATTGTAAGAATTTTTATATACATGAATATTAAATCAGTATAATAAAGTAAATTCTTCACAATTGCTTAAAGTGAACCTTTTCTTAAAAAAAGGAGTCTCATATTTAAAGCTAATTTTTAAAACAATGATAAAGTAGGCGGAGTATAATATCCTGACCTTCCCGAATAAAAATATTAAAGAAAACTAGAGGAATCTTTGCTATACTTGCAAGATGTCAATCTCAGTATTGCAGGCAGGTTTCTGTTTTCAGGTACATAGATTTCTTTTATAGGCACAACTTTCAAGGATGAATTAAGTTGTTCTTTTAGTTAACACAATGTAACTCTCCTAGAAATTCCCAATAACTATATTGAAATGCCATTTTTCCAAATTGATTGACTGTGTGTATGTGTGTATTTTTGAGGTTTTAAAAGGGCAATAAACAATGCCCTTTTTCACGCTCCTGAATTCAAAACTAATTATAAAAATAGAAGATTTAGAGAGATTGAATTATAATACAATCCAAACCTGTATTGGAATGCAGCCATATAATCTTCCAGTACATTCTAAGCTGAACTGAAGTGACCCACCAGAGTTGCTGACACAAAGGGAAAATTGTAACCTCTCCCACAGGGCAAGAATCTGTAAGCTTATGTCTGGACAAGCTGAGATTTCATCCTGTGGGCAAGCTATTGCCAGTAAGAAGCAGAGCACATTTGTTTATCCCAAGGTCACCTTCCAGTTTACAGATGAAGAGGAGTGAGCAAGAGGTAGAGAAAGAAACCAAAAGTGTACTTCTAAGCGGAAGTCCTATCATGCAGATATGGACCAGAGTGACAGATATGTCAGAGAATTCTTCTGATCCCTATTTCCTACAGAAGATATTTTTACATTCATTTTTTCCCCTAATTACTTTCATTAGATGAATCAGCTTATTAATTTCTTACCCAAAATATAAAATATAGGCAAGACTGAGGATAGCTGTGTGTGTGTGTGTATCTCCTAATCTATCCATGAAAATATGTCTCATTTGATGTGAGAAATACAAATCCTTAGACACACATTTGATTTGTACCTGTTTAATGCTATCACTGTCTTTTTGCTTTCTTTTCCCTTTTTCTCTAAAGCATTTATATAGCCTAGAATTACTAGAATAACCCCACAGTTATATCATTTACAGTACGCTCCTGTTTAAATTTATAGACCGTACAAATGCCAGACATTTTACTGGACTTGTCAAGTCACCAATATTAATTTTCTATAGTAAATGCTTCTGCACTATGTCAGGTTCACCAGCTGGTGTCCAGTGAATCCTCTCAAACCTCATGCATTATGTCTCACACACCTATTCCCTTATTTCTTCCAAAAAGTATCGAGCACCTAGAATGTGCCAAAAACTCTTAGGCAGTCAATTAGGAGTCAGTATGGCTCTAAATAGACATGATCCTTGCTATAAGGACCTTGAATGCTAGTGCAGAGGACAGACCAAATATGAACAAGCTGTCAAATGTAATAAAAGAAATGATAGTTGAAATGAGAGACATTTATAAAGAAGAGGTTAAAAGAGAATCATCTGGAGATGGGAATCTAGTTTAGAGAGGGTATCTCTAAATCGGTAACACTAAATATGGAGAACATTCCAGATGCAGGAAATAACATGTTAAAAATGTAAGTGTGAAAGATGTTGGTCCACTTAGGCAACTGAAAGAAATGACTAATGGTCACTTTTGTAAGGTGAATACCAGTATGAAATGGAGTTAGCATAATAAGAAAGGGCTGGGAATGGCAGGGGCTATACATTATTGTAAAGGTTTACCTTCTATTGTATAGACTAGCACTGTTCAATAGAAATACAAAACAAGTGACAAATGATAGTAATTTATGTAATACATTTTATTCAAATACATTTTATTTAACTTAAAATGCCCCAAATAGTATCATATAAGATACAATAAATGTAAAATTATTTATGAAATATTTTATTAATATTTTTCTACTTACATCTTCAAAATTCAGTGTATGTTTTACACTTTCAGCACATCTCAATTTGGACTAGCCACATTTCAAGTGCTCATTTGCTGTATGTGGCTAGTGGCTACCATGTTGTAATGGGATATTTTTAACAGGTTTTAAACAAGAGAGTGGTGTGATCCAAATCACATTTCAGGTTACTTTGCTGTTAATTACAGGTAAGAGGGAGTATAGAAGGTATGAGGGGAGATAGGAATACCAGTTAGGAGGCTGTCTTAGTTTCCTCTGGCTGCTGTAACAAAGCACTACAAATTGACTGACTTAAAACAAAGGAAATGTATTCTCTCACAGTGCTGGAGCCTAGCAGTTGGAAATCAGGATATCCTCAGGATTATATTCCCTCTGACATCTGTGGGGAGGGATCCTCCATCGCCTCTTCTAGCTTCTGTCTTTGTCATTGCTTTGTTTTTAGATGCATCCCTCTAATCTCTGCCTGTCTTAATGTGGCCGTCTCTTCTGCATACCTGCACTGCTATGTCCTCATATCCCTCTTCTTATAATGGCACCAGTTATATTGGGGGTTATGATTCTAACCCAGCATAGCCTCATCTTAACTTGATTGCATCTGCAAAGATCTTATTTCCTAATATGGGCACATTCACAAGTTCCAGGTGGATAAGAATTTGGGAAGGACACTACTCAACTCAGAACAGAGGCTACTGGGGTAAAAGATGGCAGTGCCTGGCACTCGTCAATGCTCCATTCCTCTGCTCACCCCAGTAGCGGGTCATAGTAGTGGCAGTAGTTTAAAAAAACAAAACAAAACAAAAAAAAAAAACAGTGGTTGTGCAATACATTTGATCTGTAATTAATAGATGTTTTAAATCTATTTTAAACCACAAACATCTGGGTGATATTTCTCTTTTTCAGTTACAGTTGACATCCAATATTGTATTAGTTTCAGGTATACAACACAGTGATTAGACATTTATATACTTTACAAAGTGATTGGTGATATTTCCTGATAATCACTAAATGCCTAGTGTGTTTAACCCAGAAAATTCATGTCCCTAGCTCCTAAAGGATCTAACTCAAAGACACCTCTTTTATGTCCCACTTTCTAAGACCTCTCTTAATTAGTTTCACCTTACTGGAAGAGTTTAATATTAGAAGAAATGGATTATCTGTCATAAACACTAAAAACATCAAATGTATATATGATATAATGTTTATATTTTAATACATATATTTGTTTAATGGTATTTATGGTACAATGTGTTCTTTGGTTAAAAAATACAGTAATGTTGGAATTGAAACAAAAGCATCATTTAGTTCTTGTTGGGTAAAAAAGTTCATATGCTTTTACATCTAGAATATTGCATTTGGTTATCTAGATACAAGTATGATTTCCATCTTCAAAGACATAAATCCCTAATTTACATTTTTGATTATCATTTTCTTAAATGAAGTGACGTGAACTCTTTTTAAATCTAGGTAAATTTTCAATTTGTATAATCTCTTATTGGATTAATAAATTCCATAAATGTAAAATATCATGTAAATGTTACATAATAATGTGTCCTCTTATTTCTTAAAACTATCTGCCATGCAGTCTCAAAGTGGTGAGTTGTAGAGATGTCAGAGAATTTCCTAGTTTAGGTATCAATTAGATGAAAATATGTTATCCAGATTGTTTTATTGATTTATTGTCATTTTCTCCAGAGCCAGGTTCTCTAACGCAAACATCTCTTATCTAAGCTGAAGGACAATACTGACCAGTAGAGCTATTTAAGTATATAGCTAATACTAATACTGATTCAAATACCAATACTCATTGTCGAAATTGAGTGAAGAATGCATAGGCATTCTTTGTGTTAGTCTCCCTATTTTTGTTATATGTTAGTAATTTTCAATAACAAAATGTAAGAAAATATTCATACATTTTAATGTCCAAGAGACCTTATATTCTATGTGAGGAGGTTTGATTTGCTTGATTACTGTTGTGCTTGTTTATAATTCTGCTGATATCTTCAGTGATATGCCCTTATTAAAGATGGGTGAAAATAATGTCTCTGTGACATGGCCTTTTAATTCTTGAGCTCATTCTTGGATTTGATGTTATTTAGCTATCCCAATCATTTTCCCTTTAGATTTTGCTTTCGTTTTTTTTTTAAGTAATCTTTTATTATTAGCATTGAAGTCTATTATAAGATGATGTTCAAATTCTTTTTGATCAATTAAATTTCTAGTTTAAACTTAACTCAGACACTTTGTGAATTTTCTTGTGTTGAACCATAATACATTTTAATATTAAAAGTTAGCTTTTCTCTTTCAGAGTGTCAGCCTTTCAAAATTATTTCTTTTTCCATAAATTTAACTTTTATATCCACGATTTAAGGTCTAAATTTATGGTTATACAATTTAAATCGTCTGTGTTCTTTTTACATTTTATGATTTTCCTTATTCAAACCTACTCTTTGCAAAACTTTCTCTTGCAAATTTTGGATAACAACACAGGTGTTTTTTTTTTTTTTTCTTCAGCCTCAAGGTACATATTTATACAGTAGTGCTATAATCACTATTACATATATTTTCTATATCAGGTTCTGCTAATTTTTAAGAATACATTTTATTTAGGTTCTAAAGCTAACTGCAAGTAGACCTTCATGTTCTATTTTTTCAGTTCATCTTTGCATCTTGTGCATGAATTTCACTAATTTCTGTGTGGGTAATTAAGATAATAATTTAAGATAAAATGGAATTATATCTCGGGATTACTGAATATTTTCTTTAAATCACGTGGTAAATTAATTGGTGGTCAAGAGTAAAGTTCAGTATACTTCAACTGTTTCTTTTCATGTTGCTTCCTTCTGATATCTTTCTTATATATAAGGTGAAAGGAGGTATTTAAGTTCTGTTCTAATTTGGCCTTTAATTGTAAAGCAATAAGAAAATCTGATAACTTTTTTGTGTTATGTTTTCTTTGATTATCTATTATACTCTTTTTATTATATGTTAAATTCATCAATCTTTAAATTTCCATGTAACAGAAAAGCAAGAGATCATGAATGATTATCTTCCAACAGCTATATAATCTTTATTTAATTTAATTTTGTTATAGAAATTTATCATAAGCTGTCATATTTTTTTCTACTGTTGCACTAAAAAAAATTTAATTCTTAATTATGTTTACCTAAGTCTATTGGAAACTTGTAATTCACTCTCTACTATTGAATGTGACATACTAGTGCATACATAATAATTAATTAACAGCTGATATTGTGAAAATGCTTGCAAAAGGGAGTAACAATAAATTTTGTTAGAAATGTCTTTATTTTTTTTAATTTCTGAAGATAACTGTTCTTGACTTAGAATTTGTTTTGCTTTGATTAGACCATTGGTTAATGAAGCTGTTTGAATATTTAATTTATCTTAACTTGAATTTCCTATCTTACAACTCAGACCAATGGGCTAGAGTTTATCACTTCTTTCCAACTACTAACCTTATGATGGAAGCCTTGAAAATAGAAATGTGAGCTGAAACATAATGGAAGCATTTGCTATCCATTCTTCACTCTCATTTGTGCTTGGTCTCTAATTCATATACAAATGTTTATATACCTACAGATTTATAACAAACTTTACTTTTCTGATACTTATGACTCTAACCTATTTCAAAAGTAGATAAACTTTTCTAAACACCACTTCAATGATAACAAACATATTGCTTCCTTTTCCTATTTCTACTTTCCCTGTAGTTTTCCCAACCCTAGTATAAGTCTAAATCAACACAACTTATTATGTTTCACTTTCATTTAATTTGGAAAATGCAGCCACATTTTCACTTACACATTTTAAACAATGAATGTTTTACTTCATTCGCATTACATTTTTCTGAATTATCTCATCTCTATTTCATTTTTGTCTGAATAGCAGTGCTAGAAGTTTCGAGGTAGGGAAGTTAGAACGTATGGATATTAACAATACGTAAAATAATTTCTGTATTTCAATAAGGTAAAATGAATTATATTTACCTAAATTACATATTTACTTAGTTAACTCATATAACTCACAGATTTCAGGCAAAGTTGAGGGAAATAGAGAGGGATGGGGAGGGAGAGATAGAGGAACGGAGAGAAAAGAAAGGGAAGGATAAGCTTTGTGTAATTGAAGGTCTTGGTAGTAAGGTCCTTAATGACTACTGTACCTTCCTAGAAAAAAATGAACTAAATCACGTTTTTTTTTTAATCATTAATATATCTTATTACACATTCAAAAGAAAATACAACAAAACTTTTTTAAAGCTAGTAAAGCAAAAAGAGAGTCTAGTGGAATCACATGAACTTCTGTGGAAACTTTCTCAAGTTAAACTTTCTAAATTGTATGGATCCCATTGAAAAATGATAGTAATAGAAGTAAAAAGCTCAAGATGAGATGTGATCATGTGAGTATAGGTCTCTCAGAGTGCAGGCACACAGCAGACACATTACATAATTAAGTTCAAGATTCCCTTTTGTTTTAAGTGAACATTTAGGACTGAGAACACCCCAGCCAGAAATCTAGTCAAATAAATAGACCCGAATTAATGCATTTATATTTGAGATCTGAAGAAGTCCTTAACTTTCTTCATGCATTACTTCCCTTGCCTAGTTATGAAATGATTGGATTAGTTTCAAATCCTTAAAATAGAGATTTCTAAATGTGTGGATTCCAGGAGAGAATTAAGAAGGAGAAAAATAAATGAAAAACTGGAATTCACTGGGTGGTATAATTTATTGAAAATGTTTGAGATTTTAATTGTAAATGCTCTGAAATCCTATCATTTTAGTTTATCAAAAACAGCTTATTAGTAACAGTATAAACATTTGGTCTTGAATTTAAGCAAATATCACTTCTGGGCCTTTTGGTTAACATCGAATGTAGCATCTGTTCTTATCAGTATAGCACAAGGAAATTGTCTCTCTAGGTTTCAACCGTAGTTCTGACTCAGTGGTTCCTGTATTAAAAGAAAAGAAGGCAAAGGTGGGGTTATGACCTGAAAATTAAAGCTCCGAATATTTAAGCTGATAGGCAAAGCACCAGCAGAGCAATGTAGGCGCAGAGAGAATCATGAATTGTGCACTAATCAAATTTTAATAAGGGGGACCGTTAGTACAGAAGCACATGATTACCAGTAATGCATTTTTGGGGTTTTGTTTGTTTTCCTTTTGCAGGAAAAAGTCCAGCATTTACAGAAGGCTTTTGCTTCAAGAGTGATAAATCCACCCAGACTGAACTTCCAGGATGTGATGTAAGTACCTATATAAGACCATTTTTACCTTCTTTATTGATATTCAGACCTCCACAGCTTATTTACCTCTGCTACTACTGTGTCCATGGATTGATTTATTAGAATGTAATGGTGCCCATTCATCTTTTGCTCTTAAATAATCCCCAAATACCTCTGGAACTAAAAAAGATAATTACAGACACTGACTAGCATACCAATGTCTTCTCTTTTTAAAATCAACATCTTTAATCCAGTCTTTCGAATTAATGAATTCACAGGCACATGGATGATACATATTAGAATACTAGGATAATTTATTTTTAAGACAGTACTAATTTATTTATTAACAGTTTAATAAAGTTTGCAGTCACTAAAGCCAAGGACATCATTTTTCCATGCTGGCACATAAAAGGAAACACAACTTAGCAAAGAAATTTACAATAATATTTTAGCTCTCAGGCTTTAGGGCAGGCTGCAAAAAGTAATTTAATTGAAAGTTAAAATAAGATTAAAAAATAAGTTTGGATACAAGATTGCTTCTAGTAACACTGAGTGATTTTGGATGACTTTGATTCAAATACCTATCTTTAAAAAACAACAGCTATGAAATTTTCATTTTGCCTAAGTTCTTGACTTTAGACTTCCTTCTGATTAAAAAAATTAATCAGATATGATAAAGAAAATAATTTTATCATATATGTAACATTTGTGAGAATTCTCTCCTATTTAAAACATAATTTTTAGCACTTTTTTTGACAAGTACAAATAGAATAGATATGATATTGTTTTATGATGTATAATATTATTTGTATGTCCTCATTATATTAAATAACATAAATATAGATATTACTTTTCTGTTGCCTTGCAAAATAAAATAATATAAAGTTATCTGTCTTTATTAGGAAATATACCAGTTTTGAATTTCAGTGCAAATTAATTTCAGGTATTTATGTACAGCATTTAATTTAAAAAAATAAAAGCTATGCTTTTATTGTGTATTTTCTGTTACATTTATTTTAATGTTTTTTCTAGATATCTAAATATTCTAGATATCAATATTATGACTGTAATACTTTCTGAATACCAATGTTGTATATTATTTAAGTGATGTCAGTGTTTTTAAAAAAATTTTATTACATTCAAAGACATATTTCAATATCAATCTCTTTTGGAAGGAGTTTTTTTTGCTTTTCTGTTTAAAATTTTTTAAAGATATTTTCTTCATATATTTAGTCTCTAGGATATAAACCTAGTATGTATTTTATAAATAACAACTTATGTATTTTTAAATCTGTTAGCCAGAGAGTTGTCCAGTGTGTAATACATCTTATTCCAATGTAATAAAATCATGCAACACAGGAACAATAAGCTAACTTAGAATTCTCCTACTTTGAACCCCTTAATTTTCAAATAAATTAACTGAGTTTCAGAAAGTGAAGTCATTTGTTTACTACCACATGATCTTTGTGGAAGTCTAATCTTTTATTAAAAGTAACATATTCTTAAAAACAAGGACTATTCCATTTTACTCAATATAAGGAAATTATGTTTGGGAGACTGAATTCTAAATATCTAAATGACTAAATATAAATCTAGAATGTAAATGATCTGTAGCATAATCAGGACTGCTTGTGAGGAATACTTGGTAAGAAATGGATGGTACCTGTGAGGGGATAACGAAGCTGTACCTACTACCAGCCTCTTATGTATTTGTCTATCAGTGCCTTATAATTTTCTTGTTGCCACAAAAGTTTCTTATACCATTGCTATTTAGTTTTCTAAACATGTAAATAAAAATAAAGCCATGAACATCGTTAATTCTTATTATTACATCTCCATTTATTTCTAGCTTTTTATATCTGACAGTGAGAGCTTAGTATATTTTACTAGATTGAATTGAGATTAAAGAATAATAATTTTTTGGTAACGAGTCCTTAAAGGATCTCCTTGTAGAAATGCCTGTTATGATTTTCGTAGTTGTTAACATCGAATAATAATCTTTTCTAAAGATTTTAAGTTTCACATTTCTTGGTGGGTAAAGATATATTCTAGGACATAATAATCAGAATCAGCAAATTAATTACCAAAGTTACGCATACAGACCCTTATGCCAGTAACTAGATGTAACTATAGCAGTAAACTTTAGAACATTTTGTATAGAAAATCTTGGAATATTTTAAATAAACAAATTAGAAATAAGTAAAGCATTTTAAATGTGATGAATTGTGTGACTATTTAGAATATACAATTCATCACTAGTGTAATTTTCCCTGAATGGGATATATTTTCTGTACTTTTGAATATCTATTTATAAATAATTTTTCAATTTTTCATGTGCAATAAAAATATTTTGTCTTTTAATTTATAATATTTGCTCACATTTTCCTCAGGAAATATAGTTTGACAGCATTTAAATTTTTCACAAATGTGATATATATACCCACATAGAATACTATATTGATAATTTGCTGTATTTGTCAGAAAAAAATATGAAAAATCTTGTAGATACCTTGCATGTTATAGACAATTCTTTTACTCACTTGCTTTCTTCCTGAAGCTTCCAAATATTAGCCACAAATTGTTGTTTATGGATCATTATGAATAATGTTTCAGTGATATGAATTTCAGACTATAAGAGACTACAAGTGTCCATTAATGTAATTTACTTGGGAAGATAGCTGTCGCTACACACTTAGCTTAGGATGGGAAATAAAATCCCCATAAGATATTAATTGTATGAAAACTATTAAAAGACATTACAAAAAAATCTACAGTGAATAAGTTCAAAGGTTTGTACAATACACTATTTTGCAACAGATTTATCAGGAGACTTAAAACTAATATTAGTTCACAATATGCTCTGCTTTGTAATGTACATGGCAAAAATTATTTAAAAATAAATTCAGTGTCTCAGCAAAGCCTATAAACAAAATAGTTCTTGCGATGAAGGAGATTGTTAAATAAATGATGAATGTGTCTTAAATAATCAATGCCAATTTAAACTCTTTCACCTTCCTCTGTCTGCACTGGCTTAGTTTATTGAAAGATCAAAGAATAGTTCCTTAGGTGTCACTTGTGTTATTAAGTATAAAGATGAATAGATGTAGTCAAGTAGCCGATTAGAAGATTACATTAAGAGGTAGATTTTTCTGATTACAGCAGCTATATACTAGATGCTTCAACATAGCACATATGCTGTCTGTTAATATTTTATAGCTTGAACAACTGCAGATAACACTTTGGTTAAAATAACTGAGAACAAAACCAAAATGCAGTGACAATTTTATATTCTAGCACTGAGAAAATTCTGATACTTTTATTAATCTGATATCTTCATAGATAGCTTTTTCTTTAACTTCCTGTTGATGTTCTACAGGAGGTTGGCTTTTTAAATGTGGCTGATTGACTTTAAATATAAATTTTCTTTTCAACTAGTGCCTGAACTGGACTCAGAATAGTCATAGGGGGTCTCTAAGTTGCTCTTTTAGGCAAAAGTACTAAAGTTTCAAAAGGGTTCTTTTCATTAGCATGTGTTTTATGTTTACATTTAATAAAAAGTGTTTATTAGTCTTGAACTTGCAAAATTTTGTTCATAATTTGAGTTTAGAAATTATTGGGTATTTCATCAAATATTAAGTTATTATTCATTACCATTGTTCTAAATGTCATTGGTGATTTTAATTTGCCTATTTAAAATTGACTGAATTGTGGCATCACACATATTTTGTCTCAATCACATATGAGTAAAGCATAAATCATTTTGGAAATGTAAACTCATACCACTGTGTGTTTTTTAAATATTGTAGCACATTTTCCAAATGATCCGATTTTCTTTATAAGTGCAGTTTTCTACTTATATGCTAAGAAAAAAAATAATACCATCTGTATTATGAATACATATTTTTAACTTAATTTAATTATCTGTGTATTCTCACTTAATGTTACTTTTCTTAGATTTTATTTTGGACGTCCTTCTGGCACAGTTAGTAGTGTGCAGGGAGTTCTAGCAAATATAAAAATAGTTCATCATGTTAAATAACAAGAATAATTAGTTTTTAGTGTCATTGTTTTATTATTAGACAAAGCAGAATAGTATTTTCTGTTACTAATACATTATGTCAGCCTATGGATCAAGCCCATTTCTAAAAACTGAATAAGTTATTATTTAGGAGCTCTTGCCCACCTGCTAATCAACTATAGTTTTCAATTAAAGCTTTCTATTTGGGATCCAGTCATTGCTGATCATCTTGAAATCAGTACTTCTTCTAATTGTGCAATTACATGCCCCAGCATTTAGCAGATGAGTATTCCCCCCACGTGCTTTATTTATATTTACTTATCTCTCAGGTATTTTGGTTTATTTTTACAAATTAAAAAATCTGAATTAAAAATTGAATGATATATTATTGCAGGTTTTCTTTTGACTACAGTTTTTCATATATTGAGGATAAGTTTCAGACAAGAACATTGATTAAAAACACTTATAGGAAAAATGATCATTTACCACAAGTACTTATTAACATGTAATGGAGGAGTTGCAGCTTATTCAGTGGTATAGCTCTAAGGATATCACTTTTGAAAATTCCTATATGCATTCATTTAACAAATATTACTAAGTGCTCCTGAAAGCCAGGCCTTGTTCTGGATACTTGGGATACATCCTTTAATCAAACAACCCATATTCTTTCAGAGATCTTGCATTTTCTACGGGGAAATTTACAAAAATAGTAAATATAATAAGTAAAATATGTAGTACATTGAAGGTGCTAAGTGCAATGTGAAAAGTTAAAATAGCACAGGGAAAGGATAAGTATGAATGTAGGGGTGATCTGGAACGGTCTAAGGGTAAGGTCTGATGTGAAGCTTTAAGGAAGTGAAGTGAGAATCACTTTTAGTCAAACATCCTTTTGTGATATGTGCATCATTTAGAGGTTATGCAGTATGGAAAAAATGCATTCTGTACCATTAAATCCTAGAATCAAACCCAGTGCATCAAGAGACTTCATGCCAAGGGAACATAGATTCCCTGAGGGAACAGCCAACTCAGCCCTCACAAAGTATATTCACTTAGTGTAAGCACTGAGAAGAGAGCTGGGTACAATCAACCATGCTATGAAAATTATGTTTGCTTTTTCTCTTCTCTTTTGTAGTATGTACTCTCTCTATCCCCTTTTTCCAGCACAGGCAGAATCACATTTATATCCTTTAGGTGTATGACTAGACTTCATTGTATATTAGCACGTCTCATTTATCAGAGGTATCCCAGTAAAGGAAACATATAGAAAGCACTCACTAAGTACTTGGTGAAAAATAAACAAATAGATTAATTAAAAGACTCTAATATTTTTATAATACTAAAAATCTATAACACATTAATATGTATCATTTTACTTTATTCACAAAAAAACCACAGAAGTGCATATTGTTATCCTACATTATTATTTTATAATACTTTGTCATATCTAACACATTTTGAAATGACTGCTTTGTACCTTTTAGAACAAAGTGTTAAGTTCAAATCAACATAGATAACCCGTGATTTTAAAATATAAGTGTCAACATACAGTTGCTTTTATAGTATTGCATTGACTGCTTCTTTATAAAATCCTGAATCCTTATCTAGGAGCCATATCATTCTTGAAATGCCTCCAGGTCTTTAATTCAGTTCTGGCTACAAAGAGTTAGGTAATTGATAATTCTTTTGTTGAGAGAATTCGTGGTTGAAATCCTCATGGGGGAAAAGGCAAGTCTAGGTGTTAACTATAAAAGTTCTTGCAATTATAAACATATTCATTAAAATAAAAAACAAAAGAATGCACAAGTATTTTGTATAACTTAAATTTTGTAGAGGAGGGAAAATAACTTTCACCCTACTTTTGTAGGTTTGTGGCTGAGAACACCTTATAATAAAAGACAGATTAATGGAGGAAAACAGAAGTTTAGTAACATATATACCTCCCACATACATGGGAGATACCCAGGAAAACTGAGTTACTCCCCGAAACAGCCCAAGCCACTGCCTTAAATACCATTTCCAACTAAAGACAAAGAAAGATGTTAAGAAATGGAGAAGACAAGACGGGAGGCCAGTGTTACCAAAACTAAAAGGGGTTCATTTGCCTTTTTGCCTCAAAGCCAAATGAGACACAAACAGCAAAGAAAGGTTTACTTAAGGAAAGAACACCAAGCCCAGAGACACAGGTTAGCTAGCACTCAAAGACCTAGCTCCCTGATGTCCTCTAGAAGATAGATTATATAGGGGAAAATTCATTAGTCATGGTAACTCAGAGAGTTAGGGTCATGGACTCTACTAATTGGTCAAGGCCCTGATGTAAGTCATGGCATTGCATTTTGCCTTTATGGGTCTGGAGCTGAAACACAACTGAGGTCAAGATGTTATCTTTAGTTTGACTGAAACTCTGTTTCTGTAGTCAACAGACCTGAGGCTTTTTTTCCTAAGACTGTTTGATGCTGACCAGACTCTGATGTTCTAAGGGCTTGACGATTAAGGAAATGATTGTGCAACATGTGCAAAGCTGGAAGGATGAGGAAAGAAAACAAGTGAGTCCAATGTTATTAGGCTAGACAAGGTCAGTTTGAATCCAGTAGAAAAAAAAAAAATCATTGTAAAGAAGTGAAGTTTTTGCACGGTTACACCAGTATAGGAGGTGACCAGGAAAAACACAATAAACAAGTTTACAATTTGGCAGATTTAAGTGGGTACCTTCTCCATTGATGAGTTTCTAAAGATTATATCGTCCTTCACTTTCTGGTACTAAGAGGGAGACACCCTTAAAAATAAAGATTTTCCTTATAAATGTAAATGGCTCTTACAAAAGATAAATTTTACTGCTTTCAGAGCTAATTCTTATGTCTTCACTTTCTTAAAAATAACCTGCTCAGGATAATGTTTATGCTAAAAAAGCATATTTGAGGGTGGCAGATTCCACTCCCTTTCACTAGCTTGTACCTTCTGCAAATAAAACTTCTGTTAATGATTTTAGGGGGAAAAAGACATTACAGTATTAGATAATTAGTGTGTTAAAAGAACAAAATTCATCCGAGTAAACTTGAAGATCTAATTGGCTTTATTAAGTGTTTCATAAATCCTAGGGCAATTCATCTAGCAACTAGAAGAGTGTTCCAAGAGGTTTTATAAAGGGAAGGTTTTTTTATAGGAGGAAAGGTGGAGCAAGGGAAAAGAAAGGATTATTTTTAGACTTGGGATTCATCTTTTGGGAGGAAGGAGCAGCAAAGATTTTTTAATATGCAGATTGCCTCTTTCTATGGGTGATAGAGGGGTCCCACATGACCGATTACCTCATCAGTGTTGATCAGAAAATTCCAGATTGGTTGATTAAGGTTATGTTCTTGGGAGAGCTTGCAACACCAATTAGGTGAGGTATTAAATCTAGGTTTAGTGTCACGGGCTTTAGCACAAGTGACATCATTTGGGGCCTGTGCTGTTCTCTTTAACAAGTGTTTCAAAATAAAGTGTAAAGTTGTTTCAGAATAACTGTAAAGAGCTAAAGGAAAAAAAAAAGTTTCATAAATGTTTGGCTTCATACCAAACAGGCAAAGAAATGGAAATTTTCATGATACTGCATTACAGAAAGTTTCCTAAAAAGAGCCACATGTATAACATTTACCTCATGCTCTATAAAGTAAAAAGACCAGGAAATGATACTTTTATATGACACCACATTGTTAAGATGTTAATTGATCTTTTAAATTTATAAAGCTGAATTACTATAGAGAAAATTTATACCAAAAGAGTTTAATTTGCAGTTGAGACTATTTGAAGAGTCAAAAGTTCTTTATATATCAATTTCTTCAGATTTGTCATTATTCTGTAGATATTTTTTATAATTTTAAGATTTGTATTTAATCCATCAAATTGGAGGAAAATTTGTTTAATGTATAGTTTAAAGTACTTTTCAAGAAGAAAAGTACTATAAACTGGTTTATCATTTTCTTGCATTGCATTGAGTATAACCTAAAAAATTGATGAATTGTTTATTTTTTAAGCCTAAGAAAAGAATAATGTAGAACTGGAAGTATAGTGTTTTTCAACTTTTAAGATTATAAGAAACACTTAATATTGTTCCAAAAATGTTACTTAGTAGCCTTTTTTAATTTATGGGAAAGTTGCTACAAACCCTAATTGAATCTGAAAGGATTAACTTTTCTACTTTCAGGAAATATCATTAATGAATCACTCTATGTGTCTTAAGCAATATGAAAGTAAAAGAAACTCAATGTAAACCATAAAAATATACAAAAATTACTTGTGAGTATGTTATTTTCTACTCTTTTAAAAGCTTTTTACTCCATCTTGATTTTTAGTATATCAAAATAAACATGTAAACACCAAATCATTATATATGTATTACATGTACATAAACATGTATTTACATATCCTTTTGGCATTTCAAATATAATTAATATTACTTTACTGTAATTTTAATAAGTAAATTTTTGCTTTGTGTGTGTGTGTGTGTGTGTGTGAAAGAACAGCATCACCATATGGCATAATTTTCTATAGAGGGGAATTTTGAAAAATGTAACAAAATTATATATATATTTTTTTCCTCCACCCAGCAATGCTATCCCTAAAAATCTACCCTGAATATACAGATTCATATATACAAAATAGCATCTCCATAAGGTTTTCCTTTAAGGACGTTATTTGCAATTTGTTGGAAAATAACACATATGTCCAGTGGAGGGGTCTGTTTCATAATGACTCCTAGTCACAAAATGGAGGGCTGTAAGGCAAAAAAGAGGGGAGGGTGAACATTATTACTCTTATAAGTATAACCTCTAGACTATGTTAATAAATGAAACAATCAAGATGTGAAGCAGTTGCATAGTATTTCATTTCTGTAATATTTTCTACATGAGTAGGTGACAGAAATTAGAATAATACAAATATTTACCCATAGGGAGAGCAAGAGAGAAATATAGATCACTGTAGAAGACATGACAATAAAGTGAAATATTTTGAGTATATATTTAAATATAGTTTTCATGGAAAAAGAAAACTCAAAGATTAAAATCCTTTTAAAATAGATAACTTAATGTGCATCAAACGTATCACCACAGGTAAATTTTTTTTAAAAAGTAATTTGGAACACTTTCTCTGGTCATACATCTTTAGTTGGCCATAGTCTAAAGACAAAGAGAACTGCAGAAAAATCTAAAATTTGACTCAGTAGTAAAATTATGTTGCTACTGTTAAAATAATTTTTAAGCTATTAATGTGTAAGTTTCAACTAATAAATTGAACTTTTTCTCTAAGATGAGAGAAAAGAAATTTAATGATTAAAATGAAAAAGTTGAAGGGAAAGGATCCTGTAATAATTTTAAATAGAAGCTGCCAGCATGAACTCATATTTACTAAAGAATATTTTTTTAACTATGCCCACTGAAAGAGTGTAAATCAATAGCCAGAAACATTTAACCTGAAAAGATTAAGCTTATAGACCTAACTTTCAGTATACATGCATACAGGAGGTGGATGGATATTAAAACAATACCACAAGTCAATCAGATTCCAAATGTACAGTATTCTGAGACAACTGACACTACCCTGAAAGAAGGAAAGTGCCATTAAAAACTGGGAATTATCTTAAACAAACTAAAGAGACATAATGACAAATGTAGTGTGTGTGTGTGTGTGTAGAGAAAGGAAAAACACTGGAAAACAACATGGCAGCTCTTAATTGTTGAGCCTAGTAGTTATGCAGGTGTTAACAGTACCAGTTTTTCTATTTTTAGGTGTGCTTAGACGTTTTCACAGTAAATGAAAGGCTATTTTATTTTTTAAAAAAATTAGAAGTAAGATTTCAATGGCATTTAATTGCATGCGGTACTAGTACTAAATCTTCGGTTGAGTAGTTCAGCGATATCATGTATTTGAAGAATATTTGAGGAAATTTGAACAAAGATAGCTATTAGATAAAGTGAAAATATATTGATATGGAAAGGTAAATGTCCTTACCTGGGCAGGAAAGCAAGTTTAGTAACTTAAAAAATGTACTGTATGATCTCATTTTGTTAAGGAAGAAAATGTGGAAATAAATACACAAAAGTTGATGTGAATATATTATTTTATGTATTATTATATATCCATATTAGAAATATATTATATTATTTTATATCCATATTTATATATTATTTTATATCCATATTTCTACTTATCTCTTTTCTCACATTTTGCATTGGACATATGTGCCTTTATAGTAATACATTTGTAATTTCAGTGTAGAAATATATTATTTAAAAAAAGCAAATCCCTAGCACTGTCATAATGCTATGAAATTATGTTTGTAAATTGTATTTAATTTCAAGTATTACTTTTACACAAAATAAAATAGCTTGGAAATTTTTAAGGAAACACAATTAAGACACTTCTAAAGTATAATTATTAAAAGTAAATATTTAGTATTGGAGTTTTTATTTTTTTCTCTAATTTGGCAATATATTGAATGCATTATGTTTAAAGCCCAAGATTATCTATTTTGTAAGTGATTTACAATATCCGTGGAGTGGTTAATCATAAAGAGAATTGTGTTTTTTAAATTATTACTGTCTCTACAGAGTGGTCATAGGGAATCATCTATTCTCATTAGTTGAGCTTTAATATTTCCTTGCAGTCCTCTTTGTGTTCTACTAGCTAAAAATAACAAAAAAGTATTGGGGCTTTTTGTCCTCACTGTATGACAAGTACTAGAATATTATACATGTTTATAGCCAGAGAAATGTTAATATCATATTTTAGTGATATTTGTGCCTCTGAAAATATTCAACCTATTATATTTTCCTCTTGATTTTACTGATGTATTTTAAAATATTACAAAGTGGAGCTAGATTAGAGTTTTATTAACAATTTGAATATCAGAAGGCTTAAAATACACTTGTCACAAGACAAAGAAAATACAATTTAATAAAGGTTTTAATGTTCTTAAGGGATAACAATCCATGGGTTGTGGATGCAGTAATTCACAAGCAGTGAAAATACTCTTCCTGGGGGATTGTGGACAAGAGCAAGTTTTACAGAGCATTAGAAGCGAAATATAGAATGGGCCATGATTGGATAGGTGGTTGGGGATTTCCTGGAGAGGAAAGCTAGCTAAACAGATCTCGTCTTATGGGTATGTGAGCTAGCTAAAGCTGAGTTGGAGGGTTGTGGTCGGTGTATGTAATGAGGTATTTCCCTGCAAGGGTGGGCTGACTTAGACTTAAATTTAAGAGGTGAATCTGGCCACTGGAGCAACCTCCATTTTGTGGGTTCCAATATACAAATTTCCTTTATCAGTTGCCTCCTTCTGATTAATACTCTAATTGTACTGGGAGGTATACTTAGAGTATTGATAGAAATTTAAGACCTCATTGCTCTTTATTTTGGAGTCAGGCGCTATCTCAAACTGGAAATCATGGATTAAGATATTGAGGTTTCTGCCTCTGAGATGACTCTTATTCATCTCATTTTCGGCATTCTAGGCAAAGGGAAAATTATTTGTCGGTTTCCAGCAGCTGCGTGCATGTAGTGTACCTTATAGAATGACTCTAAGGAGGATAACACAATATTTGTAGGGCATTCCAAAGCTGTGGTCCCCATGTTTCAAACCAAAATCAAATAGATCAAAGAAAGACTCCATTGAAAAAGTAACTTTCTTAAGTCAAAAGCTTATTCTGTGATCTTATGTAGCTGATTCTCCACTTTCTCAGAAGTGTTAATCCAAGTGTTGCAAGTGCTGTTGGTAACAGCACAGACACCTCCTTGCTCAGTGATAAATAGTCAAGGCCTGTTCTATCATCAAGAACTTCTTTGTCACAGAATCTAGGGATTTTTGTTGGGCAACTATTACTTTAGCAGTAGATTCTGCATTATCTTCAAGAGTTAAGGAGAGATTCGTGATCATAACCTCATTTGTACTTATATCTAGATGAGAGAGTAGGAACCTACCAAAGGAATTGATTCTGGAATCATGAATGCCTCTTCGTAGTTTCTGTTTGGTTCAATAATGCAAGTTGAGGGGAGCCGACCACTGAGAAGTCTGTTTGATTGTGAAAAGTTAGGGATACAGTTAGATAGTGAAAATGGCACTCTCTAGTTAAGCATCAGCCATCTGGGCATTCATAGGCCCAAGAAGAATGTTTTTCCTAAAACTGCTACAAACAAAAATAAACCCTGCTGGGGAATACACTGTTCCCATTAAAGTAATATCATTAATGGATTTATTTGGTTAGAATTTTTCATTTTCCCCATTAAGCATTGATCAGTTAGGTTTTCATCTAGTTTGGGAAGATAATTTTCTAAAATAAAAATTATAAACTCAGCAGAGGTGGGCGCTGATGGAAAAATTTGCAGTTCTAGGCCAGGGGCAGTTTGTTGTTGGGTAATCATAAGAATGAGGTGTTGAACATGTATTGATGTTTTTAAAAGTATTTCTTCCTGTCTATCTGAGCTCGTACAGTTATGCCAAGAGAAGTTAAAGCAAGGCATGGGATGTTCTGACTTTAAAAGTTGGATTTTGTAAGTAACTCCTAAGGGAAGTTAATTGTAGTTTATGGTGACAACGGGGCTGGAAGAAAAATGGGCACAGGGAAAACCAACATGTATGTTCCATCATGGATAGATCAGAGTTTTTCGATGACTAGTCCTATGGTATGAAAAGTTAACCCCCTCAACAGTGTCCTGGGAGAAACAGATGACAGTGTTCTTTCTGGGCCAATAACAAAGAAAAGGAGAAAAGGGCCTTTATGCTTGAAGTTAAAGTAGTTATGATCTGACACCTTGGGTGGAAGTTGTCTACTTCATGTAAGCTAGAGTTGAAGGCCAGTGGTGGGAGTCCAAGTGTCTCTTCAGCAGAGAAGTGTAGATCGAGGGTCGATGCACTGAAACTTGGCTTCTGTGCTGGTGCTGAGGAGCACTTGGTAGGGTCGCTTTCACCGAGAGGCAGAAGCGGACTTTTTTTTGATATCTGTTCCCAAAGCCCTGAGTTCTAGTTTGTGAGGAGGAAAGTTTATGGAATCTACATTAGGAAAGCCTTCTTTAAGCTGTTGGAAATATGCTTTGGAATAATACATAAGAGATTTGAAATACTGTGCTATGTCAGGATAAATCAGAATAGTGTCAATATGAGGTTTGACCATAAGGGACATAGGTCTGCCTGTGATAATTTCCTAAGGAGTTAATGTGTGAGTTTCATATGGTGTGCTTTGTGGAGTAAACAGAGCTAAGGGTAGATCGTCAGACCATCACAGCTCTGTGGATTCTGAAAACTTTGATAGTTAAGTTTGAGGATGCCATTTTTTTTTTTTCAATGTTTCTTGGTGATTGAGAACGGCGGGGCAGTAGTGATGCTGTGGGTGTGGTGCATGTTGTTGAGGGCCTGCACAATTTGTCTGGTGAAATAGCCCCTTAGTTGCTGGAAATTTCTCTAGGTATCTCCCAAGATGGTGTGACATTTTCGACGTTTTGTTGTTGTTGTTGTTGTTTCCCTTTCAACAGTAAGTGTATTGGCCTTTCTGAAGGGAAAGACCTCAACTTATCCAGAAAATAAGTGAACAATGACTAACACATACTGATAACCTTGTGCCAGAGCAAATTAATAAAATCCATTTGCAAATGTTCAAGTGATCTCATCAGGGACAGAGTTATTCTTCCTGAAACTTAGATGCTTTTACCAGGATTATGAGTTTGACAGGTCTTGCACCAGTTGAAAACTGTAGTTGTAACCGTAATGGTAATTTTCCCACCAGTATGGTTTCTTAATTTGGATGATTTTTTCCTGCCCCTTGGTGCGTCATGGAATGTCATATGTGGAGTTAGGGGCACCTTGAGGAAATCTGAGAGAACCAGGCAGGCTTCCTGACCTTCTAGAGCTTGAAGGACTCATTGAATTTACAACTCTGATTTTCGGTTTTGCCGTTCCCTGGAGGGAAAGTATTTCATTGTGAAATGATGACCTGTGATGTGTGAAGTTGAGTTAGAAAATTAATGGGCCTTTGAACCATGCAGTGGATTTCATCAATCTCTGGATGCAGTAGATTTGGCCTGAAAATCTTCCAGTGGATTTTCCTGGTACTTGGACTCAATTCTTTTAGTGTGAACCTCAATCTTAATTATAGTAGGCTTAGAAGGAGTAGAATGGCAGGCAGAAAGTCTTCTACTTGCACCCCAGTTTTAATAGGAGCACTGCTTGAAGTTAGAAAACCTTTTTGTACATTCCAAAACCATGTACCACACCAAAGGCATAGGCTGTCAATGTAAATGTTAACTGATTTTTCTTGAATGACTATGCATGCTCTGGTCAAGGCAAGTAATTCTGCCTGTTGTGCTGAATTACATTGTTGGAGAAGTCTGCATTCAATTAACTCATTCAGTAATGACTTGCTGAATATTTTAATATTTTCCCTGTTTGTTTTCAATATAGAATCCATCCACATATTGAATTAAATATGGGTTATGTGGGAGTACATGCTTTAAATCCAGATGTGCGGTAACTAATTAGATAATAACTGTCTCACAGTTATGCTCTTCTCCCTTACCTGATAAGGGAAGTAAGGTAGCAGGATTAAAGTTGTATTTAAGATATATATTAGAAGGAGATAAAAGTAGTTGATCATAAGTTATGAGTCTACTTGAGGAAAGATGTTCAGTTACAGCTAAGTTTAGGAGACTCTGAAAAACATGAGGTGTTTAGGGATGAACATCGTTTCCTATGGTCAGATCTCCTGAGAATTCTGCTAATCTAGCTGCAGCTGTGACTCACTTAAGGCACTTTGGGTAAGCTCTAGCTAGTGAATCTAGCCGAATCCTAAAATATTCAATAAGTATCATTCTTCCACCTCGGTCTTGAATTAGAATTCCTAAACCCTGATCATTCCACTCATGGACAAATAAGGTAAAACATTTGTCAGAGTTGGTAGGGCCAATCCTGGAGGATTTTGGAGGGCTGTCTTAAGTTCAGTAAATGCTTAGTCATGCTTATTTTTGTAGGAGTTCCAGTGCTGAGGTTTTGGTGAGCGCAAGAAAACAGGAAGCTGCCAAGGAAAAATTAGAAACTCAAAGCTGGCAATATCGCCATGCCTAAAAGCCCTCTATGTTGTTGTTGTTGTTGTTGTTGTAGATTTTAGAAAATTTTGTATTCTATATGCTTAGGAGAAAGTGGAATCCGCTGAACTCTTAAGTCATGTCCTAAATAGTGAACAACCTATTTGCAAAACTGAAGGTTTTCCTTTGAGGCCGTGTGACCTTTGTTTGCCAACAGTTGAAGTAAATATATAGAATCTAATTTAGAGGCTTCCTAAGTAGGAGAACATAGTGACAGACACTCACATATTGTAACAATGAGGACCCTTGTGGGAATTATAGGGTACTTAGATCTTAATACAGGGCTTGGGAAAATAGGTGGTTACTTCAGTAAATCTCTGAGGCAATATAGTCCGAGTATATTGCCTTTTGTTCCATATAAAGGCAAATAAATATTGGCTATTTGGAACCACAGGGATGCTAGAGAAAGGTGAATGAACATAAGTGTACTATTATGAGTCATTTAGGATATGGTGGGACCTTTGACAAGGCATTTGGATTGGGTACCCCCAGAAAATGAGGAATTGCAATTTTATTTATCTCCCTTAAATCTTAGGTGAGTCATCACACTTACCCTTTCGGTTTTTAATTGATAAAAATGGGAGTGCTTTAACATCTGGCTTGGGATGAAAACATTGTAAAAAAGAGAGAATAAGCTAAAGTCTCTCCTCTGGGTCCCTGGGGAGGAGAAGAACATTCTTTGCAATATAGCCCTTTGCCTCCCAGACCAGAAAAATCAGAAAAAAAGATTGTCCATTTGGTTCATTCAGTGTACCCACCTTTCAACACCTGTCCCAAATCCTGGCTCTCCCCAAGTTCTTTCTTGGCTCATCCTCAGGAAAATTGACCTTGCAATTTATAACTCTTCTATTTAAAAAAAAACAAACAAAAAAAAAAAAAAAAAAAAAAAAAACACGGGCCAGATAATCTTTGGGAAATTAAAAAATGTGACACTGGGGGTGAGTCTTGCATAGCTTCTAGTTTTAATGTATATTGAGGCAATTTAGGTAAAGATTTGATGGAGTCTCTTTCAATTTTTATGAGTTCAGCATTCTTGGTTATTCCAATGTTTGATAATGGAGTTTCCCAAAAAGTCTGGGAAACTTCAGACAACTCCAGAGTCTCAGAGGGTGACTCATCTTCAGTGTTATCTATACTAAATTGTAGGGCATATAATAATTCTGATTCAGGTTGGTCAGGGAATTCAAGAGTTATTTTTCTATTGGTAGTGAAATTTGTGCCCTCATAATTTAGATAAAAGGTCTCGACTGATTAAATTCAAAGGGACTGAATAACGAAAAAGAAAAGTATGGTTGTTCTTGGGTCATCTGGTTTTGATGGGTAGTCTCTTTGTATCTTTGAAACCCATACTGTTTTATATTGTTTTTCACTTGGAGGGCTGGTTTCTTAACATAGGTAAGGTCACCCCAGTGTCTACTAAAGCTATATATGTTTCTTCATTTATTTTTATTAGAATTTCACTGTATTCACTTAGAGGAGCTATAGGAACCAGCTTTTGTATATTTCCCTAGAAGCCACATCTTTGAGGTGGTTTGGAAGTATGAAAGATGGATTCAGCATTTGTTTTCTTTGAGAACAGTTCCTTTTCCAGTATCCTGTCTGTTCAGAGATGTGACATGGGCTTGAGGACCAGAATTGTATAGGTCAGGCCTTTTGAGTTTAAAATGTTAGCTGAAGCCCTTGAAATTTTTGGATCTTGAGGGCTGTGAATTTGGTAGCTTTGTTTGTTTTGTTTTTTTTTTTCTCTCTCTCTCTCTCTCTCTCTCTCTCTTAATTCTAAAGTACATTTAAAATGTTCAGCCAGAATACAAACTTCATCAACAGTCATGAGTTTCCTATTCTGGTCTATTATGCTGGATCATACTGGAAAGAGCCAGGAAGAGGCTGCTTATAAAGAGGGAAAGTGAGAGCAGATTGATTTGAGGAAGTTTTCAGTAAAACCTGAATGCCTCAGAAATAAAGCTTTGAATCTTGTTCTAAAATCTACTGATTCATCCTTTTTTTGTGTGTACAAGAGTCAGAATTGTACTTAGTGAGAATATTCTGGGAATGGCCTTTAAAAAATTCCGAGCCATTTTGTGAGCTCATCTAGCATCTCTGGCAGTAGCTTGGCTTCTGATCTAAGCTCCCCTTTAGATTTCATCCAGTCAGCCTCACTAAACCATTTTCGAGTTTCCAAGTCCTGAGTCGTAAACATTAATCAGGATTCTAAATTCCTCAGTTAACTTTGAGAATATTCCTTGATTTAGGGAAGTCTTTTACTATGGCTCATAGTTCAGACCCGAGCCATAGTGTAAAAATGGTTTGGGGAATAAATTTAGGGGCATCCTTGTTTTTATTAGGATTTTTTATTGGCCTGAGTTGTAAAAGGGAATTGAGTGATAAGATCTTCAAACCAGTGAGTTGAGAGTCTTGGGGTTGTTAGGAAGAGGGAGCGTGAAAGGGCAAGATACAGTCCTGATTAGAGGCACTGTGTGGAGTGCCTTTCTGATTGTTTAGATTTCTGTTGTTTTAACTGGTTGGTGGCTTTTCATGAGGCATCTTTAAAAGAGACATGACTTTTGATTCAGTAGCTTTTCATTAAACCTCAGCATACCGATTGAAGAAAGTATCCCATTCTTTTTATTTAGTTTTTCAGTGTCTATATTCAAAAGCTCTTCATAAGTATGTATGTGTGTGTATGTATTATGTATGTATGTGTGTATATACATATGTGTGTGTGTATATATACATACACACACATATGTATATATAACTGTGTCTAGTTCATAAGAGCCCCAGAATGGCTACTGTAATTCTAAATTACTTTTGGTTATTTCTTGCCAATGTATTAGAAATGTACAGTTATTTTGTACCTTATTTCTATATCACAAAAAGGGCAGAAATCCCAGAAGGTGTTCCTGCTCTCTTTAGATTGGTGTTCATTATTTTTCCTTATTGAAATAATGCTTCCTAATTTGAGAAGATTTACTATTTCTGGCTGCTTGTGCACAATTCCTGAGGCCTATGAGTCTAATTGTAAAAATCTGGAGTCTTTCACACTCTAGTTTTCCCTGTAAAAATCTGAAATCTCCCCAACCCAATTTTCCAACTGGAAGAATTAGAAGAAACAACTTCAAAGAGCTCAGAACACAAAATAAGTGGAGCTACCTCTGAGAGAAGCTTCCTAGAGATCCTCAAGGGGCAGCAACCCAAAAAATCTCTGTAGGTACCTTCACCTGCATCTGGGAGCCACACCCAGAATCTTCAGCTGAGAGCCTCAGATTCTGTCCTAGTTACCAATCTGTCAAATGATAAAAATACAATTTAGTAATGAGTTTAATGCCTTTTATTCAAGTGAAAACAATTGATGGTTTGTGAAGTGCAGTGCCTCACAAGTATGTACTTTTCCTGGGGGATTTTGGCTCTTGCCCAGAAGTTTTATACAGCATTAGAAGCAGCAAGATAAAGTGGAGCATGATTGTCTAGGAAGTCCTGTTTTATAGGGTAAGGTGAGCTAGCTAAAGCTGAGTTGGAGGATTGTCGTTGGTGTATGTTACGTTTTCTGCACAGTGAGGTGTTTCCCTTAAGTGTGGGCTGACTTAGTTTTAGATTGTGATTTGGAAAGCAGAATTCCAGGTTTCTAAAATACATAACATATAAAAATATTTTTCCACTACTTTTTTCACATTGTTTCAACTAGCATTTGGAGAGCAGATACTGGGCATCTGTTAGTTTTAATAATTCTGCAGACTTTTTTTTTTTTTATAAAGAACATGTTTGGTTGGCAAATATATATCTGCTTCTATGTATAATATACAGTTATAGACCTGCGGTTCCTTTCATCATAAGATATTTAACCCTTTTCATGTATACAGTCATTTAATAAAAATAAAAAGATGGTATTCCATGCACTGAGATTTTAGCAGTTAGTGAGAATAGACAAGTTTCTTTTCTTCATAAACCTCATATTCTAGTGGATGAAGACAAATAATAAATTAGAAATAAATTAGAAATAATAAATTAGAAAGATGACATTAAGACAAATCAGGTGAACAGGAGAACTTGTGCCTAGAAAAGACTTTCAAGGAAGACTTGTCTGAGAATGCTGCCCTTGAGCTACAACCTGAGTGATGGGTCAACAGTTAACAAACCTGAATAAGCTTCTTGACAGGAAATATTATAATACTCCTCGCTGCTTTAAGAATTCTTCATGTCGCTTTTGGTCTTGTGCGTCTATGCATAGGCTGTGCACATTTTAATCTATGTAACACCATAAATATGCAAAAACAGAAAAACAAAACACACAACTTCCATTGTGTTTTATTTCTACTTTAGAACTCTCCCTCTCTCCCGCTCTCCTTCTCTCCCGCTCTCCTTCTCTCCTTCTCTCTCTAGGGCTCACAAGGCTTAAAGGATAAAATTCACATACCTCAATTTAGCATCTATAGTTGCAAAAATGAATGCCCTTTCCTATTTATGCAATTTTTAGCTCCTACTGTTCCTAAACATAAGTTTTTTATTCTACTTAAACTACTCCAGCATAAATTACTTTATCCTGTTTCAGTTATTTAGTGTTATGGTTTGTTTGTTTGTTTTACTTTGCTTTTAACCATTTTATCTGGACCACCCCTCCCCTATAACATATAGAGTTTGGGCCAAACTCTATCTTATATCCTTGACTAGATCACCCAAACTAGGAGTGATCTCTCATATTATAGAACTACCTCAATAGTTATCAGTCCTGTATAATCTTTTGTCTTATTTCAGTTCTCTGTATTATTAGTTCTCAATACATACTGATATATATATATATATATATATATATATATATATAGAGAGAGAGAGAGAGAGAGAGAGAGAGAGAGAGAGAGAGAGATACATATAGATATGCATATATATGTGTGCATGCATATATATATATCTCCTATATATTCTCCTATAAATATAGATATGCATATATATGTGTGCATGCATATATATATATATATCCTATATATTCACATAAAACCTATCATCTTGTAGTATAGTTTATCTTTTTTGTATTTATATCTGTCCAACTATATTCTGCATTCCTTGGGGGCAGATACCATATTCTATACTTCTTGGATCCTATATTTCTTTTTATCCATATTATCTGAACAATGGAGTTCTTTTTTTTTTTTTTTTAGATAAAAGATTTTTAACTTTTAGTTTTCTGTCACTTAAAACTACAATGAAGTATTGAGATTTAAAAGTAATGATAATAATTGCTTCTGATTGACAAAATTCTGTTGGAGCTTTGTGTTTAGAACCTGGGATGGTAACTAAATATGATTTACAAAATTATCAGGAGAACCATGTAAGACTGACCTATTATTTAATTATCTTGAAATTTTCTACTTGAGGAATACATAAAAGAAAGAGTTGAATAAAACTGTTATTTTTTAATTCTACTCACAAAACCAAGGAAATAATAAAATTTAGTCCAAATATCTTTTCTTTTTCACCTTGAGTTTGTTAGTAAAGTGTTTTTAACTGGAAATCGGGAGCCTGTAAGCATTACTAATATAAACTTTTTAATAAATTTAAAGAAAATAGCAATTTTGACTTAGAAGACATTAAATAGAATAGTTTTATGTTGTTCTGTTTTTTATTTAAGTGTTTAAATGTTTTCTATGTTCATATTAAATTTCATTTCATTTTGTTTTATTAACTTGATGTCATTCATTTATTTATTTTTGTTTTCTTCTTTTCAAGGCCCTGTGGAATCCTACATGCACTGAAGGTTTATTTAAACCAGTACATATTTCGACCTAAGTTAAATCATTATTTGATCATAAGGAATGTATCATGAATCATTGACATATTAAATATCAAATATAATCAATTTTCCATTATTCCATATGTTAGCTCTTTCTCTGAATATGTAATACAGAAATGTTTTCATTCCATATATTTCACACTCTTTGCTTTTGTACCAAATTGCATAAAATACTGATGAAGTTTTAACTAACATATTCCTACCTTATTCCTGTTTTATTTTTAAAACAAAAATAGACTTATTTAAAAATTGTTTCTGGGTATACCTCATTCTAGAATGTAATATTCCACTTGGCAGTACGTATTTTTTGTTCAACTTTCTCACTTATATCATTTGTCTCTCTGATTATTGTTTTCATTTAATTTTACCACGCATTCTATGCATATTGAATAAGTTTGAAAATAATACTTCTAGTTTCTCCATTCTAGTGGGACAGCTTCTAGTGAAGAACTAAACTATCTATTCTTTTCCTTGCATTGAGACTAAAAGATGAACAAACTATGTCTTCAAATGGAATAAATAATGAAGAGTCTTATTCTAACTACAGGAATGCAGAACGCTATTTCTTTAAACAAGTGAAGAAAATTTACTAGATGTGGACCTTATATTGAGGGAAGTTTCTTGAGTGAAACTTCACAAGTGAAAGCCTGTCTTCTGTACTTGGCATCGCTACCTGATTCTGATGTGTCCTTGTTTATTGACTTTCTATAATAGTTCACTTTAATTACCAAATGACCAGGTGGCAACATGGCACTCTTGAATGTTGTAGTTTATTGCAGGGATCAGTGATGAAGCACGGAGTGGCTCAGTGTTGTGGGCAGGGTGCAGGGTAATATAAGGAAAAGAAAGCAGGTTTTACTGAGTTCTCTATTTTGAAGAGATGAAATGAAATAATCATGATTAATGGTTGTATCATTTAGATATATATTATAAAATGTCAAATTATTTGAATCATTAAGTGACATATACATGATCAAATGCTGGATTTAAACTACAGTTTTAAAATAAAACTATAAATATATTTATTTACATTAAAACATTGTATGTGTCCTTGTTAACTTTGTACCTTAAAGTGCCCTTTTATGATCCAAATTATAAAAACTTATTTGTTCCTCTAATAGTTTTCTAGAGTTTATTCTTCTGATTCTTATCTTTCTTTTTATTATCTTATTTTATATTTGAAACTTTAAGTGTAGATAATGTAAGAAACTGTATTACCTACATAAAGTACTCCCAGTAAAGATTCTTTATCAACTTGAAGGCAATATCATTCTGAAGAAGAAAGAACTCAATTAAAGGTATTTTGACTATGATGCAAAGGAAAAAAAATGTATTAGTTACTAGATTAAGTCAATAAGTGTACTTTTACCTCAAAAGCAATGTAGCAGAAACTGTCAATATCGAGCAAAAAAAGACACCTACATCAAAAGATGCAATTTTATGATTTCTCTTCAACACTAGTACATTCCATGCTGCTCAGAAACCCTTATTGTCCGTCCATCCATCCTTCCTTCCTTCCTTCCTTCCTTCCCTCTCTCTCCCCCTCTCTCTCCCCTTTCCCCTGCCCCATTCCTTCCTTTCTTCCTTCCTTCCTTCCTCCCTCCCTCCCTCCCTCCCTCCCTTCCTTCCTTCCTTCCTCTCTCCTCCTCCCCCTCTCCCCCTCGATTCTTCCTCTCTTCTTCCTTTCTTCTTCCTGTTCTCCTCCAGTCCTCCTCCCCCCCTCCTCCTTCTCCCTCCTTCTCCCTCCTTTTTCCTTATGGAACTTGTGCTGAACATGTTTACAGGTTAATACTTTTGCTTTTGTAGAAGAATATATTCAGACCTTCTCACAGTATTTATTATATAATCTGTCTATTTAACTATAAAATGTTGTTTTGTATTTGATTACATTAAAAGTGGATTAAAAACAATGTCGAGGTGTTGTTATTGTTTTTGGAAAAATGTATAAGAACTATTGTAATTATTGTACTATATTCCAGGGTGTAACAAATTAAGGTTGATTATGTTCCCCACAGAAGCAAGAGGCATCAGAGTATATCTCACTGTTGCAAATAATGCATCATTATTATTTATTGATGAAAGGAAACATTATGTTTCACTATTATGCATGCCATGTTTGTCTGAAATACTCTGACAGTCACTAACTAAAACTAAGAGATGGAAATCTTAAGTATATTCCTTTTCCAAGTAAGAAAAGTAGAATTTGAAGAGATTTAGTCACTTTCTCAATTCATGTAACTTTTCTAACATCTCAAAGCCATGGATTGTGTTCAGATGTTCCAGATCAAAGTCTGGATTTTTTGTTTTCCTCATTTCAGAATGCTGGTTGATTGTATGATTGCAAAACTCAATATAAATTATACATATATTACATGTGTACATATAGAGATAATGGCATACTGCATATGCGTTAGATATAATTAAAGATGGAATTTCTCTAAAATTTGCATTATGGATTAGAGATAATTGTTATGATGAAGATTTACTATGTTAATGCCTAATTGTCTAAGATAATGTATATGAGCTAAGGAAATAATTTTATATAATAGTGAGAATTATTCAGATATAGAGAACTGCTTAGAAGGAAAACCAAGGATACTTTTGCTATATATTTTAATAATTATTAACACATACTTTATATTTTAAATCATTCTGAAAGTTTAATTTTTAGTGCCCTGAAATATATGCATGTTAAATGTTATCATATTTTTAAATATAGCCAAATTATAATTCTCAGTTAGATTTATGACATATAGTTGTGTTTTAAATTATTTTAATTAGTAGAATAAGAACATCTTATACAATTTTTATTATGATACACATGAAAATTTCCTTGCTAAAGTATTCAAAATTCTATTTTCATAATTTCCTAAATTTGATAATGTTTTAAATATTTATTTAAAAAACAAAATATACTATTTTTCCACATTTAATTTGCTGTTAGAGGCAATAATATCTGAATTTAACAAGGAGATGCTTTTCATGTTTTGTTTTTCGCGCTTGTCATTACAGAGTTCTTTAAGTGTAGTTCTAACCTATATTAATTTCTCATATATAATCACTCTAAAAAATCTCTCTCTTTTTGTATCAGTAATCACCATTATGATATACTAGCACCTTTAAAAAAAAACTAACAGTAATTTGTATATTTTTAAATGTCATTCTCATTTGATATATATAGTTGAAAGAAGTTCATGTGTCAAGAATAGATTAAAATAGATATCCTCATTGAAAAGAACTGTTATTCCTGATATTAATAAGCATTAAGAACTATGAGACTGTCCTCTGCCTTCCAGGTGATGTCTGTTGAATATTCAAATTTGTATAATATATTTATATCATTGATTATAATGGAGAAGAGTTGAATAGCCTTAAAATAAAATATATTTGTATAATATATTTATATCATTGATTATAATGGAGAAGAGTTGAATAGCCTTAAAAGGGGTAGAAAGATATGTAAGCATTTTATTTTTCACCCTGACTCGAACATCCAGTAAATCTGTCAGGTATTCTCTTACCTTCATTTTATGAAAGTTTTTCTCCACTTTTTTATTTTCCTCTTTAAACACTATATAGCAACACACATACAGGAGATTTATGAACAGAAGGCAAATTATAATATTTTCTGGAGACTTCCTAATATTTGAAAGTTATTTATTGCATCCTTTATAATCATTATGGTCAGATTATATACACACATACATATGCACACACATGGAATGAGGAAACTCTCATTTTTAAGTTATCTTTTTAAAAAAGGAACTTGATTAGGAGGAAGAAATGTCTAGGTAACATGAGCATTTCTAAGAAAGAAAGGGGATGGGTAATGACGAATGCTAAGTGGATTCTGATGGAGACAAACAAGTATTGTGACAAAAGTAAAATCATTATTGCTATAATTCTCTTAAAGATTTAGTTCAGTTTTACTAAATTTCCAACTTTCTTTAAGTTATAAGACTCAAGAGATGAAGGAAGTCTTCCCATACCCCTGTAAGGAACAGCCAGTAGCTTAAACTTTGATGAACAATCTGAAAGGCTTATGCACTAATAAAGTTTGAATATAATGACCAGAGAGAGTGAATAAATGTTATGCCTTCCTACTTAGGTTCTTTATAAAAGTTTCTTCTTCACAAGGCTGGCAGAATTTCTGACCTGGGAAGAGATTGATGTGAACCTTTTTTCACTAAGAATAGCAGAGTGAACTTGAAAGAACAAGTAACTTCAGTTGTCAATAAATATTCTACAAAATTTTGATTTTCTTTACATCATGGTGTATGTGTGTGTGTGTATGTTTTAAGATGTTCCTGTGTTAATGTAGATTTAGAGTTTCATTTACTAGTACAATTTTTATACAACTTTTTTATTTGTTTTTGGAGATCTCTATCATTTGAGTGTCATTTGGGTGTAGTTACATGAATTTTAAGACTAGGATCCTAAAGATTAATGACTAGTCTTTTGAAAACTACCATATTCATTTCGGTAATGCAAATACGTAAAATCGTATATGTGTAAGCACTATATAGTAGTTTTTTTAAAAATGTTTTATCAGAATGTAATCTTTAGAAAGCAAAAAACTTATTAATTAGATTTAAAAAGTAAACATTTAGTAGAATGTCATATATACATTGGAAATTTATTGTTGTTTTTTAATGAAAAAATATTATTTGGTGAGCTAACACAAACAATCAAATTGTCAAATCAGACTAACACAAATTATAGATCTTACCCAATACTAAACTTTGTAATCTTTCAAAGTTCTGGCAGTCTAGCTCCAACGAAAGAGGAGATGTTGGGGGCAGCTCTTTAAGCTCTTTTATCCTCACTGAACATCTGCTGTCTGACCCAGAGTAATGTCAGATCACCAAGTGAGGTTTTGTGGGGTTACTTCGCACAGCAGGAGGAAGGACTGTTTCATCTATGAAACACTTCTACCTTATATCCCAATAGTGTGACATTTTTCAGGGAACCATGCTCATAAATCCACAGACTAAGTTTATATACTCAAATCAGTCTTTAACCAGGGACATGCTATTAAAATGTCATATATGAGGACCTTCCTTCAAACAAATATTATTCACTTTCCTGGAGATCCAGTTTTCATGTTGACAATATTAGATGGGTTTACCTTCTTTTATTTCTCCTATAAAAGTCAGTTAACTCCTTCTCTCCACCTACTTCATTACTACCATTCATTCTGAGATTGATAGTCTATTGGAATGGAATGGTAAACCCAATATCCACATGTTTCATTTCTCTTTAATGGTAAAGTGAAGCTGTATAAGAAAAAGTTTATCTAACTTGAGATTGCAGTTATTTTTTGTTTGTCTTCTGTGTTGTAAATGTTTCAAAACACAATTTGAGGCCAGCATAGGATATTGTTTTTCTTGGAGATTCTTTTTGTTTCCTTTTATTTTTCACTTAAGTCTAGCTTTCAGGAATTGCCATTTTTGAAGGTCAAGAATTTTGTGATACATTTGGAGGAGAAAAGGTAAAAAATTTTTAAATAAAGTTTTTCAAATATATTTTTAATATACTAGATAAGAGAAGAACCAGTTATTTATATATTATATTTTTAAAAAGGAATTTAACATCTAAAATGATATAATATTTAAAATTATAAATGTCTCCATTTGTTGTTTAATCAAAATTATTTCTACTGGAGCAATAATTCATTTGGCTAATTGGATTAGATATATATTTTTTCCTTTATCTTTTTTCAATTATACTATATACTTCATTATGTGTTTAATTAAATATAAAATACCTAGTCTTAAGATATTTTAGATGTAGGTTTATTTTTGCAAAATCTCTATTGTTTATTTTATTTTCTTCCACTTGGTATATTTCAAAAGTATAGTAGAAAAATTCCTATTAAAGAAAACACAAGAAAAACTAAATCCAATACCAGTGCCTTTATTTACATCAGTCCCCTATTTTATAGAGCTATTTTTTCTCTGTGAACTTGTTCACATGAGAAAAGACCCCACCAAGTTTTATATTCCCCAGCCTATCTCCATCATATTTCCTAGTCTCCAGATATGCTCGATCTCCATCTTTTCTAAATCATTCTGCAGTTCAATATGGCTAACATTTATGATTCTTATAATGTTTCAAGTGCTATTCTAAAGGCTTTATCTATTTTAAATATTTTAACCCTCACAAAGTTTATGAGATAGCTACTGCTATCTGATATTCTTTTGCAAGCAAAAAAGCTGACATAAAAACAAGTAATTTGCCCAAAATGACATACTAGAAAATTACTGGGCTGTACTGAAGCATAGGCCCTCTGGATCCATATCCTGCAACTTTAAAAGACAACTTTCTGTTGCCAATTAGATGAATCACAGAATACTTGAAATTGTCTATGGTTATCTCATGTGCCCTACTCTTATCACCTCAACCGAGGTATTAGCTCTTTAAATTGAGGAGCATATTGTATAAGATTTCACAGTCTTCTTTAAAGATGGTGGAGGTGCTGGAGCTCAGAGGTAATGCAATTCTACCACCTTGCTTTACAGATTTAGTTAGGTGACTTGTCTGAAAATGAATTCAAAGAAGTTTGCTTCTTTGTCCAAAGTCACAACAGAAAGTTTATCAGTGCTTAGACTAAAGTACTATTTATTGGTCTTTGGCTTCTCAGTTCACTGTACTATTACTTATGCTAAGTCTTCTGATACAACATCTACTGGGAAAATGCTGGTATACTAACACCAGAGTAAAAAAAAAAATACTTTCCCATTGATGCTAGTGAATAATATTGGTGTCACTAATCTCACATTGATCAAACTTGTCATAATTTAAAAAGATAATATTATATATAAAATATTCTGCTTATAGGGAGATATCACATATACATCATTCTGTGATATGCTGCCTTTCAAAAAATAATAGATATTAAAACTAATTCTAATAAGGTAAATTTTTGTCTTTTATTTTATAATTATGAGTAATCATACTAATTTTACAAACATGAGCAAATGCAATTTTGCTGTGGTTCAGTGGAGAGAATAATGGCTAATATTTAGTTGGTACTACTATGTGCTAAGCAGAATTCTAAGTGTTTCATGTGTACTAACTCATGTAATCTCAAATGAAACAAAACTAAGATAGGACTATTCTCATTTTACAAAGGATGAAATAAAGTCACAACAAGGTGTTGTAAAATTCCCAAGGCCATATTAAACAGGTAGCATGAGTTGGGATATAAATCTAAGCAGTCCTGATTGTAGAATCCACATCCTGAGTCACTATACTGTATGCTCCCCCGAATAGAATAGGATAAACTGAATCCATAGTTAAACTGCAGAAACAATTCCCAATTTGTAGTCACTTTAACTTTTCATTTATTTGCTTATTATTTATTGCTTATGCTGTACATTTATTGCTGGCTGACAAGCAGCTCTCTGCTCTCACAGTAAGACACATCGTTGGAACAATCTTTGTTGGTCATGTTGTAGCCTTTAATAAGGGGAAGAGAGAATCACAAATTGTACAATGGGTCTTAATTTTTCACTCAGAAGTGGCACATAACACTTCTCACATTTTATTGGTCAAAACAAAGTAAATCAAATGGTTACAGCTAACAAACTCCAAGTGGTCAGGGAGGACTCAACCAATCTATATGCCCAAGAGTGGGAAAACCACAAAAAATGGGCAAAATTCACTAAATGGCTACAATTGTATTTTTCATTTTTATTAATCTAGTTTAAATAAAAATGTAAAAATTATTTTTTGATAAATATACTGACATAAAAATCTTTTAATTTTATAGTTTTTCAGAAAAACTAATTTCAATTTTTTTTCACAGTAGAAGCAAAATTTATCGATCAGTTGCTCCATGCTAGACATTGTTCTAAGTGCTTTGGAGGCATGATATAATTTAATCATCACAAATTACATGGACAACTTGCCCACCGTCATATAGCTGACAGAGGCAGGATTTATTTATGTATATATTATTATTTTTGTTAATTTTTACTTTTTATTTACAGTTGGCATACATTATTATATAAAGGTCAGATATACAACATAGTGATTGTATATTTCCATAACTTAGATGTAATCACACCTATAAGCCTAGTACACATCTAACAGCATACATAGTTATTCTAATATTGTCTATATTCCCTATGCTATATTTTACATCCTCAAGACTGTTTTTATAGCCATTCAATCTGTACTTTTGAATCCCTTCATGTTTTTCACCCATTCCCTAAACCCCCATACCATATGGTAACCATAGATTTATTCTCTGTATCTATTAGTTTGTTTCTGTTTTGATTGTTCATTTATTTTGTGTTTTAGATTTCAAATGAAGGCAAATTATATGGTATTTGTCTTTCTCTATCTGACTTATTTTAGTTAGCATAATACCCTTTAGATCTTCTATGTTGTCGCAAATGACAAAATTTTATTTTTATGGCTAAATAATAGTCCATCATATATATACACACACACACACACACACGCACCACACACACTACCTCTTTATCCATTCTTCTATCGATGGACACAGGTTTCTTCCATATCTTGGCTATTACAAATACTGTTGCAGTGGACTAGGAGTGCATATATCTTTTCAAATTAGTATTTTGGATTTCTTTGGATAAATACCCAGAAGTAGATGTGCTGGGCCATATAGTAGTTCCTTTTTTAATTTTCTGAGTAATGTCATACTTATTGTTTTTAAAGTGAGTACACCAATTTACATTCCCACCAACAGTGCATGAGAGTCCTCTTTTCTCCACATCCTTGCCAACAATTGTTGTTCTGAGTTATTGATGATAGCCATTCTGACAGTTGCGAAGTGATAGCTTGCTATGGTTTTACTTTGCATTTTCCTGATGATTAGTGATGTTCAGCCATCTGTCTGTCCTCTTTGGAGAAATCTACTCAGGTCCTCTGCCCGTTTTTATATCAGATTTTTTTGACTTTTTTCCCACTTCATTTATTTATTTATTTTTATTTATTTATTTATTTATTTACTTATTTACTTATCTGTTTGTTTTTTATTTATTGCTGTAGAGTTTTATGAATTCTTTATATATTTGGATATTAACCCCTAATCAGATATATCATTTGCAAATATCTTCTCACCTTCAGTAGGTAGTCTTTTCTTGTGTATGTGATGGTTTCCTTTGCTATAAAAAGCTCATTAGTTTGATGTGGACCTGTTTCTTTTTCTTTTGTTTCCTTGCCCAAAGAAATATATCGAAAAAACACATTGTGGAGACTGATGTGAAAGAGTTTAATGCCTACATTTTCTTCTAGGAGTTTAATGGTTTGGGGGTCTTATATTTAAGAATTTAATCTATTTTGAGTTTTTTCTTATATATGATGCATGTAAGAGATCTAGTTTTATATTTTTACATGTATCTGTTCAGTTTTCCCAACACCATTTATTGAAGAGACTGTCTTTACCCTGTTGTATATTCATGTCTCTTTTGTCATAGATTAATTGACCATACAGGCATGGGTTTATTTCTGGTCTCTTTATTCTGTTCCATTGATCTATATGCCTGTTTTATGCCAGTACCATGCTGTTTTGATTCCTACAGCTTCGTAGTATAGTTTGACATCAAGTAGGACAGCAATCCTTAACATTTTTGGCACCAGGGACCTGTGTACCTATGAGAATCGAATGCCTGATGATCTCAGGTGGAACTGAGGTGGTGATGCTAGAGCTGGGGAGCAGCTGCAAATACAGGTGAAATTTTACTTACTTGCCTGCTGCTCACTTGTTGCTGTGCAGCCCAGTTCCTAACAGGCCACGGACAAATACCAGTCCATAGCCCACAGGTTGGGGACCCCTACTAGGGTGATACTTGCAACTTTGTTCTTTCTCAAGATTGCATTGGCTATTTATTTATTTTGTAGTTCCATATAAATTTTAGGATTATTTGTTCTATTTCAATGAAAAATGTCTTTTGGTTTGTGAAAATTTGGCTTTTGATAGGGATTGCATTGAATCTATAGATTGCTTTGGGCAGTATGGACATTTTATTGATGTTAATTTTTTCTAGCCATGACCACAGCATATGCTTCCATTTATTTATAACTTCTTGAATTTCTTTCTTCACTGTCTTGTAGTTTTCCAAATAAGGTCTTTTACCTCCTTGAGTAAATTTATTCCTAGGTATTTTACAGTAAATGAGATTATTTTCTTAAGCTCTCTTTATATAGTTTCTTATTGATGTATAAAAATGCAACTGATTTCTAATATTAATTTTGTATCCTACCACTTTACTGAATTCATTTATTCTAATAGTTTTTTGGTGGAATTTTTAGAGTTCTCTGTATAGTATCATGTCATCTGCAAATAATGATAGTTTTACTTCTTTCTTTCCAATTTGGATGCCTTTTATTTATTTTGTCTGATTTCGGTAGCTAGGACCTCCAATATTATATTGAGTAAAAGTCATGAAAATAGACATCCTTGTCTTGTTCCTGGTCTTAAAAAAAAAAGTTTTCAGCTTTTAACCCTTGAGTATGATGTTAGCTGTATGTTTGTCATACATGATCTTTATTTCGTTGAGGTATGATCCCTCTCTTCCCTACTTTGCTGAGTGTTTTTATCATGAAAGATGTTGGATTTTGTCAGGTGCTTTTACTTCATCTATTGATATGACCATATCATTTTATCTTTTATTTTGTTTATGTGGTGTATCATCTCAATTGTTCTGTGGATATAGAACCAAATTTGCTTATCGTGTGTATGTACGTGTCTGTGTGCATCTCTTAATATATTGTGTGATTACACATGATCTTCCTACTTTTGTCTTTTAACCTTGCCCTAGCTTTTTAGTTTATCCAATGCTAGTACTAAGATTTTTTTTTCTTTTCTATATTTTTATTCATACTTTTGATCTTTTATTTTTCTTAAGTCTCTTTAACATTTCTTATAATACTGGTTTAGTGGTGATGAACTCCTTTAGCTTTTTCTTATTGGGGAAACTATTTCTGTCTCCTTCAGTTCTGAATGATACCCTTGCTAGATAATCTTGGTTGTAAGTCTTTGTGTCTCATCACTTTGAATATTTTGTGACAGTCCCTTCTGACCTGCAAAGCTTCTGTTGAAAAATCTGTTGACAGTCTTATCAGAGCTTTCTTGTACGTAACTAACTGCTTTTCTCTTGCTGCTTTTAAGATTGTTTTTGTCTTTAACTTTTGGTATTTTAATTGTGATGTTTCTTGGTGTGGGCTTCTTTGGGTTCACCTTGTATGGGAGTCTCTGCTCTTCTCCACTTATATGTCTATTTCTTTGCTAGGTTAGGATAGTTTTAAGTCATTATTTCTTCAGGTAGGTTTTCAATACCTTGCTTGCTTCTTATTCTACTGTTGTTCCTATGATGTCAATGTTAGTTTATGATGTTCCAAAGGACAATAAACTATCCTCATTTTTTTCTTTTTTTTTTCTGTTCTATTGGATTTTTTTTTTAATTTCCTTGTCTTCAAGATCATGATCCAGTACTCTGCTTCATTTGATTAATTTCTTCCAATGTATTCTTCATTTTAGTTATTCTTTATTTCTGACTGTTTAGTTAGTTTTTTTTTTTTTTATGGTTTTTATCTCTGTTGAAGTTCTCACTAAATTCATTTATTCTTCCCCTAAGTTCCTGAGCTTCTTTATAACCAGTGTTCTAAATTCTGTATCTGGTAGGTTGCTTATCTTCATTTTGTTTAGTTTTTTTTTCTTTCCTATAGTTCTGTCCCTTCATTTGGATCATGTTTGTCTCCTCATTTTAGCTGATTTCCTGTGTTTACTCTATGTATAAGTAGATCTACTATGTCTAATAGTCTTGGCAGAATGGTCATGAATTAGGTGTCCTGTGGATCCCAGTGGTGCTGTCTCCCTGGTCACCTGAGCAGGGTGCTCCAGGAGTGTCCCTGGTGTGGGTTGTGTGCATCCTCCCATTGTAGTTGAGACTCCATTGCTATTGTCACATGAGTGAATGGGGTTGTCCCTCAGGCTGTCTGTGAGGGTTGGCCATGAATTCAGTGGTTGTGTTGTGTAGGGGCTGACAACAGAGTGGGAGCCTCTTTAGTGGGGCTCTAGTGCCAGCTGAGTCCAGTTCAGGTGACATACCCTTACCAATGAGACATTTCAGGTATCTCATTGTAGATCTGGTTGAGTGATGTTCTGGTGTGATCTGAAGCCGGCTGCTGTGTGTGTTGGTTTGGAGCCTCTTGGGAAGTGTGCTGGTACCAGCCAGTGTTGGTTACTTCTTGTGCTGTGCTTTGGGCCTCTTGTTAGGAGCTGCAAAATGATCTGTGGTTGTTTGCTGATTGCACTGGGCTTGGAGGCACTTGGGAGAGGCTACACTGCAAACTGGCTGTCAGTTCCAGGCTTGGGGACCTTTGGTGGGCAACATGATGTGGATGAGGTCAGCAACCACTTGTTCTGATCTGTGGCCACTTAGCTGATGCTACATTTCAGGTCAAGACTGGCCACCACTTGTGCCAGGCTTGAGGCACCTGATGTGACTTACAGTGCAACTTGAGGTCAGTTGCCACTTGTTCTGGGCTTGAGGCCACTTAACCGGAGCTATAAGGCACACTGAGGTCAGCTGCTACCTGTTTAAAGTTTGTGGACACATGAGAAATTATAGCAGTGTCCACAGTGTAAGCCATGACAGGATGCTTGTGTGGAGGAGCTACTGGAAGTAGCTTGGGCTGTACTTATGTGTTGAATGGGTGAGGTCTCATGGAATCAGTAAGATGGATGAATGGTTTTTGCCAGGTTAATGGAAAGCACAGATCCAGTGCTCTGCCAGCTGGATGGGAGAAACATTCAACAAAGTAATATTGACCCCTACCAGTACTTTGGTTCCTGGAAAAAGCTGCTCTGACCCCTACCCCTCCAGCCCTTGCCCTGAATCTAGTCAATTTAGTTTTTCCTGTGTCTCTAGTACTTTTGAGCTACTGCTGCTTCAGTGCATCTTAGAGCAAGTAAGTTTGTGAATGAGTCTGTGTGTGGCTCTATAAGAGGAATACCTCAGTCTCCAGCAACCCTCTCTCACTTGGATGCAATCCCCACTAGTTTTTCATAGCCAAATGTTACGGGGACTTCTGGCACTGGGACTCTGGGCTGGGGTGCCTGGTGTCATGCTGGGACTCCCTCACTCTTCAGGGTACATGTCCACAGTTGAAAATATCCCTCCTGATTCTTAATTCACACATTGTGGGTGTAGGACTTGCCCATTCCTACCAGTCTCAATGTAGCTGCCTCTTTATATCCTTTTTAAAGCTAATCTGCAGATGGTTCTCAGTGATGGTTCTATAATTTGGTTGTAATTTTGATATGGTAGGATGAGGCATAATTCAAAAATTTTTAAACTTGTAAGTGAATACCCCCTCCTTAAAACACCACATGTATATAATACTTCAATTTTTGAAATAAGACATAAGCATGTTATGTATGGCATAGTCTCCAAATATATTTTAGTCATTCCATTAGATTTTTTAGATATTTCTATTTTCATAAAAATATTTCTGCTTAAAATCAACAGAGTATCTACTGATTGGTCTAGACTTTGTTGATTTTACCACAGTCCTATTCCAGCTTGTTTTAACTATTTTAAAATAAATAATCATACCCATATCTATGAGTTTTTTTTCCCCAGGCTCTTGATTATTTTTATTTAAATGTCATTATTGTACTTGTCAGAATAATTCATAGTGACAATGATTTTCCAACAAAATTTTTAGTTGTTTACCTCCATACAAACTTCCATTAGGCACATTTTTCCCTCTGTAAGTATCTAGAGATTTGAAGTGATATGCATAATATTTTAAATGTGTGTACAAAAATGACATTCTCATTCCCAAACAATATGCTGTGCTTGATCCAGAAATCAATACTTTGCATCAGTAAATAGGTTCCATGTTGTGTTGCTTCCTTCTAATTTAATGTTAAAGCCTTCTCCTTAATCATTTATTATATTTTCAACCTTTATGATATAAAAATATCATTTTAAATTCTCACACAATTTTTATTTAACAAGAAAATTGTCTATGGAAATTTTAATTTGTAAGCAAACCAAGCTGCATCTTTCTACTTTTTTTTTTTTACTGTTGACTGTAACATGAAATCTTTGATATTATTTACTTCTAGTCCATAATTAATTTGTTGATTCCTACTATACTAATTAGTGCAAACTATTTTTATTGTAAGTAAAATAGCTCAACATTCATTGTCAATATGATAGCCAACATTAACAAAGCTATCATTTACTTTAAATATAATTTGTGTGTGTGTGTGTGTGTGAAACTAGGCTTCTCTTTTTTAGGCTGATCTTATTCAAATTCATTTACAGAATATAGAAAAAATAACTAAGAAGATAGCATTAATCAAAATGTTAGAAATATATATTTTTTATTCTCAATATTTTAGTCACATTTATATTTTTTATATTTAGATCACACAGGATGAAAGAAAATTTGTAAATAATAGAAGCATTATTAGCCTGGTTTTTATGTTGCAATTTGAAATCTTAATAGAGTTTTTAAAGCACAAATAATAAAATATGTTAATTCCAACTATTTGTCAATAATTAATTTTTTAAGTTTTAAGATATAGCCCTGATATTGTTAGTAAATTTTATGCATTAAAGTGTGAAGAGTCCAGAAATAGCAAAATTAAACCACCAAATCAATAAATAGTATTTAGTAAGAGTGTGTTGTGCTATAAAAACAGTTTTGGAACTGGGAGCCTTCATATTCAAAAAGTGATGTGAAAGCTCAGGGACATTAAATTACAGAATGGCTTAAAAATGAAAATGAAGTTACTTACCCTTTACAATGATTGGTAATTACAGTGGGGTCACCCAAATGTCAGGGGATTAGTTAAAAGTGAACTTCTTATCCATTTTTAGGAAGATGACTTGTTTGTTTTATGATTGTCAGAGACATTTGTAAGAAATAACCTAAGTTCTGCCTATGTTTATGAATTAAGATTGACTTAGTTTTGTCTGTTCAGGGAATTCTCAAGTCCAGACTCCATTTTATATTTGATTTTAACAGAAAAAATAGAAGTGAAATATTCAGAATATTAGGTTGAGTATATTTTATTTGTCAACCAAACTTTACAAGGAAATCATGATTTGCATGGATTCACATTATTTTTGTTTATGTAGGAAATATTTAGTAAATACTTACAATGTATTGGGCCCTCGGGCATGAAACCATATAGCACTATGTACCAACTACCACAGATGAATACAGACTTAACAGAATATGTAGATATAATCACAGTGCTTTTTAATGTTGTAATTACCATAATAAGAATGTCTGAGGTGAAATGTGATCATATATTTTAGCATTATTTGAAATCTATGAATGTACTAAGCTTTAGGATTATCTTACAGATTTCTATAGTGAAAGAGAAGAGATACTAACATATTAAGTAGCTCTGAGTATCAAGTATAAGTACACTTAATGTTTTTCAGTATGTTCTGTTTGTTTATTTTTTTAAATTAATTTCCACCTGAAGACACATTGAATGTCTATGTGAGCAGCCGTGCCACATAGGAACCCAGTTTAATCTTTTCAGCTCCATCAAATATTTAGGAATGACTAACTTTAATAAGAATAAAACAATTATAAAATGTGGCTAGAGGACAAAAAACACATAAATAAGTAAATGTTTAATTTGAAGGAACATCATATTCTCAAACTGGTTAAAATATGGCAACTACTAAAAAATCAAAACTATGTGGAAAATAGAAAAGGTTGGATGGGGTCTCAATCATTGTCACTACAGGGGTCAAGGGCAGCACTATTGTACCAGTAGGGTACCAAATTGATAATTAAATGTCTATCACCGTTATGTTTCAGTCTCACGTCATATATTCAGGAAAACAAATCATTTTGATGTAGTAAGTAGATGCCATATCATTTATACATTCATTTATTTGATAAAACATGTATTGTATATCAGTTATCTGCTGGGTATTCATGGAGTTGCTGGGCATACACAGAAAACAAAGCAACTATAACTCCCACTCTATGGTGTTTTCTTCTCATTTGGTACCTACACCAATAGTTAGTTGTAGGCCCTGTCATTATCCCTGCTCTACAGATGAAAGCATGGAGGTTTAGAAGAATAAATAACTGGCCTGATGTCACAGTAAGTAGTAAGTGTCTTCCATGTTAGTCTGACAACAGCAATTGAGCCTATTATCATCACACCAACACCTTTCCACCAGGTACAGTATTAGAACAGACTGATTATCGGAAAGATGCAAAAAGATAGTGATGCTTTTGTTTCATTTTGAGGTAGATGAAGATGGAGATGTGTGGAAAGAGAGATGGTTAATACTAATTCTCTGACTCAGACTATTTGCTAGGATCCCAGTTCAAACAATATTTTAATAAAAAAAAAGTGAAGTAGACAAAATACAATCTCTAAAATATTTTGTCATATTATGAGTCAGTGTCTTAGAGAATGAACGAGTTTGAATTTCATTTTATTGCCTTTATATTTCTGAACTATCACACAGGTCTTATAAATGTAACTTTTCTTTTTGCTCGGAGACTAACTAAACTTGATGGGGACTGAATGTATTTTTATTACTGACTGCATCTGCTGGCGAAGACCCAAATAAACAAAGAACAAAACTGAATTATATAGCTGCATTCTAATATCATCACCTACTAATCAAATATAGAAACTCTTAAAAAAGGAAAATGGTGAATTAACACAGCTCTAGCCATCTGATTCAGAAAGATAGGGTGGAAGTTATCCCTGTTTTCCGTAGAGGCTTTTGTAGAACTGTAAAGCCAGGAGGCATATTTATAGCTCTCTAACACGCATACATGGTAATTAAAAACAGCAAGGTTTTTGCCTGCATAGCCTGATTCTCTTGGGTATGGAGATAACCACTTATACCTGACTCTAGGGTACTCTTGAAAGAAATATGATTGCACTGTGGAATCTTTGTTTCTCCTACATGTAATTGAAACATGGCTGACATGCTATTTCAGTACTCTGTTCTGTCCTGCACTCTTACGTTTTCAAGTTTCACAAATATGTTTAGCTTTTTAATTACAAATAAGTATGAGATCTCTATCACTGACTGTCAATTCAATAATTGTTTATTGTGTATCTCTTGTAACCAGGAACAGGCGTTTTTGTAAGCAAAGTTAGAAGGAGTATAACACTAGAAATTTTACTCAAAATTGGTAGGGTTTAACAGGATAAGTTACAATTTCATCTTACTAATAAAACCCTAAATATGATTTTTCAGGAGCATTGACATCATGAAACCTAATGGCACACCACCACATGTCAAAAGGGAAATGAACTAATGTTTCATCTCTCAATGGTTCTGCATTTGTTTATTTAGCGAAATATAGAAGAAAATGACCCTTAACACATAGCTTTTGGTTTAGCACTCTTGTCCAAGAAGATAAAACTTACTTTTGATAAACTTAGTAAATTAATAGTTTGTAAAGGAACTTTATCAAGAAATCTATGGGCCAAAAGGGAAGAAAATTCTGTGAAGAGCATTAACCTTTTTCAATTGAGAATGTTTTTTAAAGTAGGGGAAATTTTATATTTCAGTTATCTCTCTTAATTTTATAAAATTTCTCATGAAACAAGAGTACTGGAAGTGTGGGTAAAGTATTCTATATAAGTTTTCATAAAATCTTACAACATAATCTGTAGATTAACAAGCTTTTCTAGAAGTCCCATTCAATAAAAAACAAATACATTTTATAAATAATAATGAAGAAATATTATCAAAAACCACATTTTATTAACTCTTGGCATGTCCTTCAAAGAGAAATAGAATTTGATGTCTGGCTTCATGTAGACACATTTGAAGACTCTTAGCATGGATTGTAATTTTTATTTTGAATGCTTCTAAATTCTTTATCCTGGTTTTCATTATTGCAAGTAGAAACTAAGATATTTCAAAGAAGGAGATAATTGATTCAATTATTACAAACAAATTAATAGGCTAACTTTTCCATTTACAGTAGGATAACTCTCTAAATAGGGATTCTCTTTTAATTTCTCTCTCTCTCCCCCCTCTCTCCCTCTCTCCCTCCCTCCCTCCCTCTCCCCTCCCCCCACCCTTTTCTCACATTATTATAGTGAATAGGGATTAAAAACTATTCATTTTTGGTAGGATATTAAGAAAAACTAAAACTTGAATTACATTGCAGGAAAATTCGCTGGTAAAGGAGCCTTTCTCTGAGGCATAGATCAATCAGAGATGACTAAAGGTATTATAGGCTCAGTATGGAGATATTTATTAAAAATTGGTAAATGTGTGAAACAAAAATTTTAAGTCAAACTATAAGAGAAGAGAACTGAAAATCTCTAGGTGAACCACGTTACTTTATTTTTATTCCTCGTCCCCACCTTTCCAAGGAACATTAGGTAGTGTCTAGAGACATTTTTGGTTGTCATAATTGGGGGATACTACTGGTATCTAGTGGATAGAGGCCGGGGATGCTGTTTAATATCCCAAATGCGCAAGAAAGCTCCCACGGCAAAGAATTATCCAGCTCACTATGTCAATAGAGAGAAGGCTGAGAACCCCTGCTCTAGATGGTAGTTGTAAACAATGCTGAAATATTTGTTGGTAACTAAGTTGTTTTGTAGCACTTTTCAGGAAAATAATAAAGGGATTTGTTTACTGTCTCATAGTGTTTCTTTTTGCCTAGGGAAGCACTGTAATACCATATTCTTAGACACTTCATTTTTCTAGTCCCCTTCTTATAACCTACTCAGCTCAAGGCAGTCTATCATATTCTGCAAGGTTACCTCTGAAAGGTTCTGTTTTCAGCTCATCACTTTCCCATGACAATGTTTGAGTCAAAGCATCTAGGAAAATACATTTTAATTATAGGCTGTTTTTACTGTGCTTCTACCCATATCTATTAGGCTCCAGGAGATCATGCACATATTATATCCTAGAAACACCCTGGAGGCCCACAGAGACAGAAATCTAATAGTTTTCCTGAGTTTTACATATTTTTTTCAAAGCTCTAAATTGACCATAGAAAAAGTTTTTGAAATCACTCCTGCTTTAATGTTGCTTATTATATCTTTCCTCTCCTATATTGTTTCATATATACAAAGGATTTTCATGTGTAACTTCAGTGATATTGAATTAGCATCCATGTGTGTTATATTCATATATAATTTTTATCTAAGTAACTTTTTTTACAGTTGACCCATCAACAACAATTGAACTATGCTGATCTACTTATATACAGATTTTAAAATAAATACTGTACATGTATTTTTCCTTATGATTTTATTAATATAATTTTCTTTTCCCTACCTTAGTTTATTGTAAAAATATATATTAATTGACTTTACATTATCTGTAATGCTTCCAGAAAACAATGGACTGTTAGTAATTAATTGTGGGGGAGTTAAAACTTATAAGTGAATTTTCAATTGCATGGGGATGGGGTTGTCATCCCTAACCCCCATGTTGTTCAAAATTTAGTATATAGTTACAAAACAATGACTCTAGTATGTTAGTGATGAAGTTTTGGTATAAACCAGGGAAGTAAAATATGGAAAATCATTAAATATTTTAGAAAAATAAAGAAAAATATCTTCCAGCTTGAATTTCAGGAATGTAATTCTTATTTAAAATAGTATTTTTATTGATTTTATAAATTTAAAAATTATAGGTTTATTGAAGTAAAAAAGATATCTTACTGTACGATTAAATTTTTACTAGAAATATTCATTCAGTAAACGTTCATTAATAATTATGGTATCACATAAATTATTCACCCTAAAATATTTCAAAATATACTAGTATTTAAATAATAATTTAATGTTAAATAAATTTGAAAGTAAAGAGAGGAATAGACTTTATTTTGCCTGCATCTATTTTGATATATATAGATATAGATAGATAGATATAGATATAGATATATATGCACACACATACATATACACACACACATATACATAATATTGTTACAGATAAATATCCCTTTCATTTTTATGACCATATAAGTCATATATATGACATATATATGTCATATATATATGTCATTATAATATATATACATATATAATATATAGGCAGAGAATAGGCAGAATAAGTCATATATATGACATATATATGTCATATATATATGTCATTTTATATATATATATATGACATATATATATATATAATATATATATAGGCAGAGAATTTTATAATGACTCACATTTATTTTTTACTTTTTTACTGAATAATTGAACTCAGAGTTATTTGTATCTGAAAACTTTCAAATAAAAAACAATAGACTTAAAAAATTTTTTGTAAGTCTATATCATTTTTCCAATAATCTCTTCAGCAATATTAGAAAAGGATGAAACTCTGTAGAGGCTTTAACAGAATAGGTTCTTACATTTTTTTCAGTTGCATTCACTGTTGCCTTTCAGAAAAGTAGCATATACCTTCTATAATGTTAGCTAATTTTGTAAAAGTTTGTTGATTTTTATTGATAAATACTTCTAGTAAGTCAGTTACCATTTTTATAACATTGTGTACCTTTAGAAGTATATCTTATAGACCCCATTTGAAAGCATATACTATCTTATTTGCTTAAAATATGACTACATAAAACATTTTTATTCTGTATCTGCAGCATACAATATATTTTGCACACTTCAAAATAAAAGTATTCTAGAGGACTGACAATACTTTTATATTTGTTATTTCTCTTAGAACTATATTTTATTGTAATAAAGACATTTAATGGTTAATATTTTATTCTTATTGGATTTCAACAGTATATCAGCCAATTTATAATTTAATTAATTAATTTTTTATTTACACTTAATTTATACTCAGTATTTCACTGAGTGTTTGTCTTATGAAAGATAACTGTAGTAGTATATTGCAAGAAGTTGAAGGAATTCTTAACGTAGTTCTCATTTCAGGTATCACATAAAATTAGTCATATTAGTTTAATATTATTCCATGTTAGTTCACACAGATGGTGCTCTCAGCTTCCACTTAGTGCAGGACTAAGTAAAAACACATACCTAATGAAAAACAATAATGCATAGGTAGTCTCAATCTGTGTGAATATTTCTTTGTAAGTACTAGTGAAATGTGAAAACATTTTTAATCTTTTGTGATAGCTTCGAAATTAGTTTTTGTGTGCAGATGGCAGTCTATTTATTTAAAAATGAAGAATCATTATTGATAAAATAGTTGATTAAAACTACTATTTTGCAGAGTTAACCAGTAGCACTATCATTCAGAATAAACACTTTTCTGAAGGCATATTTAATATGAGTGCCTACATTTTTAAAGTGAAGAGATCAACAGACACACACACACACACACGTGCACATGTACACACACACACGCACGCACACGTACACACACACACACACAGATAAGAGTAGGGAGAGAGAGAAAGAGAAAAGGCTGGAAATATATACACCAGTATCTTACGTGTGTTTATTTGTGTTGGAATTATGTGATTTCTCTGTCCTTTTTATTTGTGGCTACTAATTTTTTCCATAATGAACACATGTTTTAAAATAATAAAATGAAGTTTATTTTTAAAATAATATGTGTAAGAGAACAAGTTCGAAACAAACAAAGTTAAATATTTTGTGTCCTTGACAATCATAATGGAGCCGGTGCTCCATTCTCCCAATCCTTAACTCATCTTTGGTAAATTCTCAACTGATCAGCTAGAGGGCTGCTACTCAGAACACTCTAGTGACTTCTAGTTTCACTGTGGGTGAAATTTAAAGTCTTACGCAGTCTCACTCACCTACCATTCCCACCCCATTCACTTCTCTAACCTCTTTGACTTCCCTCTCCATGCATTTTTCTCTCTGCTATTACCACACTGGCTTTTTTGTTCCTTTGTGCACGTATCTTCAGCCTCAGGGATTTTGCTTCTCTGATCCTTCTGCCTTGAATGATCTCTCGCCACATACAGTCATGCTTAATACCTCACCTCGTAGAACCTTTCATGTTTTAAGTAATATGGTCAACATTCAGCTCACGTTCCCTATTTTTCTTAATTTTTTTTCTTCTTAGCAATTATCACCATCTAATGCTTTAATATTTCATGTATGTATTTCCTATTTGAATATAAACTTAAGGAAGGCAGGAATTTTTTTTTTTTCCATTGCATATCCCTACACTTAGAAGAGTTGTGGGTTACAGAAAGACATTCAGTAATTGTCCTACAGATGAAGGATGTCAGAGGCTTGTAAAGCACAAGGTCGATGTCAGTTTTCAGGAGTGCCACATTTGTGTTGGTTTTAATCCAGAGTACAAGGTCTGGAATATCACTCTTGGGAGATTGCATCAGGTAAATATTACCTCACAGAATAAGGCAAATTGATTGGAGGAAATTAAGCCAATAAGTATAGACATCCTACAACTTCAGTTCTTATTAAATCAAAGTCCCAAAAGTAAACACTCCCTCACAGAGCTTCCTAACCTTTCCATATCATGGCACTCATAGAAAATATTTGAAAAGCTTGTTGGGCTAAATGGACAAAGCTGTTGTGTCCAGAAGATACTGCCCCAAGACAGCTCACTCCCACAAGTATCTTACCACACTTAAAATCTAAAATCCTTAATTTGATTTACACTTTTATAATCTAGCTCCTAATTGCCTGCAGAAGCACACCTTACTTTTCTTGCCCACATATGATGGTTTAATTTCTATGGCTGGAAAAAATTAAGTCTCATCTTAGGGTATTCAAGATGTTTCCTCCTTCTGAAAGGCTTCTCTTCTTTGTCATTCGACTCTTGTAATTCAGATCACAGCTTTAATATCTCAGAAAGGCCATTTCGTATTCAATTTAAAGAAGTTACATAGTTAATCTTGCATCACCAAATTTAATGTTATGCATAAGATTTACCAACATTTAATACTTTTCTTGTAGATATCGATAGATAGATCACTGAATTTGTTATTCCAGACTACTGGCCTGAGCAGGAAGTCTCTCTTGTTCACTGTAAGAGCACAGTACCTAGAACAGTGCCTGGCCTATCATGGATGTTCAATAAATATTTGTGTAAAACAAATAAATGAATAAAAATAATTTCTTACAAACCAAAAAGTGTTTAATGATATTGCCAAGAATTTTAGAAGTTTCTTCATACATATATATGTATATGTATATATACACACACATACATACACGCACACACATACATACATATGCATATATTTAAATGACAACACCTAATTTATGATTAAGAGTTAAATTATATAAAATACTATGTGAGTGTTAGGAGTAGTTAAGGAAATCTGTTGAACAAATCCCCAGTGACGGAAAGAGAATTGTTAGACCAGATTTCTAAAATAATTCGTTCTTTTCTTTATTCATTTATTAATTTATTGATTTATTCAATAAAAATTGCAAAGCTTCTGTGCTTTATGTGATCCATAAGAAATTAATTTGATCAGTCTTCAAAATTATTTTACTTGTGGACAGAGGCACATAAATAGGCAACAAACACACATTTTAAGAAGTACTTGCTATTGGTTTATGAAAGTATTGCCTGGGCATCATAAATTCAGAACTTCACCTGATGTATCTAATTGTGGTGAATCTAAAAAGAGAATAGCAGTATACAAGGGAAACTGGCAGGCACATAAACTAGCAAAGGCACAGAGAGAGGAGAGAACATGAGGAATGACAAAAAAAGAAAAAAATTAGAACTAGAGGAGTTACTGTAAATGTTACCAAAAAAGGTAAAGTTTAGATTTTTTTTTAGACTAAGACTGTCCCCTGGTGGAAAATCCTTGTTGGTGTTCCTTCAGATACATAGATAACACCCAGCCTAATAGATCATTACATATTGACATATAAAATGATCAAGGACTAGGACCTCTGCCTTGGCTCCTGAAAATAATAAATTAATTTAAACTTACACCTGCAGGGAACTTGAAATATTATGTTCACTCAGTTAGGAAAAATGGAAAATAATGTCTTACAGTTTGAAGAGGCACTTTGAGTTACTTGAGAGAGCTTCTAAATTAGGGAGAGGACCTCCAGACCCTTGTAAGACCATTAATTAAGACCACCCTTGGACGTTTCTGTGAAGTCCTCTTGGGGATATTTTTAAAATTTTTATGGTATGCATCAAGTTTTATTTAATGATTAAGATGCCTGAATTTTCTCTGAATTAGAAATAGTCCTCCTTCCCCCCCCCCACCCCCCACCCATAAAGCTATGATCATTTACAATCCAAATGGTCATGGGCAAAGCAACTAATGTTAAAGTAACTGTCAATCTCTGTCATGCCAGCTTGTTGTGTTAAAGTAATCAGCTGGCTCTCTACTGGTTGCCCTGTCTCTTTTCTAAATTCTATAAGGGGCTAAAAGTATAGCAGGGTAATAGGTCTCAGGCCTACCCCTTCAAAACATTGGCTATATCCCATTTGGTCTCCCTACCTACCTCTTGGTTAAGATCTCTGCCTAGGAACTTTAGCTGACATGTCTCTGCTTGAGTGTATTGTAAACCTTTTTCTTTTTATTTTCCTTCACTGATGCTCTGGGGCAGGGTGTATGTTGTGGAGGAGGAGTTGCTGTATGGTGTTCAGTTAGGTGGCTGTGGCCTATCTGCCAGCCTTAGAGGCAGGCCTCTATCCTGCCCCAATTTGTGTTTAGCTTAGTAAAGTGTAATTTTAAAAATGTTGAAAGCATAACTCCTGTAAAATGAATGTGTATCACATGTTTTATTCAACACAGTAATTATGTTATCAGTGACATGTTAACATTGCTTCAAATTGCAGTCAAGTAACTAGATGTTTCTAGGCGATGAAGAATATTAGAATAAGGTTACTGGGCTTATCAGTTCATCAGATAGAAATTATTTGCATTTCTACTGTAAATTCTATATGGTAACATCTGCTCTTACAGAATTATAAAATAGCCCTATCAATAGGAAGTCAGTGCATCATGCACAGCAGTACACTGAAAGAACACCCAGTGGCTTCTTTGCCTGTTTTCAATATCTATATTCAATATCTATATTGAATTTCTATGTGCTCAAATGACTCTCTAAAATTGTTTTTGAAAAACATAGACAGTTAAATTTTTAGCCCCATATTTGGAGTTGACCTTTAACATTTGAAATCTTTGTCTGCTGTCATTATTGCTTGTCTCCTAAATTAGTGTTTCCTAAATTAGTTCTTCTTTACTCCTCACTATCTTGGTTGCTGATCCTGATGGTAACATATTCATACCTCAGACCCAAATGACCAACCCTGATGACCTCAACCAGATACACAGTGAGATCTCAGAGATTCTAATAAATACACTGCACTGTATCTGCACCCACTTAAACACTTTATTAGTCTTTTTATTAGCCAATTTCTTTATCTTCTTCCACAATAATGCTGCATAATAAACTTCCAAACCCAGTGATAATAACATTCGTTTCTTTGCTCACAGGACTGTGGTTCTGATAAGGCTGTTCTGGGTTCTATTGGGATTTACTGACTGATTCCAGGCTAAGGCTCCATATGCTTCTTCATTTTCCTTGGACTAGGGGTCATCCAGAGCACGTTCTTCTTGTGCTAGACTGTCAAAGGGCAGAACCATGTCAAACTGTATGATTATCATATCACGTTTGATAATATCCTCTTAACCAAAGCTAGTTTCAGGGCAAAGCCCAATATCCATGGAGCAGGAAGTATACTCTGCCCAAAATGGAAGGATGAAGGAAGTTAATATTTGATTAACAAAACAACAATCAAATATGTATTTTATGAGACATATTTTTAATATACCCATTTCTAGGTAATGAATCTTAGCTAAGATAAACACCCCCACAGGTGAACATTGCACAAAGCAGATCTTTTAAGAATCTAGATGAATATACAGAGGTCAATAGTGATGATTGTTGTGCATCTTGAGCACTTACTCTATGCCAGGCACTTGGTCGGATCTTAGGATCCACTATCTATATGCTAAAACTAACTCACCAAATAAATTTGTGTAGATAAACAGATTTAGGGAAAGTAAGCTGTCCAAAGTTCACCCCATTAGTAAGTGGCAGAGCTGACTTTTTCTATAACTTACTCAGGAGGCACCGTATTAAATGATTTATAGGTTTTGTACCATTTACTTCTAAATATACAATAGTAAGCACTCTTATTTTTATTATTAGAAAAGTAGGCTTAATAGGATTAAATAATCTGCTAAAGATAAATTAGACACCATTACCTGGGGCTTCAATACATAATCCATGATCAGATGAAAGAATAGACCTCAAATTTCTGGTGAAGTTCTGCCTCTGGTGCTTCCCCCGCCCCCTTTTTTCCTCTATGATAGCACTTCATTTAGTTTACCTACTTCAGTCAATTCATATCCTGACTTTAATTATCTTCTTGCATGTGACCTTTGAGCTTTTCAACCCAAGTTTGCCATTTGATACAGACCCTTTGTACTCTAGACCTCACTTCCACTTTGCTGTCTGCTTCAGACTAATAACACAGTTCAAACTGTTAATCATACCTTTTGCTTCAGCATTAGATTTGCCTATGCTTGTCTCTGAATTGTCCTCCAGCTTGACAGCTCAGCAAAATGGCCTAAATGCCATTCTTTGAAGATAAGGAAATAGCTTTTCCTGGTAATAATTGGACATTTAATGCTATGAGTCAGAATGGAAAGATACCTGAAATTATATTTCACAGGGCATATCTATTCATATTGTTTTCACTAATCATTCTTTTAAAAATTTTGAATGCTTCTATATGCATGACACTGATAACCACAATTCTAGAATATAGAGATGAAAAATTAGACATTATTCTGAAATGGATTTATGCATTAAGAAAATTATACTCACAGAGAAACTGCATAGTAAAATAAAACACTTTGTTTCTAACCTTGGCATCTCTCTTTTCCTCATAGTAGAGACATCTGATCCCTTACACACATTCTGGTATCTTATCAGCCTTTATTCATTGCCCTTATTTCTGTTCTACCCAATCTACATCATTAGGCTCAGTGATACTCTGGACCTGAAACCTCAATTGCACTTAAATTCCTAAGCCAATTTGGATTGAGGTGGGAGTCAGATGGATCTAATCCACACCCCTCTCAGGCTACCCCCAGTCTAGATTAATTTAGTATTGTCTTCGCCTTTGCCATCTTTCTATGAACTAATGCCTCACTGCTGACCACTGGGTTTCCATTTTAAATAAAAGTCAAAGCTCTACTTACCTTTATCCCCAAGTTCTAGTTCAGGTAACGGAGCTATTATACTTGGAATCTTGACTCTTGACTCCTTGCTGCAGGAGCTGAAACTATGTTCCTATTCTTAACTATTAGATTAGACTGGGTCTAGAAGTTTCTGTGAAGTTAAAAAATACTTATTTAGCATCTTAATGTAGCTGGACACTGCTATAAATGTTTTACAAATACTATAAGGGAAAAACAGTGTTACTTTCATTTAATAGCTGAAGTTACTCGGGCTATACGGCTCAGAGTGCATACACTTAACTACCATGCAACCTGCTTCTCAAATTATACCTCCCACTTTCAGCTGTGTTTATTGCCAGCACCTATAACTCTACGCTTGTCCCTAGTACCTGTGCCCTCATAGGAAATGGAGCCAGTGTTGACTTTCAGCCCTCTATGCCATCAGCTCTACTGGCCTTAGTGCCTTGACAAACTCTTGAGTTTTCCCAGTGTTACCAGTCTCTAGGTTCTACTTTATCTCATTATTTTTGTTATATTCTGGGGCCTCCCAATTTCAAATTGCTTACCTACTACCCTTCTCTCCCTGTTTAGAGTTCACTTTCTTCTTCTACATATCTAGTCAGTATCTGTTACATGATTCTAATTCTAGTATAGGCCTTTTTGCCTGCCTCTTTCTCCTACTCATATTTGCATTCTTAAACATACATATCATGAGATCACAACTGTGACTCAATTCAGTTACCAGAAAAGATCAACCATTATGTCATCTGATTCATCTTTCAACTTTTTAACCCTGTGAATGGGGGGGGGTGTAGGTATATTATACCTGTATTAGTTGTGCTAATTAGTGGGCAAAGCCAAAAAAATAAATTCAAATGAATATTCAAATATTAATATAGATTTATAACTTAAGTACTGGCAACTTACAAACAGATTAGAAATCATTAACAGATTATATCAATTTGACTTTAAAACAGCATCATTAAAGTATCCATTTAAATTGTAAGTTAAAATGTTTATATTCATTTACAAAAAAAAATAGAACATGCACATTTGTCAAATTACTACTCAGTGTGGTAGAAAAATATTACCATGACAAAAGACTGGAATATGCATAATAGGTTTTAGTATCAATATAATATAAAATTATCTTAGTTTATGTAACATCTGAAAGTTGACAATTGACTTCTGAAATTAATTAATTGGAATTGATTTTTTCCTCTCATTAGCCTAATGTCACTAACAGAAGAAAATAAATAAGACCAGGAAAGATTCAGTACAGTCAAGAGTTGCTTAAATACAGAGATACGTTCTGAGAAATACTTTATGCAATTTCATCATCATATTAATATCATAGAACGCAGTTGGACAAACTGAGATGGTATAGCCTAATTTACACTTAGGCTTTATGATACTGCCTACTGCTCCTAGGCTACAAGCCTATATAGCATGCTATTGTACAAAACATGAGATTAAATGAAGCACAAGGGAAATACTTGAGCTATCACCTCATATCTGTAAAGACAAGATGTAGGAGGCTGTTGCTAGTGTCATATGGCATGCTATTTTACAGCAAACTTACTTTTATGAGTAGAAAAATAATAAGCATAGTACATAAAGTACATAAACCAGTAACGTAGTCATTAATTATTAAGTATTATATACTATACATAATTGTATGTGCCATCCTTTTACATGGCTGATGACACAGTAGATTTATTCACACCGACATCACCACAAACACATGAGTAATATGTTGCACTGTGACATCACGAACACGCTATGACATCACAAGGAGACAAGAATGTTTCAGCTCCATTATAATCTGTCATATATGCAGTCTTCACTGACAGAACATCATTATGTGACACATGACTATGTTCATAATGCTTAGATTCTCTCCTTTCAAGAAAAAAAAAAAAACATTGCTTAAAGTCCTTATTCACTGAACACTTTTTCTGTGCTAATAAGAATTCTCATTCTATTCTCACAACCCTATGATAAACACTTTGTCCCCATTTAAGAAGCTTGAATCTAAACTGGTTCAATAATTGTTTATAGTAACACAGCTAATAAGTGGTAGAGCTGAGAGTAAGCCTCAAGTCTTGCTAAATCACCGAATATTCTGTGCTATTGACATTTCCTTGACATTTCAATTATACCAATGTAAAAAAAAAAAAAAAAAACTTTTCCATGATAAAAGATAGAAAATAGTATGTAAGAGCATGAGAAATGGAAGAAGGCAAAATTATCGATTTCTCTTTTGTCATAAAGCTGAAATAATGTTTTTTGCCAAATCATAGGCAAAGCCATGAATAAGAACGTATTATTACTTCTGTATTTGATGTACTATTTAAACAAAGCAATGATGAATATTATTTTGACTGAATTGGCTTAATTTTTAAGTAGGAATATCTTTAATCGAAATTCAATTTGATAGTAAAATAAAAGAGTAGTTGAAATTATGAATATTTATAAGCCCTTGAACTTGGTTCTCGGAATGTAACTCAGTGGACCACACAGCTAATATTTCTGAATATAACCATATTACATCTGGAATAAATGTAGGGTTTAATAATAGGCATTTGAAATATGAAATGTTTAAATAAGCAATGCATAATAAATTAATGTACAATTCTGATGGGAGAATATTAAATAATGGCAAAAGATAAGATATCTTGGGATCCTTACCTTTCAATTTCCAGGTAGTATTATAGGCATATAAGATTGTTATTCTATACTCACTGTAGCCAAAATGTGCATGTTTTTATATAGGGCTATTTTAAAATTAATTTATTTGCTTTTTGATAATAAAAATTCCACTAGTAGCTGAAGGCAGTTTATTAGTAATAATGAAAATACAACCACAGGGGCATGAAAGGAATAAATTATAACATAATTTAGGTAATTATATTATTTTGTTTTAGAGATAGAAAAATCATCTTCTAAATCTGTTGAATAGCATCTTGAATTTCCAAGAATGTTATATAACAGAACCCTGGCACTAAACTTTCTAAGTACCCGGATTTTCAGAGTCTGTGAATTATAGATATTGATGTAAAGATGAGAAAAGATATAGACATTGGCATAATTTTTCAGCATCTGTCATGGACTGAATTGTGTTCCTCCCCAAATTCATATATCGGAGTCCTAAATCCCAATACTTTAGAATATGATGATATTTGGAGGTAGGGCCTTTAAAGAGCTAATTAAGGTTAAACAAAGTCATTCAAATGAGAGTAGTCCCTAATATAATATGACTGGTGTTCTTACAAGAAGAGGGAAAGCCACCAGAGATGTGCATGCACATAGAAAAGGCCATGTGAAAATACAGCAAGAAGGCAGCCATCTGCAAGCCAAGGAGAGGAAACCAAAGTCTCAGGGGAAACCAGACTAACTAATACCTTGATATTGGACTTCTGGCTTCCAGAACTGTGAGAAGATAAATTTGTGCTCTTTAAGCCACCCTGTCTGTGGTATATTGTTGTGGAACACTTAACATTAATACAGTATCTTACCACTGGTTGAAAGACACATGATTGGTTAAAGAAGATGTAGTGCATATGTATAAAGGAATATTATTCAGCCATGAGAAAAGATGGAACACTGCCATTTGCAACAGCTTGAATGGATCTTGAGATAATCATGCTAAGAGAAATAAGCCAGACTGAAAAAGTTAAAAACCACGTGATATCACTCATATGTAGGATACAAAACTGAAAGCAACAAACATGACAAACAGAGACTAATGGCCCTGGACAGTGGATTAGTGGTTACCAGAGGGAAGCTGGGGAGGAGAAGGTAGATTGGGGTAAAAAGGGTCAGCTTTTGGTGATGGAAGGAATCTAACTATGGGTGGTGAACACACAATACAATATATGTATGACTTACTGTCGAATGATACACTTAAAATGCATTCAATTGTGTTAATAGCACCTCAAAACATTTTTATTTATTTTTTTAATTAAAAAAGATAAAGATTGAAATAAATACATCTATTTGATAAGGCTTCAAAAAGTTTGGTGTTACTGTCAAATATTTTATTTTCTCCTCACCCTGCTTTTTTGATAAAGGTCTGATTCTGCCATTTTACAACCATGTGATTTTATACTACATTTAACTCCCTTGCATTAGCAACTTCATTTTAAAATGTCAGAGGTGTATCTCAAACTGATTCAGTTTGCTCAAAATTTTTCTTTTTGTAATGCAAACATAGTAAGTATGCAGAAAGCCATTAACCTGAGGAAAATATTTGCTACCAGTTTTGGCAGGTAGAGTTAATATCTTAGTTTATATTAAAAAGCCACAGGCATTGTTAAAAAAGGTATTGAGAATCAAATTAATAAATTGGAAAGGGGAATGAATGTACAATTTAAGAAAAATAAATGTAAATATAACTGATGAAGAAACAGGAAAAATGGAAAGGTATTCAGTCACCAACATGCAAATAAAGTTTCATGTTTTATAAACAAACTTGAAAGGATTTAGAATGATACTATTTAATTTAGTTGTAGGACAGATAATATATGTATTGTTATTGTAAGAGTAATTAGCAATAATTTGTTATTAAGTAATTGGTCAGTAAGAATTGGGATTAAAAATATATTAAATATATTAAGAGCCTTCAACCCAGTAATTCTTTCTGGAAATGTACCTTAAATATAAACCAAAATAGTTTAAACACTTTAATATTAAAATAATGATTATAGCATTTATTACAGTAATAACTAGAAATAATCCAAGGATCAAATAATAAGTGAATATTTAAAGTAAGTATGTTATAGTCATTTTGTAAATAAGTAAAATTAAAGCAGATGAACCAAGAAAAATATTGCTGGAGAATCCATACTATTATGTTATCACAAGTTGTATAGGTGATGAAAATGTAGGTGATTATTTTTTCCATAAACTTTTAAACATTTTTAAATTTTCTACGACTATTTCTTAGTGGTATATACAATAAATTCCATACTCAAAATCATTTTTTTTTAATTTCTTGGTAATAAAATCCTGAGTGTTTTAGACAGGCATATTGTCAGCCAAAAAATATTAATTCAGCATTCCTTGAAAAAAACAGTGCCATGGAAGAGTTGTGCATAATTAAATATAAACAGAAGAGATTGAGTGAGGCTTCCAAGAAACTTTTCTAAAATGGGTTAATTTTTTATGGCAGCCAACTTTTGTTCTTTTGTCCTTCCCTATATCATGCCTAGTTTGAAACAACAGTGCTGAAGGTAAAACAACCAATTTGTGACCACAGGACCACAAATATGAAGCTAACACTCCCATATTAAGGAAGGCTTACCTGAAAGCTGGGAGCATCTGGATTTCTGATATCATTTTGGAGACTATTCCAGCCAAGAGTTACCTACCTTTAGACTTCTTAAGGGGTAACAGTTAAATCCCTAATTTGTTTAAGCCACTGTTTAATTACATTTGCTGATACTTGCAGCTAAAAGCAATCTCTGATACATTTGTATACGTACAGCAGTTTCTCGAATAAACACCATTTAATTCAACCTCATTTCATTAAACATTGATGACCTATCATAGGAATTTAACTCTCGTTTGTATCAGTTCCTAGGATAAAATTAGTTTTCTTATATCTCATTTTGCTTAACGTCACAGAAACTGCTAACATTAAATGAAGACTTACTGTTTTTATATATACAAATATGTATGCTAATTATTTTATATATTATATATTTAAATTGATGGGTTTATATGTTTCTATATGATTGCAAAATATATATAAATTTAATATACATAGCATTATCCTTATTTATACATATATTTGGTGAGGATTTTAGTGCTTAGGAAAGTTAGGAAGTTATCAATAAATGCTATTTATAAGTAAGTAATGATTTGTAGTCAATGTGCATAATTAGATCCTGCCACTTTGAAAATACCTCTCAAGAGTTTATCTTTCCAAAATGTTTATTATTTTATTTTATTTTCCGTTGCTTCATTAAATCTGCAGTTAATTAATATATTTGTTGCAATAATCTAATTTAAATTCAGGTATATGCTGAATTTTCTAACATAGACTCTCAGTATGAAAATAATAATTCTGTAGACCAAAAAAAAAAAAAAAAAGAGTCAAGTGTGATTGAAACTGGGATCTCCAAATTAGCTTTGTGGTAAGGGATTCATAGACTGTAATTCAATTTTTCTCTTTGTCTCTGTTAGGTTAGAAGATATTCCCTGGGGAAATGTGAAGTTTACGTATTTTGTATGCATGATTTATAAAGAAGCCATTGATGGGAATTGTTTATATGATAGTCTTTAGAAAGCTAGCGTGATAAATCTCAGTTCTTAAAAGATTTCACTTCAAGAGCTCTTAATTCCAGTTCCCCACTTTAGAAGAAAACTTTTACTATCACAAAATATGTATTTAAATATTATGAATATCAAAAAAGGTTGTCTTCATAATTATGTAGAATGTTAGAGTCATAATTGTATTCTGGAAGGGAAAAACAATAACATATTTTTAAGCATCCTAAAATAAACATCATTCTCTTCACATCCCTAAGTAAGTTATACTTTCCTGTATGAAATAACTAATTATAAATTACTCTCTTTTTATATATATATATGTTTTTATATTTCAAAAAAAATAATTTTTTGTGTGTACATATGTGCATAATAATATTTTAAATGTATATTTTTGAAAGCACAGCTAATTGGACACTTGTACATTCACCATCGCTTCTTGGCCTCTTGGCTAAGATAAAGTGTACATTCACCAAATTACCTTACTTATCTAAGTATTCATTAAAGATTTAGTGAGGGCTTATTATGTACTGAGCATTCTAGGTTCTAGGGATCTGAGTAAATACATAAGATTCTACTCTCATGGAGCTTATCTATCTACTAGAATACTTTATGTTTTCTATGTAATGTGTTTATGTATATTCTTAGACAGATGTTAAGGGAAATGTCTCCTAATGTTTTTATATGGTGTGTGGCTTATTCAACTTGTTCCTTTATTCATTCTGCAACCACATATTGATTATTAATATGAGCTAAATACTTGTTGTAGTTAAGACTATCTCAGGGTATTTAAGATTACACTTTTCTGTCCTCTGTTTATGGGACTTGCTTTGGCCAATAAATCAATAAATTGTGAGTGGGAGTCATGATATCTGTTATTCCCAAGTAGATTTAAAAATCAAAGAGTTACCATTCAGGGTAATCTAAACCCTGGTGTTGCCCCAGTAACATTGTGGGTCCTCAGTTCTTTCTGTGATGCAGAGAGAATTCCAGCTCAGTAAGATTTCTGAGAGATAAGATTTATTAAAGGCACATTTTGAGGTAGAAGTGGGCCACACCTAAATAGGCTATAACCATGAAGAAATGAAAGGTACTCTCCAAGTGAGGGGTGGGTTACCATCAAGAGGGCTGTAACAGCATAGAAGTGGGAATGTCTGTATTATATTAGGACCAAGATGGGGGGTTTAAAAAGCTTTCCTAGGTGATTGGCAGATTAGTTCATTCTGATTGACATTTGGCTGTTTTATAACTCCCTGCTTAATGTACATGTGACTACCCAGAATTCAGTCTGTTACAATTAGATTCATGAACTTCTGGGCATAGGCATGATATTATAATGATGGTATAATGAGGCTGACATGAGCATCAGAGTAGTCCTTAATGAGCAAGTTTCTGTGGCTGAATAAAACCAGCTATAGATTTATGGTCCTTTAGACCTTTGTCTCTCAAGATGCAGGATGGTTTTTGAACTACAAAATGGATGTTATTTGGGCGGTCTCTGGACTGGCTTTTTACTCCTTTGAACCCCCATCACTCACATCTCCCTAACTACCTAACAAAAGGGATCCTGGAAGATGTGACAAATGAGTACTCCATTTAGCTTGTATGATTGAGTAGTTGTAATGAACTAAACTTTATTCTGGGTTCATATTGCCTTGCAGACTGTGTTGAAAGATACTTTCCCTGTATTAGGCCATGAAATGTTGGAGTTGTTTTTGTAAGAGTCATAACTTAAAATATGTGGGACGATAAGAGTACCATTCTAAGTTCAGAGAGGATAATAGTGAACGAAGCAGATAAAGTACCTTCCTACATGAAGCTTATGTTTAAGCAGTGAACCTAAAAAAATAATGGTAAATTGATATGTAATATGAAGACAGTGAAAAGTACTATAAAGATAAAAAGGATATAAAGAATAACAGTTGATACTATTTTAGAATGGACAGGAAGGTCATTTCTACAAAGGTGGTCCTGGATCAGAGACCTGACTTGAAGGAGGACATGGGCCCTTAGGGCCTTGTGCTACAAATGATAACACAGCTTTTAAAACAAACTGTGTGGATACAGTTATGAGCCCACCAGTTGCTAGCTCTTGCAAATATCTTGAGAACCAATGAGGAGATTGGGAGGCTATGAGGCGAGAGAATGCTCCATGTGAACAACATAGAACACAAGTGCCTGTAGTAGGCTGAATAAGAGGAGGCTTATAGGAAGTAAGCATTTAAAGCTTGTTTGAGTATACAGATCAAGGAAGCCTTGATAATAAATTAGAGAAGACAGTTTTGAATACAGGAATGAGATGTTTGGACTTATACTTTTAAAAGATCACTTTGACTTCTTGGAGAAGAATAGGCCAGAGGAGCAAGAGTGGAAGCAGAGAAATTAATTAGGATGCTATTGAAGAACTGGGTAGTTGTGATATAGGTGATACAAGTGTCAAAATAAGAAAGTTTAGAGATTGAACCAACAGTGTTTGCTCTGAAATTGTGGTTATAAGATGAAGAGAGAGTGTCAGAGACACAGGGGGAAAGAAGCTGGGAGCAGGGGGTATAAAGATTGATTAGAGTGAATGTCTGGAAACCTGTACTAACTGAAAGGAAAGAATGCCAGGATGAATGCTTGGAGTAAATAGAACGAGAAGTCAGATCTCATTCTGAATTTCAGAGCAGATGTGACCTTGAGCTACATTAAGGAGCTAATACTCTATCACAGTTATCCTTTTCTTATAAGGAGTGCTATCTAAGATTTGGGTAGTGCACACTGTTGGTACCCTGCCCATATCTCCTTGATGATTACCATTTATGTGTTTGTAGGTCTAAGTCCCAATCAGCTAGAACCTTTGCCTGAGAATTCTTTAGGTAAATGCAAGGTGCCAAGGAATTAATTCCCTGTAGGGGAAGTCCTCAGACAATTATAGAAGTTGCTTGGTAAATGATTTAGCTCTGAGCTAGATGTTCCACACTGGCACCTAGAGTTTCCTGGTAAGATTAAACTCCAATTTTCCAGATTGGTAATATGTTTGATAATTTTACCCTGTATTTGTTTCTTTTTTCTTTCTTGGCTTACATCTTTTCTCGCTGATGATTTTCCTCGTATCAGCTCCTCAATTAATCTAGTGTACTGAAATCCTTTTCTCAGGATCTACTTCTATGGAAACCCACATTAAGAAAGTTCATACATAAATAACAATTTATTGAAGTTGAATATTTTCTAAAATAAAACCTGCGGTTTTACATAGTGAAGGTGAGTCAATACTTACTGATGGTTCATAGGTACAATATTGCAATGATTATCACATTTAATTCTCAAAGGAACCATATAAGATTTGTAACTGGGAGCTGCTAGAAAAGGAAGTAACTACTAAATGTAAAATTGAAAAATGACAAGGGCAAGGTTTTTTGTTTTATTTTTGTTTTTTTGTTTTTGTTTTTGCTATTTCATTTACTGATGAATCTCAAAGACCTAGAAGAGTCCTTGTCACAGGCACTCAGTGAGTATTCTAAAGAACATTTGAAATAGTTCACCTCTATCTGGGAAAGATGTTGTTTTTGATGGGGAACCCAAACTCCCAAAAGGGTATCTACCAGAGCTATGAAGGAGAAGGGAGCTTGCAAGCAATCCAGAGAGATAAGCTGAAGCAATCACTGCAATCAGAGAGCACATATAAGGTCCCCTCAACTTTGTGGATGTTATAAATGGGTTTTAGAGGTATATTAACTAAGGCTTGGAGAAATAAAACAGTCCCAAAACAAATAAAAGAGACTGTATTTGATCTCGAGCTCGTCTCTGTCTACCATCACCTTAGCATACATATTCTTGAACTCCTCTTAAGAACTGGCCTAAGGTTAGACAATTACACTTTAAAGAGACTGTATGTAAGTCCATATTTTTGAAAACAGAAACTTTTCTTTTTTTTTTATGAGTACCTTAATCAACTGGCTGCTATAAGAAAATATCATAAACCAGGTGGCTTATTTCTCACAGTTCTGGAGGCTGGGAAGTCCAAGTTCTAGGTGCTGACAGATTTGTTGTCTTATAACAGTTTTCAGAAAGCTGCCTTCCTACTGTATCCTCACATGGTAGAGATAGTGGTCTGGTCTCTTCATTTCTTTTTTCTGAAGGCACTAATTCCATCTAAATAGACCTCATCTAAATCTAGGCCTCACTTCCAAAGACTGTTACACTGGGGATTATAACGTGAACATATGAATTTGTGGGGGACACAGACATTCAGTCTATAGCAATTAGCATAATTTTACAGGATAGCTTCAATATTAGTTCTCAGGTATAATTGTGGATTTAACCAAGGCTTTAATCTGAGACCAGAATGGGAAATAGATTATAGAATGTTAGACTAGATCTAATGGGATAGTGGCAGGGGAAAGAGTAGCACTTGTTTTCCATATTAACAAGTAAATGGCAACACATCAAAAAGTCCTGCAAATGTGATAAAGTACAGCGTACTGAAACAAAAGTGCCTAAAACAAACCGCTATCAGGAAGGAAAATAAAATTCAACTAACAGGTATTCTCACAAAGAAGAGAGGGTCATTCCTTTGAACCTAAGAGGCTGAAAAGAACAAGGAAAAAATCTTCTCGAATAAGACTTTTATAATAGGTTCCTGAGGCTTGAGACCCTAGAGGCAAAACAAAACAGCAAAACAAAGAACAAAAGCAGGCAAAGTTCTTGGAAGCAAACCAGTGGACCTATATTCACACTGACCCTCAGGCTGAGAACACAATTCATATCATAAAAGTGCATCCAAGTGAGTCTCCTCAAGTTTTCTGTGACCTCAGTCAATTGCTCTCTCCTTCCTTATTCCCTATCATTTACCAGTCAACAGCATGACTTACATGATGCATATTCATTCTACCCCCACCTCTAGCACAGGGATCCTAGTATTCTTTCATGAATTACTATCATAACCTTTTAATAGTTGGGAGCGTTTTAAAATAAAAGGTTGAGATTCTCTGAATTAGATTTTTACCCTAGGATAAAAGTAATCAGTTATTAAGATATCAGATTTTTATAGAGAACATTTCATGTCATTTTTAAAAGATTACTTGTGCATGTTTCTCTTTGTCTAAAAAACATTTCTATAACTAATTCCAAAGTCTAATCTTATTCTTCTCTATATACTAAAGAAATTGTTTTTAATAACTCTACCTGTTATTTTGTGAAATTCATCATAAATATGTAATTGGAGAACTAGATAGATGGCCTCCAACGTCTCTTCTATCACAGAAATTCTGTGGTCCTACATAAATCTTCCATGAACTATCTCCAGTAGTGTTCATTTTTTGAAATACCTGAAGAGTCCTATTTTAACACTGCTAATAACACAGAGCCCTAAGGACCCTAGTATAGCAAGGCTGTGGTGTATTCAAGCAAGACTAATAACCCAAAAGAATTTAAGGAAAGAAATAACTTACAAATATCACAAAACAAAACAGCACTAAAGGGAAGGGAATAGAAATTGTGTATTTGGACTATTAGACATTCTTTTCTCATATAGTGAGTCTTTAATATGTTAGCTAATAAAAGTTAACACCCAAGCATTTTTCTCTAGTGTATGTTTCATTTTACTATATACTATTCTTTTACTTTAGTGGATCATCTATGGTACTCATTTGCCTAGGTACCACCCAGTTTGGCACATAATCACACAATGTCTATATAACTCTTTAAATCCTTGTCTCCCTGGGAGATTACAAGTAATTCAGTTCACTAAAGTACTGGTTTCTCTCCTTTTTATCAGCTACAGTACTGAAGTAACCACTATACTTTTCAGTATAACTGACAGTCCTGGGCACAATGCCTTGTTCATAATAAATTTTCTAATATCTGTTGAGTTAATGAATAAATGAATAAATACTTGTTGAGTTGAATTAAAATTAAATGCATTCCAGAGAAGAATTGCTACTGGTGGAAATCATTAAAACTCTTTTTGTGTCTAAGCTGTTCACATGCTATTTATCTCCGGATGTATATTATTGAGAAAGTGCTATGGGCCAAGTACTGTTAAGTGCTTTCTTACATTGTCTCACTTAATCCTCACACAAACCCCAGGGAAATAATTCTTACATTGTTCATTTGCAACTGACAGAAAATTGAATCAAATTAGCTTAAACAATAAGGAGGTTGTGGCATGACTTCATTCTGGGCCCACATGGGCAAAGACATGCCTCCTGGCTCTACATGATCTAGGTCGTGGCTGGTGGTAGCATTAGACTCTCCCCACTTGGCTGGCAAGATGGTTGTAGTTACAGAGACAACCTCATACCTTTAAAATATTTGAAATGCAGAAAGGCTTCATTCTGAGAAGTCTCAGCAAGCGTCTCTCCAGATAAGCTATGTACCCATCCTAAACCAATCAATGTAAGCAGTAAAATGGAACGTGCTACTGGTTTAGGCTAATCAGAATTTCCTGGACTGGAATAATGTCAACTCACTTGGAATCATATAGGCTAAGAGGGGAAATAAATTGACAGGAATATCAGGGTGTGATAATTAAAAAATATAGGACATTAGAATGTCAAATTAAATATATATATATTAAAAAAAGCCCACTGTATCCATTACCTCTGTTTTAAAGTTAAAGAGATGAAGATGCAAAGGGTTTATGTCACTTTCCCAAGATTACACAGCTAATACTGGCAGAAATGCAATTCAAAATTAAGTCTGTCTTCAACACCAATATATTATATGACCTTCCTTAAATATTTTTTCACTATTCTTAGCTTTGCAATCTGCCATCCCCAAAGTGCTTCTAAAGTTTTCTGCCAATGAAAGAGTATCTTGTAGGCTATCATTACTAGAAATAAATATATTTTATTTTAATAATATAACTTTATCTGAATAGCATGTCTCTATTCTTCTATTTCTATTTAACTGATAAAATTTTTATTTACTGAGTAATTTTTCTTCAGAAGCAAATGCCCACACATTTGAATATATTTTAGGACTATGTTGATTAAAGGGGAAAAAATGTATACACACACACACATAAAGATACATACATACACATATACATACATATACATATAATTGTCCAATCAGTGGTGACAGAAAATTAGTAGGAGCCATGTTTATGGCAGCAAAAATATTAGAGCATTAACTAATGCATTCAATGTAGGATTTATTTTTTATTAAAGCATTTTCTTGATGAGTTCACAGTGGGAGTCTAAGATTAAGGAAATCAGTAAGCCTGTTCTGGGTGAATATTACTTTTGCATTCTGTTAACCTAAAAATAAAAAGTCAAAATGAGAAGGATACAAATATTTATTTGAGATCAAAAAGAGTTGTAGTTCTGGGAAGCATTTATGTATGCAGAACCCCAAATAATGTTCTAATTATGAGGTGAAGGTGAAAGGGTACTTATGAGAAAATTAAGAGAAATAATTACATGCATAGAAGGAAAGAATATCTATTGGTGCTAATAAGCCAAGGAAAGAATTTCTATCGTTGTAAATAAGCTAAATAATTCTTTACCTGTACTTGGTGCTACTAATGCTGAAGAATGTTCTTAATTTTCAGCCCTCACAGAATGCATTAGTTAATGCTATAATATGTTTGCTGCCATAAAAGGATGACCTCTTTCTAGTTAGCTTTACAGAAAGTTAGTTGAATATAATGTTGGTTTGGCCAGTCCAAAGGTTATTGTGCCTAGTTCAAACATTGCAAAGGATTGAGGAGTGAGCCATGGAAGGCATTTTCAATAGAATGGCAGCTCTTACTCTACTTTGAAATGTCTCTGTTTATGTCATTTTCACAATTCTGATATTCCATGACTGAAAAACAAATTATTTGCTAGCAGTTTAGCTGAACATATGAAATTAATTGATTAGTCTGTGTCCAAAAATTTCATAAAATTCTATCATTTGAATTTTGGACATGTTAAATATATCTTAATATTTATAATTTGAAGAGAATGTTTTCATGCCATTTTCCCTAATGTAAGTTAAATTTATTAAAGTTGAAGATGTTTCCTTTGTTCAGTACTTTTCACTAATTCCAAAGAGAATTGCTGAATCAATTTTTGATAAATTTTTGGAATCTTGCTTTCTTTGTCTTTTTCTCTCACCCTTCACTGGAAGAAGATTGCTTTACTATTTCATATCCAAGGTTAGATTGACTAGTTTTATATTGATGTTTTAAATATATATTTTTAGTTAACTTTTATACATATTTCTATCTGAGGAATAAGGTCAAACAAGTTAGTTTAAAAATCTGAACTCAATTTTATAATGGAATTTAAAACATTGATTATTTCCACAACAAAAATGTTAAAGAAAAAAATAGTCTATGTATAAACCTGTATTTAAACATTTTATGTGCATAGGTAAGTTGGAGAGAGAATTCCTAAATCAAGAAAGCCTGCAGAGCCACGGGAAGCATAGAGGAGGAGGCAGAGGTCATTAGATCTGGTGGGAGAATGGACTAGTCAGTCCCCAAACAATGTGGACTAAAGGACATGCTAAAATCTGAAGAACGAGTTAACCATCGTGTTTGGGTTGATCTTGGATGAAAACTTGGCCATAGAGGGACTAAGCACTCTTTGACATGGAAAGTGTTATGCACTGAATGTTAACATTAGCTTTGTCAGACGGCTGTTAACCATATGTAAAAATGTTGGAAGTGGCTTAGGAACTGGCAAAAGGGTAGAAAAGCTGGAGGAGTTTTGAAGTGCATGCTAGATAAAGTCCAGATTGTCGTAAGGGACTGTTCATAGAAATATGGACATTACATATGATTCTGGTGAAGGCTCAGGAAAAAAAAAAAAAAAAGAGCTGGAAAAAAACCATTGTCTTCTTAGAGAATATGTAAATAATCACAATCAAAATGTTGGTAAAATATGGATGTTAAAGGCCATTTAGGAGAGACCTCAGTCAGAAATGAGGAATATATTAGACAATGGAGAAAATTTTATAAAGTGGCTAATAATTTGGCTGAAGCGTGTTCTTATGTTTTATGGAAGATAAAATAATGAAATTAGATATATAGGTAAGAGATTTCTAAGCAAAATGTTTAAAGTACAGATTGGATTCTCCTGAATTCTTATAGTAAAATGTGAGAGGACGAATTAAGGAAGGAATTATTAAGCAAAAATAGAACCAAAACTTAAAGATTTGGAAAATTCTTAGCTTCTTCATATTGTAAAAAATGAAAAAATATGTTCTGAGGACACCAAAGATATGGCTGGACTATCACTTGATAAAGAGATCGTGGGATTATACCAGCAGAACACTGCCAGTTTAAACCGAAGGGGTAGGAGATGGATGAAATGAAGGAAAGCTGTGAGAATTTTTAGATTCTATAGGACCAGAAAATAGAGTTAATTGGCTGCAATTTTGCCTCATTCTTAAAAAAAAAAAAAAAAAAAAAAAAAGGAAGAATCACCCTAAGGTGATTCAGAGATGTGCGCAGAACTGCCATTTCCAGCCACAGGCCCAAGAGCCAGAGCTGGTTCTTACTGATTCAAAGGTTGGGACCTGTTCAGTTTTGGAGTGCAAATATGTCACCACCCAGTGCACCAGGGGCCAGGCCAAAGACCAGTATCCAGGAAATGGGCCACTACACTGAGCTGAAGGGGCAAGGCATCCCCGCAGAACTCTGCCATCTCATTCCAGTGGACCTGGCAAAGAAGGTGATTCACTAGGCTTAAAATTTAATGGAGCTTGTCCGGTTAAATTTAAACTTACTTGTGACCTGTCACTCCTTTTTCCCAATTTCTTCCATTTGGAATGAGAATGTCTATCCTACACCTGTTCCACCATTGTATTCTGTACCTTAGATTCTCTGAAACTTTTGTCTTATCAAAGGAAGATTGCACTTTTTGACTAATATCTCCCCATTTCCCCCAGACCACCGGGTTAGTATCTATTTCTGTGTGTTTGGCTCTTTTTGATTCCACGCATGAATATTATACAGTATTTGTCTTTCTCTGACTTATTTCACTTAACATAATGCCCTTTAAGTCCATCTATGTTGTTGCAAATGGCAGGATTTCCTTCTTTCTCATGGCCAAATGTTTTATTTATATATGTATATGTGCTTGTGTGTGCATGTGTGTGTATATATTTTTATCCATTGACTGACATTCAGGTTGTTTCCCTATCTTGGCTATTGTGAGTAATACTGCAATGAATGCGGGAGTGCAGATAGCTCTTAAAAATCTTGTTTTCATTTCTTTTGGATATACACTCAGAAGCAGGCTTGCTAAGTCATATGATAGATCTATTTTTTATATATATATATATTTTTTTTTTACTTTTTTGAGGGATCTCTTATATTGTTTTCCATAGTGGCCATACAAATTTAGATTCCCACCAAGAGTGCACAAGGATGTAAGGGTTCCCTTTCTCCACATCCTTGCCAAGACTGTTATCTCTTGACTTTGTGATAATAGTCATTCTAACAGATATGAGGTGATAGCTCAAGTGATTGTTTTAATTTCCATTTCCCTGATGATTAGTGATGTTGAACATCTTTTCTTTACGTGGTGGACATTTGTATTTCTTCTTGGGAAAAATGTCTATAAATCATTATATTATTTATCTCATTTGCCTAGTAACTTTTTGTCTTGTCTAGACTTGTATTTTCCTATGGGACTTAACGCTATGCACTTTTTTTATCTGGTAAAAATATACAATATTTTAATTTCTGAATAAATCCTTTTGGAATGTAACTTTCCTCAGTGCTTTGAGATTTTAAAATATTGTCCAGTTTCTTAAATATATGCTTTTTTTAATCAAGATACTAGTATTCAAGATTATTAAAATTGCTAGATGATTGGGAGGGGAAAAACATAGAATTATCATTTTTAAACATGGTTATCGTGTAAAATGATCATGATTTTCTTTACCTTTAGTATTAGACTTAAAAATATGTGTGCTTAGGTCACAGCAGTGTTCTTTAGCTCATAGATCTATGGAGGTACAAATTTGTTCTCTTGTGCTCTTAATTGCTTCAGAGGAAAAGTCCAATAAGTACGACCATATCAGAATCAGTATTATTAAATAGAGTTTAATTTATCACATACATTTTATACGGTTTAATATTTTCTAATATTTTAAACATTCATAGTTCATAATTTTCACAGGTTTTGCCAAAATTTTATTTGAAGTTATTAAACCAGAGTATCTGGCATAAAATCAGAATTAAAATCCACATTTTGGTAGGTGGAATAAAGAAAAACAAACTTAAAGGTTCTTGTATTGACATTTTCATTAGTTAAAATGACATGATATTGACTTTTTTCCCCTTATCCTGCCAGTTGAACTTGCTTAGGAGTTATGCCAGCAGGGAATTTTAATTATGTTAAAATAAACCAAGTTTAACTGGTGCTAATCACCATATTTTTATTTGATAAAAGAAAATGACAAAGTGATATTTATAAAATTATGTCACTGTGTTATGGAAAGGGTACCAGTAATATTTATACTTAATATTTGTTTTTAAGGAATGTAAACTATAAATAATTTTAGTATCACATGATAGATTTGATGGCTAATTTGTTTTATTTCCATCATTGCAGCTCTCTCATATTTTCATTTGATGTTAGGACTTTAACTGCAAATTTTAAGTTTTGAAGAACCATGGTAAATTAGAGGTCACTATAATAAATAAATAAATAGATTTTCCTGCTAGATTTAGCACAAGTCAATAGCATAGGGGCTTGTTGTTGTTGTTTGTTGTTGTTGTTGTTGTTTATATTTGTTTCTTGTAAGAAAATAGCTGTGGGTAGACAGCAGACACAGCATCTCTAAGTTAGAAAATAAAATATTGAATGCTGGGATAAGCTATGAACTTTATAGTTTATAAATTTATTAAGACTTTCATTTAGTAATCCATGATGTCAGAACTCAAAAGTTCCATATAATTTGCTAAGGTTTTTTAAATTTTTAAGTTGACTGTTTTGAGGCAGATCCTGAAATTCTGAAGACATGAAATAATCTCTATAACCGGAAGACATTTTCCTGTTGCTTCAAGACAGATTTTTACATGTGGTAGCAGGGGAGAGTAATGGAATCTGTGTGTGTATGTGCCTGCAAGCTCAGTCTCTTAATGGTTGTCTTCCAGTCTCCTCTTGAATAGTCTAGCAAAAGCAAACTTTAAATAGCCTCCTATGGAACAGATCGAAATGCTTGGAAACATTAGTTATATGGATATTTGTGAATCTTTGTCATTTATGTTTCTTTCATCTAAATGATGAAACACATCTTGGGTATAATATTTTAAGGAAAATAAAAAAGATCTCTTTATCACTACTTAAAATATTCTCTATCCATCTCTGCAAGAATATTTGAAAAGATGGGAAAACCAAGCCACCTGGAAAAGTTGTGAGAATAGTAGTTTTTTTTGAATGGGTGAATTTTTGAGGGGATTTCTAATCTAAAGATAGAAGAAAGTCACTGTTTTAATGGAAAAACAATGCTTTAGAGTAAGATGAGTGAGATTCCTTTTAAGGTAAAACAGGAAGAATGACTAGAAATTTCAGATGTATAAGTCTAAATATCATTTTTTTATCTTAAATTTATGGCAATTATTTTTAATCTATGGGTCAAAACCTCAGATGTTAGAAGTGTTAAAAGCTCCCAAAGTGATTCAAGTCTCTAGCTATGTTGAAAACAACTAAACAAGAAAGTAGCTTTGATTTGACAGGAGAGAGGGATAGAGATAAGATAAGGAGATAGAGAAAGAAAAGCAAGGGAGAGAGAGAGATTGAAAGGAGGGAGATGATCTGGAAGTATATAAAGCATTAATATTAGAAATCCTCCTCAGGTTCTCGAACTTGCTTACTGATTCTTCAGGACTTTAATTGGCCTAGGGTACCCAAAGATGTTTTATCTCTAAAATATTTAGACTCAGACAAGATCTTGAAACATAAATGGGCTTTAAGATATTGTGGGACATAGAAACCAACTATTTATCTCAAAGAGATATCTGTGTTCCCATGTTCATTGCATTATCATTCACAAGAGCCAAGGTACAGAAACAATCTAAGTGTCAATGGATGAATGGGTCAAGAAAATGCCACACACATACACACTCACACACTGTAATATTATTCAGCATTAATAGAAGAAAATCCTGACAATTAAGAAAACATAGTAAACCCAGAGGGCATTATGCTAAGTGAAATAAATCAGAGAAAGACAAGTATGATCACTTAAATGTGGAATCAAAAAAAATTCAAATTCATAGAAATGAAAAGTTCAAAAGTTGTTTCCAGGACTGAGAAGGTGGGAGAAATAGGGAAATGTTGGTAAAAGGGCACAAAATTTCAGTTATAAGATGAATCAGATCTGAGGATCTAATATATCACGTAGTGACTGTAGTTAATAATATTGTATTGGATAATTGACATTTGCTAAGAGAGTAGAACTTAAATGTTCTCATCAAATACAATAAAAGTAAGGTAAATATGCCAGGTGATAAATGTGTTAATTAACTAGTTGGGGGAATCCTTTTACAATGTATAGATATAGCAAATTATCACATTGTACACTTTATCTTACAATTTTATTTGTCAGTTATGCCTCTAGCTAAAAAAAAAGAAGATTGAGGGACATTATGAATTATGAGATGGATCCTTAGTTGTCATATCATCCTGTTTATATTGAATACATTAGTTATTCCTTTTTAAAATTAAGCAACTCTCTAGAAAGAGTGCTTGCAGGTGGAGCGTAGAGTGTAGTATTTTCCAAGTTTCTGGGAAAACAGCCCAGCTACAAGATATAGAAACACCTCCTGGACGAGAACATAACCTCTGTACCCCAATGACATGAGTTGCACTCACTGGGTCAAAATGTACCCCACGCTAACACATATTCCTCTTAAAATATGGCAAGTATAACCAATCACAATATTTCAACCTCAATTTGACTATCACAGGGTACGGAAACTTACATTTGTTGATCTGCATGTTATATAGTTCTTAATGCTGCCAAAGATTTCCTTGGCATCTCTGGCTGCTTTGTCAGACTCTGCTATCACTTTGAGTTTGCAGTGAGTACTCCTGGCTTTAGGTATTGTTTCTGGAAAGCACACGCCGGTTGCTCTAGAAATTCTTCCTACAGGTCCATTTCTTGGACCCAGGTGTGCTATATCGGAATCGCTTAGGGTACAGCTGAAGAAAAGCGAGTATACTCCCTAGGGCTTTTTAAATATAGCTTGTTTGAGAGTTCCACTGGGAGAGTTGGAGGGGCTATTACTACTTATAAATGTGTAAATTTGAGATTAATTTGGTATATATAGGAAACAACCACATTAGTCAAAGACAGGCCTGTGGTTGAGTCCAACTAGGTAGTGGAATGGATGGGACAAGCAAGAACCAAACAATAAATCAAGAAGCTTTGCTTGGAGACAGATAAATAATCCACACTGGCAAACAAATATAAAACATGCCATATAGAAGAGGAAAATCAGTGACAGTCAGAAATCCATATTTAAAAACAGGGAAATATTTCAGTATAGGGACTTTGTGCTGCAACTCTGCACTGCTATAGAAAAAGACACAACAAAGACATAATTATTTCCAACGGGACCCAATCTCATCTGCTATCCAATGTTTACAATTCTAATACAAACCTGGGATCTGTCCTCATACCCATATGCCAGAGATCTGATTTTAAAATTGTAAATGCTAAATTTCATGATTTAACTACCTACACCCTACGTCTTTTATATTAAATTATTATTTTTAGTTGAGGTATAATTGACATACATTATATTAATTTCAGGTATACAACATAATGATGCAATATTTGTATATATTTTAAAATGATGGTGGTAAGTCTTAACACATATAGCTACAAGATCTTTTTTCTTGTGAGGAGAACTTTTAAGATCTACCCTCTTAGCAACTTTAAATTATGCAGTACAGTATTATTAACTATAGTCACCAGGCTGTATGTTACATCCCATGTCTTATTTTATGTGTACATTTTATGTGTACACTTATTTATTTTAGAAGTGCACTTTTGACCCTCTTTACCCACTTTACCCACTCCTTTCTCCCTCCCCAGCCTCTGGCAACCACTAGTCTGTTTCCCGTATCCATATAAGCTTGATGTATTTTTTTTTTTTCAATCTTTGGGTTTTTTAGATTTCACATGTAAGTGACTAGATCAGTGTTTCTTAAACTTTAATGTGATCAGATCACAATAATCGCAAATCCCAGATTCCACACTCAGGACGTTTTAGACATGTTTAAAGACATTTTTAACATTTTTTAGGAGGCCTTGGACCTACCTTTGTAACAAGCATGCAAGTGGTTTTGTGAGGAAGTGACGCATTGAGCACTCTTTATCTTGTCCTCTCGTCCTTCCAGGATCGTTCTCCTTTCACGTTCCCTTTGTAAGGAATCTTTAACTTCTCTATTGCCTTGGAGTCTTCTCTTCAATATGAACAAATTTAAGACATTTGTATCATAAAATCATTTATTTTAAAACTTGTATTACTTTCCTAGAGCAGCTGTAATAACCACAAACTAGGAGGCTTAACACAACAGACATTTATTGTCCCACAGTTCTGAAGCCTAGAAGTCTAAAATCAAGGCATTAGCAGGCAAATCTCCTTCTAAAGCCCCTAGGGAAGGACCGCCCTGCTTCTTCCAGCTTCTGGCAGTCCCTGGCATCCCTTGGTTTGCAGCAGGCTGGTTGCAGTCTCTGCCTCAATCTTCACGTCACCTTCTTTCTGTGTCTATATGTCTCTGTTCATGTCATATTCTCCTCTTTTGCTTTTTTCCCTAAGGACAGTCATTTTGGACTAGAGCCCACCTTAATGTAGTATACCTCATCCTAACTTGATTATATCTACAAAGATTTATTTCCAATTACATGCATGCTAATATCACGTTTTGGTCAACAGTGGACCACATATATGGTGGTGGTCCCATAAGATTATAAAGGGCTGGAAACTTTCTATCACCTAGTGACATCATCGCTGTTATAACATCGCATATTACTCATGTGTTTGTGGTGATACTAGAGTAAACAAACTTACTGCAGCTGCCAGTCATATATAAGTTTAGCACATACAATTACAGAAGTAGGCTATACCATCTAGGTTTGGGTAAGTGCTCTTTAAGATGTTCATATAATGACAAAATTGCCTAAAGGCTCATTTCTTAGAATACCCCTGTCATTAAGCGAAACATGACTTGAAGGTCAAATTCACAGATACTTCAACACATCTTTTGGGAACACAATTCAACCTATAACAAAACTGTATGTTATTGTCTATTTCCCCATTGCTCTCCTTCTTTAACTAAGATTCTGGAACAAAAACTACACTCATTATCATTTCATTGTCACCTCCTGCCATTTGGTTTGGACCCCGTTACCTAATTGTGCTTTCTAGAGTAATCATTGAACTCTCAGTTGGCAAATCTAAAGAACACTTGTCAGTTCTTATCTGTCTTGATATCTTTATCGCCTTCCAAAGTACAATAAATATCTTCTTAAAGCCCATTCTATTTGAATGAATCTAAGTCAACCTGGTTACCTGCAACTTTGATCCACTTTGATAGATCAATATAGCCGTGGAAGAAGTTATAGTGAAAGCAAATTTAAGATAAAATTATGCTGCACATGCAGGTAATTTTAGTTAAAATTTAGAAACACTAGCATAAAAACAGCTCCTGAAATCTGTGCCATTAACTGGAGAAACTTATGAATCCTTCTTCTTTCAGAGCTCCAACCACTTTGCATCTAAGGTTTACACAAAGCAGATGCACCAATAGCCATAATTCTATAACACTGCATAGCTCATATCATATCACGTTGCTATACAATAGCATTTAAAATTAAATTAAAGATACCATTATAATGTAACTCTCACCTTGTTTTTTAGTTTGTTTTTGTTTTTAGCACATAGGAATATTCCTCTTTTTTTTTCAATGATAATTTTACTCATTGCATTAATTCTCTATTGCTGAGTAATGATGTTACAATATTTTAGTAGCTTAAAACAATATAAATTTATTATCTCACAGTTTTTGTGAGTCAGGAGTCCAAGTATGGCTTAGCTACATATTATGCTTAGACACTTACAAGGCTGTGATCAAGGTGATCATCAAAACTGTGGTCTCATCTGAGTCTTAACTGGGGAAGGATCAATTTACTAACTCAGATTTTTAGCAGAATTCAATTCCTTGCAGTTTAATGGCTAAGGTCCTCAGTTCATTGCTAGCTATTACCTGAGGCCAACCTCAGCAGCTAGAAGTCACTTGTAATTCCTTACAACATGAGGTTCCCCAATATGATCACTTGCTTTGAAGCCAGAAAGAAATACAGTCTTATGTAGTCACGTAATCATAGGTGGATAATCATGTGCATTTCATCTGTTGTTTAAAATCAAGTCACAGATCTCTTCCGTATTCAACAAATGGGGCTTATGCACAGGCATAAACACCTGAGGTCTTCTGTCCTCCCACACTCAGTCTTCCTACTATAAATATTCTGCCTAGGAGTCTCACCTTCACATATGACTTCAACTGCTATTGTTGGTTCCAAAATCTGTATTCTAGCCTAAATATTTCTCCTAAGATCTCAATCCATATGGTCAACTCCCTTTGATTATGTTTTATGTGAATATAGGCATTTCTGTGTGCACACCAATATTAACAATGTTCTTCTCTCTCCAAATTGTTCCTCCCTTTTGCCATCTTAAATGATGATATATTCTACATCCAGTGCATATGGATCATAAACCTGAGACTGTGATTTAATTATTCTGGAGTGGAACCCAAATATCATTATTCTACTTTTTAGTTATTTTTAAAGTTTTTCAATTACAGTTGGCATTCAATATTATATTAGTTTCAGATGTACAGCATAGTGATTAGACATGTATATAACTTATAAAACAAGCTTCTCTATTGTACCCCCCCGACACCACTTATAGTTATTACAATATTATTGACCATATTCCCTATGCTGTACCTTACATTCCCGTGACTGTTTTGAAACTGCCAATTTGTACTTCTTAATCTCTTTACCTTTTTCATCCAGCCCCCCACCTCCTCCCCTCTAGCAACCATCAGTTCAAATTTCAATATTTAAAAGAAGTTTTCCAAGTAATTCTAATGTGCAGTGCTTGTTGATAATTGACATGTAGCATTCCTCTGCTTTGTCTGCTTCATAACGTGTTTCACCATCAAAAATTATTATGCCCCTTTATTAATTATTTTTCTGGCTCTTCCTTAGAGTGTAATTTTCTTGAAAGCTCATTCACAACTATGTCACCAGTGTATGTTTAACTTACTTATTGAATGATTAAATAATAAATACCACTTATTATAAGTCAATATTATGATAAATGCTTTATATACATCATTTCATTCATCTTTATAAAACTCTTATGAATGTCTTTTAGATTCTATTATTATTCTTTTATTGGTAAGGTAGGTGTGGCAAAGTAATTCACCTAAAGTCATGTGTATAGTAGAACTGAAATTGAAACCTGATCTGCCTAACTCCAAAGCTTGTGTTTTCGTTTTATTTATTTATTATATATATATGTATGTATGTATGTATATATGTGTATATATACATACATATATATAATATGCTTATATATAACAGTATGTTTTATATACATATGTGTGTGTGTGTGTGTGTATATATATATATATATATATATATATATATATACTTTCTAGTTATGCATATTGCTCAACTCGTTATACCTTTGAGTATGTTATTTTTTTTTGAAATAGTCTCTTTCTTCAGTGTTTAATCTACTGTGCTAGGATTAGAAGTCAGATCATTTATCTCCACCAGATTATAGTTGCTTCTTCATTTTGCTCAAAATCCTTTCATATTCCGTTTTCTGACTCTAATAGTTATTCTAAAAGCAGTAACTGTCAGCAATGAATATTATTTTACCAACAATGTTCTAGACAGAGAGGGAGCAGAAGCATACTATCTGCCATGCTCCCTGTTCTGCACTTTAATCTGCAACTTTTATCTACAAATCTCTTTGCATTTTACAATCATGAATTCTCCAAACATTCTATGAGATAAATGAATATTTATTATCTTCATTTCACAGATGCATTAAGTTAGACATTGACTAAAAAATTCTTCAAGAGCAGACAGAAAGCTGATTGGAAAATTAAGGTTAGCATTGAGCATTCCAGATTATTGCTTCTAAAATGAATGGCGTCTTAAGTTGATCTTACTATACATACTTGAAAATGTTTATTTTAAGTTTTCTTGCTATATCCTCCATTAGTTTTTGGACATTGCCCAGAAGAATTCACAGTAAATTGATATTTAGCCCTTAGATGTGTATGTAGTTTGAAGCTATTAGCTTCGGTGGGAGACGCAAAAATGAAGCTGAAGAAAGAATTTAGCCCATAGTAATTATATCTTCCTGTAGAGAATCTGGTAATTATGTTTGGAGATTTTTATTGTATAATTTAAAGGTTTTTATTTTGTAATGTAGCTCTAATTTAGCATATAGAAATAAGCAGCTAATTAAGCTGAGATTACTTTCTACTCACAGCCAACATTTAGAACATAATCAGAGTTATTATTATAAAATTGTTTGAAGTTATATTACTGTTTATGAATACAAACCCAAACCAAAATGTATAGGATAAGAACACAATTTAAAAAGACTATATTACTTTATTCACCACGCCACCATTCAAATAACCAAATTAAAACTGTCCTCCATTTCACCAGTTGGTAGATTGTTAGACTCATAAAAGATTCTTAGTTAATTTGTAAACTCATATCTGGCTCTTAAATAAGATGATATATTTTTCTGACACTTTTTTAATTATTAAATTTTTTTAAAATGTAAAATCAACTTAACAATATACATATATAGTGCCTCACCTCTGTATATAATTTTTAATTTCTTCAGATTTTGAGATTTTTGTTGAATCAAAATTTAAATTTAGATGCATGTTCAAAATCATTGTGATTGAAATGATCTTTATGAATTTCAACAGTGTTATGAACAAGAAAAATAATATTCAAAAGGGAAATTTTTTAAAGGTTAAATAGGATTTTATTTTCATCTGCATATGTCATTTCAATCACTCCTGGGTTATTCAATTTAAATATTAACTTTCTAAGGCAGCTAATAGGTTAGTAGATGATATTTCTATTCTCATTTCCAAAGGTTTTCCACTTATTTATACAGATCAGAGGATCTTATATTGAAAAAGAAGATAAACACATTGAATTATTACACTAGCAATGTGACTATTTTGGATTCTAATTGAATACCCAAAGGAGAATTATATGATTTTTATCAGTTAGACTAAAACTTCAATCATTCTAGCAGTAGAAATTCTTTTACTGATTTACCAAAGTTCTCACCACCAAATTTCACACTAATCTTCCTCCCCTCCTCCACCATCCCAGACCAACGGCAAACACTAATATGTTCTCCATTTTAAAATTTTGACATTTCAAAAATGTTATGTAAATGGAATTGTACATAGTATAATCTCCTGAAATTGGCTTTTACTACAGAGTAATTTTCCATGATACTTATGTACCACAATTTCTTTAATCATTTACCCATTGAAGGACATTTGGGCTGTCTCCAGTTTTTAAATGAGTAAAGCTTCTGTGAAGTTCATATACAAGTTTCTGTGTGAACTGTTTTCATTTCTCTGGAATAAATGCCAAAAAGTACAATCACTGGTTTGCATTATTATTAGTTTATTAGTTTATTATTAGCTACTATAAAAAATTATCATAGACTTAGTGGCTTAAATAATACAAAATTTGTATTTTACATTTGCGAGAGTTAGAAATCTTACTGGCCAAAATCAAAGTAACTGCAGGGCGGTGTTTCTTCTGGAGGCTCTAGTAAAGAATCTACTGTCCAGCTTTTCCAAATTCTAGAGTCTGCCTACTTTCTTGGTCATTGCTCCTCCCTCCACCTTCAGAACAATAAATAGCATAGCATCTTCAAATCTCTCTCTCTCCCTCTCTCTTTATCTCACCTCTGTTTTTGTTGTTACATGTCCTTCTTGGACTGCCCTGCTTTCCTCTTTCCTTTATAAGGATCTTTGTGAACATATTGGACAACTTGGGTAACCTAACTCGGTCTTCCCATCTCAGATCCTTAATTTAATTTCTGCAAAGTCGCATTTGCCATATCAAGTAACGCATTCACAGGTTCTGGAAATTTGAATGTGGTTATCTTTTGGGGGTTTGAGAAGCAGATTGGCATTATTCTGTCTACACATATGGTAAGTATGTGTTTAATTTTATGAGAAACTGCCAAACCTATCCAGAGTGGCTTTATTCTTTTGCATTTCCACTAGCAATATGTGAATTATCCAGTTCTCTGCATCTTCACAAGCAATGGGTTTTACCACTATTTTACATTATTTTATCCATTCCAATATGTATATGATAATATCTCACTGTGGTTTTTATTTACATTTTCCTGATGGCTCACATTGAGCATCTTATCATGTGTATATTTGCAATTGTCATATCTTCTTTGGTGAAATATCTGTTTACCTTTTGCCCATTTCTTGCTGGATTATTTAGCTTTTACAATATTCTGTTTTGAGTGTTTTTTTTATATATATATCTTACATAGTAGTCCTTAATCAGCTATGCAGTTTGCAATCTTTTCTTCCAGTCTATAGCTTGACTATATCCCTTCACAAGGTCTCTCACAGAGCCAAAGTTATTTATGTTGATGAGCCATAAGGGTTCTGATTTACTAAATTATTCTAATTATTAAAACTATTGATTTTTTTCAGAAAAACTATTAGGAGAATTATAGGGTGATTGATATATCATATTCACAAATCACTGCATTCGAATAAATAAGATTCCACATATTAGTCGATTTACTCTTGGGCATTGTTACATACACTATGACTGTTAGATTTTTCTGCAACTCTGTTGCCACATATTAGAGTCATCATATAAATTCTCTTTATTAAACCAAAACCATGATATTTTAGTAAACTTCCCTATGACATATAAAAGAAAATTTTACCAATTGATTGCTAGAATTAATCAGTTTACTGAAAGTTATGGGATATGTATATATTTTTCTTAATTTTCTTTGTTCATGTCAATCAAATGATTCTTTATACTAACTTTTAGAAAACAAATGAATTGTGCTCTGAGACCCACCGAAAAACACTAGCATGTGTAAAAACATCACAAGGCTTACATTATTTTTCTGTAAAAATATACCTGTGTATTCACTTCTTTCCAAGTGCATCCCAATGGTTTGCATAAAGAAAATATATGCAATAGGGTAAATAACATGGAAATAGAAAACAAAGCCTTTGGAAGACAGCAAGCTTAGTCAATATGCTTATATGGTTTTATGACTTAGCTTCTTGAAATTCATCACACACATCTACACACGTGCACAGTCAATATTCACAATGTTTGTGTGAAAAGTATACATAAACTGAATAGATATTATCCAAATGAAGGAAATATTCCTGCCCCTGAAGAAAAAAATTTTCTTGTTATGTTCCTAAGGAAATTTCTTCCTTGGAAACTTTATGGAGGATACACAAATAAACAATAGTTTTATATGAACACAGTTATGATTTTTTGTTTTGCTATTTCTTACAATGATGCCTGATAAAAGTCGAGGGTATAATGTTAAAGTGTAGTTTTTGAAAGGCGTTTCTGCTAATGTGATCTTAGTATTCAGCTGAAAAGAGTAGAATATGCTTACTATAATTTCCCCAATTGAATCCTTATTAAATATTAAAAAACAACTTTAATCTACTATTTAAACATATCACCCCCCGAAATACTTTTCTTGATGTGCATTAAAAATAAATGTTTTTAAGATGTTGTATTGATCGAATCATATCCGATTAGTTTTATTAAGTGTTTTTGATGATCAAAATTATTTCATGGAACTGCTTCTAGAGGTAATATTTAAAATAAATAATATCCCTTTAAAATAGTGGATTCTAATTTAGATAGTTTCATTCTTGTCTTAAAATTATTGCAGTTCTGACCTTAAAAAACATATTTTTAAGTATAGATGGAGATTTAAGAATTCTGGTATAATTCTTTGTAGTGCTATGACGGAAATTCTGATTTAGTTTGCCATTTAACCAATTGGCTCTGTTCTCATTCTATCAATCTTGTACAAATTAAAGTTCTTCTTGAAGAGTGAATCTCAATTATCACTCTAAAAATTCTAAAAACATAAATCCTTTGATGGTTAATTGTTAAAAGGATCAAATCTAAGAAGAACTCAAGATTTGTTTCCAAGGGAAATTTAACTTATTTTTTCCTTATTTTTGATAATATAGGTAAAATTCAGTTTATCTTAGAGTTTGGATTTCACATTAATTTTTGCCACTGAATGGACTAAAGAAAAATGTATTCTTTTGATATCATAAATTCCATTTACTCCAATTATTCATCTGCTCCAGAATTAGACTTTTGCACATTGAGAGAAAAGAAGTAAAAGTAATTTTTTAATTAGCAGTCTTTTTCTTTTTTTTTTCCATGGAATTTTCTCTTCTCAAAAAAATGGATTTTATACTAAACTATTTCCATATTTATTTTAAATCATCAGTAGAAACTGTGAAATTATATTTACTTTTAGATATTATATACTTTTTTAAAGGGATTCATGCTTTATAACAATTTATCAAATTTGCAAATATACAAATGATTAGTATATAATCTATAAAAATCTATTGTTAATTGCTCTGAAAATAATCAAATTTTATAAACAATGTTTTTACTTGTATATTATATTTTAAGCTTAAGTCAGCTTGTCATAAATTTACATTTGCAAATATAAATAGTATTTCATAGAATATTTTTGCCTTCCTGCCCGACTCCTTTATTGTTATTAATATTATTTTTTTGGACAAATTCTTGTCTTCTGCATCTTAGTCTTAAAATAAATTCTTCGGGAGACCTTCCTACTCTAGAGTAGTTACAGCTAAATAGCAGCCTATAATAGCACCTATAATCATACTCCCTCTAAGAGCACCCTGTACTACCAATATCATAGGACTTAAAAATACTCTATTTTACTTAGATTTTTAGGATCTGATTTGCATTAATGAGTTAAGCTCTGTTTTGGCAGAGTTCCAATAATCTCCTAGTCTCTATTCTGGGGACTAGACCCAGTGACTGGCACATAATAGATATGCAATAAATATTTGTTAAATACATACATGAATAAAATTATCACTCTCTAGTAAGAATGATTATATATATGGTATATGTTCAAAAATAATCTTTCAAAAGCACATGTATAAGCGCGGATGATCATTTTATTCCTAGATTTTCTTAAAACATTGTAGTAGCTAGTGGGCATATCAAGATGGATAAAAGCCAATCTGAGACTTAGAATCAGCACTCCATTCATGGAGACAAACATCTGTTTAAGTAACTATAACACAGTAATAATCCTATAATAGATAAATAAGCTTTGCTAAGGGAGCAAGACCTCACACAGAGGAGGTGATATGGAACTGAATATTAACCTGAAACATTAGACTTCTTTTCCTAATTTTTTCCCAGGCTAAATATAAAAGAAAACCAAATATTCAGCTTCTACTTATTATTGTCATGGAGTAATGTGGGGCAGAGTTCTCAATTCTTTAAGGGATGCTTTTATTACTATTATTATTATTATTATTATTATTATTATTATCATTTATTGATTCTGAGGCTGTTTATACAGCAAAAGCTACTATTCCTCCATGTTTTCTATTGGCAATACAAACCATGACTAAAGAAGGACAAGTGAATAATATTTTCTTGGAATGCTGTTTTCCCAAATTTTAATCTCTTTCCATGGGCTTCAGCTACTTAGACCTTTCCAAATCACATACCTTGCATACTATGCTTGACAGTGGTTACAGATACAAATATGAAAATGCTCACAAAGTAGATAAATGTATTGTAATACTCGAGAGTTACCAGCAGTCATTGCACATGGTGGTGCTGGTATACTGCACAGGTTCAGGGGATTTGCATCAGAAATGTGCAGTGTAAGGCAAATTTAATGGTAGACAGTGGACCCTGGTGTAATAGAACAGTCCTAAAATTAATGTAAACTGAACAGTATGCACTGGACCTTTTTCCATTGGCCTAAAATTAGCTTCAGTAGTCAAAATTCTTAATCTACCTTCTCCCCCCACCCCTATTGACTTTATTGAAAACAAATTATTCTTATGAAATGTTTACATTTGACATGACTGAATTGGCTGGTAGCCAATGCTAGTGGTTGTCATATGATATATGGAGCACGGATTATGGGCCCTGCTGAGAATTTCCATGAATGATAAATGTAGTTTGAGACAACACAAATTTTTGACAACCACTAGTACTAAGATCAAGGTGCTAGGTTCAATAATTTTTTATCAGTTTTTTTTTAATAGGACTATACTCTTAATCTCAGAAAATTATCTCAAAAATAGCATATCAGTTATGGTATTGACTGTGGTTTCATGTAGGGGTGATTTAGTGTGGAATAGATATACTGCCACTATCAGGTGAAAAATTTTTAGAGCAACTTCTTTTGAGAATAATAAATCAGAAGTACGTAGATGATACATTTTGAAAGCAGATTTAAAATAGTGGTTTTATATGTACATACATACATATATATGTATGTGTGTGCATATATATATATATATATTACTAAAACTTTAGGAGTATAATAATAGATTATTTCCTTATAGTACTAATGATATAGACATTAATATGTTGCTGGGTTATCCTTTTCTTGTCTGTGTAATGTACTTCTTGACTTAATGAGAGTTTATTTCTTTTCAGTTTCCTATACTTCCCAGTGAAAATATTGATGAATTCTTAATAATAGGCTACCCCTTCTCTCTATAAGGTAGAACCCTGAGATGTTTGGAGAGTATTTGCACATGTGATTCTCAATCATAAGTTCCAGGAATCTTTTTGATAGTTTGAAAAATACTAATTTGTAAATATAGTATTTAAAAAAATGATCTAATTATATAACTTAATACCTACTGAAATATGTTCATTAATCTATTTTTTATAAAGCATTTTTCTTATGGAATATTTTATGGACACACTTGTCATTTTGCAAAATTTTATGCCATTTCACAGCTTTAACATGATGAAGTTACAACACTGACTTTAAACTACAGTTTAAAAACAGCCTTTTTATCAAAAAGATAAAGATTAATAAATAATAATGAAATAAATTCAATTGTTCTATAATGAAACCAAGTGTGTATGCATAAAATTTTTCAGTGTGTATAATTTCTTGAGTTCTGCGTGTCTGGCAAATTAAAAATGTTATGTTAGACTCAGAAATCTTCCAAAAAGGGCATCTGATTATGTCATTTCCTGTTTAACATAGAGCTGCCAAGCATGCAGGTGTTAGACAAATATAATCTTAATTTAAGAAAAAGGCTTCAATGAAGTTTTTGAACACTCAAAACATCTACTTATGAAAGCTTCTATGATATTGCTAGATTTAATGTTTAACCACTGCATTATTTGCTCATGAATAAAAAGATTTTGTCTTTGGTATTAACATTTCATGTATTTCTGAGTAATTTATTTATTCAGTGGTAGGTATTATTTCTAAGTTCTTTACAGCTTTATTCTGGTTGTGGAAACAAGATCACAGAGACACTATTTCAGGTCTTGGCTTCTGTTCTGTATTAGCAAAGGTGGGAATGAATGGGAGTATATTTACATTGTTTTCACCAACTAGAAGGATTTTGAGAGAGAAGCATAAAGTGAATAGTAAGAGTGTTGCCTTGGATACCTCTTTCTTTATTCAAGCTGAACATTGTACATCTGACATCTTGACATGTTTAAACTCTGGAATTGCCCTAGGAAATAATTTTATTGTCCACCTTTATTTACCTTTCAAATAAATCTACTCTGCATTGACTTGTGGCAATAGAGTTAACACAAGCTTTCTTTCCACCAAATGATAGTGGACAAGTCTTTCTGTCATATGAGAGTGTCAACATAAGAAACATCCAGACCTTTAGAAACATTTTATAAGAGTTTATTTCAGTGAAGCAGATGAGAAATGTCAGTAGTGGGGGATGGGGGAGCAAGATCTCAAATGCTCCAGAGAATAAAAAGTTTTGCAGCTTCTTTTTGAATTTGAAATTAAGGAGAGAATTTAAAGATGATCTAGAAATGGGAGAAAGCAAATCAGGGATTCCATTATAAAATAGTTAACAAGATTACATGCTCTCTTAGGTTTATTTCAAAGATGCTTTAACCTAAATGCGCAGAAACAATGGTCAGGATTGCTTAAGGCAAAGATAAACATTTTACTAAAAAGTTACATGCCTGGGTCATGACTACTCACCATGACCTGCACAGTTAGGAATTTATGTTCAGATCACCCTGTGAAATTACTGTCCATAGAACCCTTTTTTTCAGCCACTAGAGAATAAAATACTGACAGTGTTCCAGTGTGAAGTTGTTGTGGCTATTTAGTCTTCAGTGAAAACTATGTTTCCACCATGTCTCACATTAACTTTCTATCTCATTGTATTTTATATTCCACAAAGAAAATTTACACACGAGCATGATAAAAATTGATTTCCTTAGTTCTGTGAGATGGGGATGAACCTTCGGATTGTTGAACACCCAAAGCACTCCTCAGGACTGCCTGCACCCTGGGGTGTCTGTAAGGGAAAATAGATAATACTGTAAGATGAAAAAATAATTAGTACCTGAATGCCCTCTTATTAAGAGGTAAAAAGAGTTCATCTTAAAGAGTTTAAATTGCATAAGGTCACACAGGCTGTATCAGCCTGGGGAGAAAAAAGGAGTCATATTAGTATATTTTAAAATAAGCAATTTCAAACATTTGTCTGACTTTCACAAACTTTCCCCCACTCTAGAACCACTTAAAGTCTCCAATAGAGTTTCTAGATCCATATCTCTTCCACTAAACCTTTCTATGTGTCCTGTGGAATTTCCTATTTTTCTTCTTTCTTCTTCCAGCTTCCTTGGGACTATTCTGTAAGGGGTCATGACCTCAGTCTGAACTCTGTGCTGCCAATTTAAAAATCAAGCATGTAACAGTTTATCCTGTTACATTTTTTATGAATATATAAACCAAGATATCACATATTACTTATGAGAGTGAGATTTTTAGACAAACTTTGGCAAACTTTTATTTTTTTTTTCTTCTTATGCCTACTGGATTGAGGGATGGATTTTGGTGCCCATTATTTAGTATTGCTCATCTACTTCAAGCCTCAGAAATCTATGGCTATCTTTTTAATGTACATTAAAGCCTCCAAGTATTGCCACATGAAAACAAATTGATAGAACCAATTCTAATAGGTTTGATAAAAGCACAGGTGATATTACTGTATAACTGATATGCTATTTCTTCTACCCCAAGTTGACCTCTGGTCACTTTTACTGTTTTTACTTCTCTAACAATATCACCACCACTTGTGCTATAAAAACTTTCTATATTCTTTAAAAATTAGATTGCAGAAAAGTTAAATTCTATAAACATTAAGCAATTTACTACCTAATGAATTCTGAGTACTAAGCAACTAAGCTTATACTACCTTTAACTAATGTAGTTACTCACTCAACTGTATGATAAAATTCTTGCTGTTTTTTAACAAAGACAGATTCTTATTTTTTGATATATTCAAAGCAGTAGATGTTAAGATACTGGTAGATATCTACTTCACATTGTTACTGTTGGTGTTGATCAGAATTCAGTGTCGTCCCAACAGCAGGGGGCAGGGAAGAGATAATGACAGCACAGAAGTGTAGTTAGCATTTTTCCTCAGTCCTTACTCTTTGATGCAATGAAGAACCACAGGGTGAGATTTAGAAAGTATTTATTAAAAGTATATTTTAGGAAGACAAAGAATGCCTGAAGAAGGCACATGATTTCAGGGCTGTAACCACAATAACCACCACAAAGGGCCATAAAAAGGCCACCTAAAGAGAACCCAGAAGTGGGAATGTCTGCATTATATCTGGACCCATGATGGGTGGTTCCAAAGGCATTCCTAGGTGATTGGCAAATGAGTTTCTTTGATTGACAGCTGGCTGCTATATAACTCTTTGCCTAGTGCACATGTGCATACCCAGAATTCTACTACCGTTGGGGTGTTCTTTGGGTGGTCTCTAGATTGAGCCTCTATGCCTTTGTTACCCTTGTCACTTATGGCTGACTAGCTACCTAACAACATGTTATCCTCAATGTGAGATTAGGAGTTAAATATTTAAGTTGATTTACACTGAAAACAACAAATACTATAAAGACATCATGAATAACTTTTTCTGAATTGCAAAATTTAGATTGTCATACCAAAGATAATTAAATTGTGTTTATGTAGAACTGTGGGGTGATAACATTTGATATAGAAAAGTTCAAGTTAGGAGAGAATGAAAAACAGTTTATGTCAGTGGAAATTGAGAAGATAAATTATGTTATCAGGACAAAAAGGGGTCCACCTTCTTGCTCACATCTAAGCCAGGGAAGAGATATGTGAAGGTTTTAGAGCAAAGAAAGTAAGGTTTATTAGACAGTTGCAAGTCTTAGAGACACAGGTGAGCTGTTGCTCAAGGCCTGGGTCTCCAGGTATTTAGGGAATACAGATTAAACAGGGAAAAATCAGTAGTTGTGGCATCTAAAGGAGTTGAGGTAATGGGTATTACCGATTGGAGTATTAGAAGGAGATGAGGTAATTGATCATTGTGTCCACTTTTGGAATCAGCCATGGTACCATCTGGTCTAGTTCCCTGGCCAGTGGGGTTGTTGTTCTGCCTCAACGGGCTTTGGGCTGAAATACATCTAAAGCCAAGATGTTGTCCTTAGTCTATAGTCCGAGGGAAACCTATTGTCCTCATAATTATAGACTTGAGGCTCCATTAATCTTATGTCCTAAAGTTTACTAAATAAAGTAGCAGGCATACAGAGGTAGAAGGTAAAGGGCAGGGGGAACAAAAGAAAGTGAGTTGCAATGCCATTATCTAGGCAAAACCAGCTTGAATCAGAGAAAAAAACCTATTTAAAGAAATGAAGTTATTGTGGTTACAGTTATTCACAAAGCTTTATATTGTTTTTAAAGAAAAAGTCTGTTATAAATTCAAACATACTGTCTAGCTTAATGGGCCAAAGTATAAAGCATTTTCTGAGGAAAATTAATCATCTATACTTGTCTCTAGTCTATATTTATTAAATATTTATTAAATGATGCTAGTCTATACATCTATTTGATTATTTAATAACTCATTCTCCCATTATTTAACTTAAGTAAAAATATTATAAGAAAGTTGTATTTTCATTATAAACTTAAAAGTTTATAAGTTTACATTTTCCAAAAAATTATATGGCTATACCTTCCACTGAATTGGGCTATATATCAGCAAACTTCTACCTGTGCTCTCAGAAAGGTAAATGTAGGCTATATAAGAAAAATAATGCCTATTCAAATTTGTAATGATATCTATTGCTTTTCAAACATTAATTTTTCACCAATTTGTTTTAGCTAATCTGCTACTGTGATTAGATGTTACCTCTGTTCATCACATGGAGTTAAAGTCAAACTCCTGGTTATTTAAATGAACATAAGGAAGGAAAGGAGGAAGAGAGAAGAAGGGAAGGAGGAAAAATATTAATTTTAACAAAAGGACTAAATAATCCGTAAACCAGATGATTTAGGGTATAAATTTATAAGTTTTATCAATTTTTTAATGTAAATGATGATTTTATTTAAGTTGTAGGGCTTTATTATTCTCAGATGTTATTTTATGTAGTTTATTATTTCTAAAATTGATCTTTATGTTTGACAGAATATAATATATAAATCTCTATTAAAATATGCCTATTATAAAGTCTATAGTTATTTTGCTATATAAAAGATTGCTTTTACTCATGCAAAATATAATAATCTTTTAGTTTCATACCAAATGTATTAAAGAGCCAATAATAACAAGAGAATAAACTTCAATTTCTTTGTCTGAAAAGCCTTTTTTAGTTCATGTATTTGTTGTCTTTTATGCTATTAAAATATTTCAAATTCTACATTTAGAGAAACCTTGAAGCTATTCAGATATAAAATGTTAAGGACTAAGTTTAATAACATTTTTTATAAATATGAAAAAAATTATGTATAGTACTTCATTTATTGAGATTTCATTTAAAACAGCTTATGTTCATTCCTGTAAGAATGCTTATTACTGAACAGAATTTTTATTTAGATCAAGAGTTCTCTGTCTACATTTATGCAACTTACACAAGTTGTTGGCGTTAAGCAGCAGGAAATGTTTATAAAAAATAACAATAATAAATACAGTTTTAATATCTCTCCATTTTCATTTGAAGTTGCGTGAATGAGATTGGATAGCTCTTAGTTTTAAACATGTACTTCTGCTTTTTTTTTTGAAAGTGTCATTAGCAAAATAAATTTGATCTTAGTAAAATGATTTTTAAATAGTTTTATACTGTTTTATGTCTTTAAAGACTCCTGGAATTCATCCTTAATGTATCAGCAGAATAAATACAATTGTATATGATTATTTCCTCTGACTTGAATAAGTAACAAAAATTATTTCTTGAATATTTTAAATATACTGTAAACTCTCTGCATACATTTAAAATAATTATTAATATTATTATTGTCACTACCATCATTGTCATCATCATCATCTTCATCTATACATTCATCTCTACCATGATGAATTATGACCTTGAGAGTTATTATACATTCTAGGCCAGGTAATACATAATATTAATCTCTTCTTATTCCAATTACCTACCATTGCTAATAGCTCTTTGATATTGCTATTATGAAAAAAGAAAATTTGTACGCATATTTATCTATTATATATAACATTTATATATAACATATAATATATATGCAATTTAAAAATAAAAAGTAAATTTTTATTTTGTAACATAAAATGTAGTATGCTAGATCCTGCACACGCTGATAAAAATAGTGTGTTCCCAATTAAGTAACTGCCTGCCACGTGTACAAACAGGCAGATATCATTTTAGAAAGGTTGTTGTTTTTGTTGTTTGTTTAATGTTGAGTAATTACTTAGTTTTGTTTTTAAAGTATGAGTGATTCAAGGGTAAAGTGAGAACAAGGAGGTGGTGTCTAAATATAAGAGAGGAATAAATGATAAGGCAAATGCCACAGGAGACAAGAAGGAGCTAGTCTAAGTCTCGAAGTGACTTCCTGTCTCCACGGAGATTTCAGGTAGGGATAATAAGAATAAATGAATAAACTAATAAGATATTGAAAACAAATCATGGTCCTGCAGTAAACGGAATCACAGAGACTTGAGTAAGTGTCTTCATTTTTTAATGAAAGCAGAGGTAAGGTTAGCTCTTGAAAACTATCCAACTTCTTTAACTTTCATTTACTACATGAGGGGAGAAGTAGAGGCCAAGGAAAATGAACAAGTTTTGAAAACAATAGCACTGGAGAATGATGGGAACGAGACTAGAAGAGGAGATATAGGAAGATTAGAAAATATTCTTAAAGACATTTTTCATTAGACCTTGATCTTCTACTATGCTGCTTTATGTGTAGATTGAATTTAAGTAGGAAGAGTATCTTTACCCTGCCATATGATCATGTCAGAGTTACAGAATTCAGATTGCCCCAACCTGCAGGGCTGCATGATGTTTCTTATTTCCAGGTTGTATGAGAAGAGGAAAAAAAACATTAAATAAGGGAGGCCCAGAAAAAAGTGAGTGAAGTGCATTCTGGAAAAATCAATGAAACTTACATTAACCAGGATTATATAAGTGAAGTTTTGCCACACATTCTGGAATCTGACATCTGACTAAGGCCAACCCCTACTTACTAACTTCTTTATTGCTTAAAACTACATATTTTGGTAATAAGTATATTCATATAGCCATGAAGAAGTTTTGTTCTATGATTTCATAAGATTCTAGGTCACTAAGAATTGAGGAATTTGATAATATTTCATAGGAACATTTTAAAGAACAGTTAGTATAATGATTTGATCATAGATTTGGACAGGAAGGAGATGAAATAATTACTCTCATTTGGAAAGCCCCCAGTACCAAAAACATATAGAGCTCTCAATAACTGTGTGTGTCCCCCCCCTCCCCCTCCCCGGGCAATCTCATTTACAACAATATTTTTAGTTACAAATTAATATTTCTCACAATTCATCTATTTCTTTATCTCAGCTCTCCATCAAATACTTCAGACTTGCTTTTTTCATGCTTAACATATGTTACACTAAATTCATCTTCTTCAAAACTGTACTTTCTCTAGTATTTTCTTAATAAATGGTGCCTGTGAAGACAGAAGGGCATGTCTTCCCTCTTCTTCATCCCCTGCTTCATATCAATTATCAAGTCCTATTGAATTTGTCTCCGAATATGCAGGTCATTATTTCTCATTTGAACTACTGGCCTCCTAAATTATCTCTTTATCTTAAATCTTGATATCATTCTTCAGCTTTTTTGACTAATAGAGTCACCTTGCTAAAATATTTATTTAATCAGATTATTTCCTAGTTTAAATTCTTAATGATTTTCATTATTCTGAGGATAACAATATTTCTCTTTGACTTAGTTATAAAATTCTCCATAATCTGGCATCTGCCCACCTCTGTGGCTTAATTTCTTGCCATTCTTCTAGAGTTCGCTACCTCTTACTTTATCATTTTTTGTTTTAATTTTAAGTTCAATACTATAGTGTTGCAGACCTCTGAATCTTTTCTCATTCTGCCTCCTCCACTGTCTGGTACATTACCTTCTAAGCCCTGTCTTTTCCTTGGTCATTCTGACTTGCCCTCCAGTTGTACATTTGCCTCCTTCAAGAGACCATTTTCATTTCTGAGACATTGGATGTCCCATTCCTATACTTCCCCTATTATTATGCTCACCCCATATTAGTGATTATGACTATTTGACTTTTCCCTCTGCATCTCGCTATGAGAGCAGAGATCACGTCTAGATCTTTCATCTGCATCAGATTGTGCAGTGTCTGACACAGCCTCTCAATAAATGGTTATTAATGAATGACTGGAATGCTGCAAATTTGAATATGGTATGATAATTGATCTTTCTATTTTTACTATTCAAAATTTTAGTTTATCTCTGAATGTGTTATTTTAAGATACTTCCTTTCAATATTTATTCCCCTTTTTGTGCAAAGTTTTTACTTGTGCCTCTATAAATCTATAAGTGATTTGCAAAATATGTGTTTTGGACTGGCCTCTCACTTAAAATACTCCATATTTGCTACTTCCAAATTTCAAACTTAACATTCATTGGTTTTATGTAAAACTATTTAGAATTTATTTACTTTTTTACTATTTCATTTTCCAGTACAGAAGATATAACCATGCCTTATTGAATCTGAAAGCACAAATGATTTGAGCTTACTTAATAAGGGAATTCTTCTTTAGAGCTTGCCTCAGTGGCTGTGAAATGTAATTAATTTCAAGAGCATAGAAAGGCAATATTATGAGCTTTGTGCTGGTTTTTGAAAGTCCATAAGATGATTTAACTCATTTCCCATTTTTCCTGAGAATCCTTGCCGCTATAGGATTTGCCTGGAAAAAACTCACATATTATAGTTCTAAACTACCCCAAAGTTTGCCACAAAATATCTCACTTTTATTATTATTTTTGCATCACTCTAGTATATCAACAATCTTTAGAAACAAATAACATCATTCATTTATAGCATTCTGTTTTTAGTAGTGGTATTTCCATTTACAAAATGTGGTCATTCCCAATCACTGAAAATGTCAATCCTAGAAAACGTAGCATTCTACATGTAATGTTAACATCGTTCTCAAACAGTTGTTAGTCAAAGGTTCATTTGATGAATCCGGTTTATGTGTATATTTCTGTTACATTAGGATTGGGGACAAGTTCTGTTTAGAAATAACTCCAAGAACACTTTTTATATTTTATTTTCTCATTGAAAACCAGTTAGATTTGCTTCAGCATCAAAGAGTGTGTCTAGGTAAAATTAAATAAACACTGCCAAAGAGCTGCACTTTTTTTTTTTTCTAAATGGGAAAAGTCTTAAAGGACAAATGAGGCAAACCTGTGCCTCCAGTTATATTCAATCATGCACATACCCAACCTTTCTTCTCTTTCATAAGCAGATTTGCATCTGTTGCTACCACCAGAGAAAGTAATCAATAATGATGAATAATCATGTTATGTAACTCACTCAGAAGAGGCATATTACATGGATTTCAGAAGTAAATTACGTGAAAATCCCTTCTGAAATGCCACAGAAGTCATTGATGAATGGGACCCTTAGAGCACAGTACATGCCAGACCAGCTTTAGACAGCCTAATGGTTTTGCCCATAAGTAAATAAGTTAATCTTTGTCACCACACATGACTGTTTCTTTAAGCTTGCTCTTCAATTATGCACAACTGTGAACAAATATGGTATAGTCACCTAATAGCCTTTGGAGAGGCAAAATATATATATAATTTCAAACTGGCAGTAGCTTTCAAAAATAGATATAGCCACCAATTTTAATGGCAGAAAAGTTTATCAGATCTACTGTTTAGCAGGAGTGAAAAGTGTGATGCCCCTACAGTCTCTTTGCACAGAAAAAAAAAGAAATGAGAAACTTAAAATTTATAATAAAAGATTCACTTTGAAAATAAATGCTTGCTTAAAATAAAATTTTATCTGTATTTGGAGTTCAAATTTAAATTTACCTATAAAACTAGAATTATAACTTCAATATTGTGGATATTGCTATAAATCCACACACCTTGCAAAGTATATGTACTTATTCATTAAAGGATCTGTAGCCTTTTGATAATAATTCTTTAATTATTGATAATTTACTTTAATAAATGGGTCACTCTTTAAAAGCATATACCTTTACAACTTTATAAGATCAAGAAATATTAGGGAATCTGAAGTTTGTATATATAACCAAATATATCTGGTTTTAGATCGTGTTTCTTTCCCAATTTGTCATTATAAAAAGTATCTAAGGTGCTTATGCTTTGTTTCTGTTTGGTTTTTTTTTTTATGTTTTTTTTTTCCTTCTATGTGGAAATAGACTCAGGAACCTTGAGTCTTATGTAAATGTGATCTGTTATATACTATATCATATGGAAAGCTACCTCACTTGTGTTTATATGTAACTCAGACTGCTTGCTGTGTTCCTTTACATCTTTAAAAAAAATGAGGTACTTTGAACTTAATGTCTTAAAGAAATGTTCTTACAAAGAACATTCTTCCATTAAAAGATTATACCAATAAGAAACTATTACTTTTGACATTAAATTCCTATATGAGTATGAGGAAGAACTGGCAAGATTTGCTTTTAAACTCATAAGTCAATTTTTAAATTTCCCATCACATTTTTACTCAGATCTCTAGCTTTGCCATTCTTCTTTTATTCCTTTCTTTTATTTCCCTGAAGAGCTTCCAAGTTACTATTTGAAGAAAAGGAAATTTCAGCACACTGTGTCAAGAGCCTGAAAAGCTGCTTGCCACAAGATGGTACCTGTGATAAAAGCAAAACTATTTCTACAGATTATTTTTATACTGACAATAGTCGAAATGACAGACTTTGAGAAAATGCAGTTACCAATCTCGGTTTGATATATAAATCATAAACATTTCAAACTGATCTTTAACAATAATTCTAATAAATAATTTATAATGACAAGGTGTATATTTGCAACCCAATTGTTGTATGCATATATTTTTTGTGAAAAACAAGACGAGTCAAAACTTTATTATTCTTCCCTTTTTATTTCCTATGTAAGAACTAGCTCGCTGCATTAAAGACAGCAGTTTTGCAGACATGTTTGTGTATTCTTTTTAGTAGGAGCATTTTATAATTTTCTCTTAGTTTAATGCAGCTTATGCTGAATGCTCATTTACTCAACACATGTATTGCTCATTTACTATCTCCAGATACTATAAAAGATACAGGAAAATATTATTTACATTGTCTTCTCTAAGCCAGTAGCCACAAATTCAACATGAGACATCCCAAGTGGTGGGAGCAATTAATATTCCATAAGGCAAACTTTTAAAGTTGACTGAGCTTTTAAACATCTAATGTGAATGGTTCATTTGGTTTCCATCAATATGTGTGAGTACCCACAGAGATACAGACAGAAATATAACACATAGGCATATTTAAAACAGTTAAATTTTTCTGTATTTTGTAATTGTGAGTACTCTCAAAATCAATATATATTAGACCATTTAATCCAGTGCTTATCAAAGTGTAATCCAGAAAGCGTGATCTAGAAAGAAAAATAAGGTACCTGACTTATTTCAATTCTTTAGCCAAAATAAGGCTAATATATTCAAATTATGTTCATTGTATCTCCTATTTCTATTTTATTTAGAGATATAATGCAAACTTATAGACACTTGAAATAATATTTATTATTCTTTTATTTAAATTACTACACAATTATATAAGAAAGTTTGTTAAAAGAGCCCCAGTATGTTTTTATTTTCCAGTGCAATATTTTGCAAGAAATATGTCATATTTAACATATGTTTGAATGAACAAAATTTTTTAGGAAGATATTGCTGCTTGTTACAGCTTTACACAATTTGTTAAATAAAAAAAAAAATTGCAGGAACATGTGCATTCTGAAGATCTTGTAGCCTTGCTCTAACAGACACAAATACTTTTCAGAACATGTTTGCTTTATATAATTTTTGTTATCTATGGTGTCCAGCCTGGGAGTTTAAAAAATAGAAAGATACAATAATAGTTGAGGAAAGAGTATTCCTCGAGCTGTCCCTCAACAATTCTTATAAAATTTTCAGCCCTTCAAAGTCACCTTCTTCTTTCTGATAGTCTTCAGAGAGAATCTCATATATTCTTAGACATACATGCAGCATTTTCCATTTTTACTTTCTTTTCTGTTCCTGCTCTGGCATTTTGAGATGATGTAAAGGTGGTGAGGCTTCAGAAACACTGGAAAGTCAGGAATTTTTGTGAAGGTGTATATCCGTTGCAGCGGCCACTGTGACTGATATCATTAGGACATCCTGTCAATACTGGCTGAAGGCATTCTGTGGCCTCTCTGAAATTTTTCTCCTCTGTAAGATCTAGCACACCATGGCAAAAATAGCAAGGGGTTTTGCAAACATGATTACAACAGAAACACCTAGTATTCTGAGCTAAAAAGAGACAATTATTTTCTTTGACCTTCCTGTCATACTGCTGCTGCAATAGGTCCCAAACCCTATATGGGCATTGAAGATAGGGCTAGAGGAGGTGATAAAAATATAGAAACATCGACAGGATCCTTTACTGGGACAATTTTAATGCACCAAGCTCGTGCTTTGATTTTCAATGGTCTACTTGTTACCCTCATGTAAATTGGCCTCTAAAGGCCAAACACATTCTTCAGGGTGTTCACAGATTAGGCAGAAGGTGGAATTATTATGTAAACAAGTATTTCTTAGATCATGATTTGCTAAATGGGATATACATAAATTCTAAACTTGTTTTATACTTCACAATACATACATATGAAATTGTAGGTCATCATAAATATTGCCATTTTTCTTTTTCCTTTTTTTCTCCTATAATCTTTTCCCTATCCCAATGTTCATTGTTCAGGTCTTCTACTATGGTTTCTCTTTACTGATGAATAATAAAATAAGCTTAAGTATTTGGCCTCAATGAATTAAAAAAGATGTTGAAATTGAAAAATCATGTTTTAAGTCAATCTTTAAAATACCTTTTGTTTGTCTAAGGCCAGTAAATTTTCAAGGTTTCATGAAACTTATTTTGCTGTTCTGGCAATATTCATGGTCTCCTCATCTGTCATTGTACTAAATTAACTTTGAAATATGTGACTAGACATGCAGTTGAAATCATGAGATGTCCCAAATCTGTGAAGACTATTTTTCTTTGTGATAAGAAAATAAAATCTGGTTTTACATATGCATAATAGTAGATTGAACTGATTTTTCTTCAATTAAAACTTCACTATTTACCATTTTAGCACTTCTTCTGTAAGTACTTCCTGAGTTAATAGCTTACTGTAAAGTTTAAAAAGCAATTAAGCAGATTTAAACAATCTTGTTTAAAAGAAGAAGCCATGTTTTTGCATACCATTAGCTGAAAGGTATTAATAAAAGGTATGACTTATTAGGCAATAAGGATAAAAACTAGAGGCATTCACTTTGCCAGGAAAAGTCGAAGGTTGGCATGAAGCCTGTGGGCAAATTATAGCTTTAAATTAAATTAAAATTTTTTATTACTCTGTCAATTTCTAAAACAAAATTTTGGTTCAGAGATCATTTTCTCTTAGTTATTTCTATAACAGAAGTATTTAAACAAATGCTTAAGTATAAATCAACTATGTAAAAATATTTTGAGATCAGAGGGAGCTGCCAGATAAAACAGAGGATATCCACATAAAATTTGAACTTCAGATAAAAAACAAATACCTTTTTAGAGTAAGTATATCCCAAATATGCATGAGGCATATTTATGTTAAAAATCCGTTATTTATCTGAAATTAAAATTTAACTGGGTATTCTTAATTTTTATTAGCTAAATTCATAACCTTAAACTAGGAACAAAGGAAGATAATCACAAAAGGGAACCCAGTTAATTAGCTTGGTTAATTTTTAACTTTCTTCATTAAAACATAGAAATTATCACCAAGATATCATAAGAGATCATGTATATGCAGAAAATAATACATGTTTAAATTTATTTTTTGCTCTAGTTTTTAGTATCAGTAAGAACAATTTCTAGCTATTTGAAAAAAAATTCATTTGTAGTTAACTTTATGAAGTAAAATGTCATTTGCTGATACAGTATATATTTTGAGGTGCCTGTCCAGTCCACAGGCCCCTTCTTTACATTAAAAGGTGGAATAAGCTTATGTGGTAATGTTTTAGCATTTATAATTCTTCCCCTTCTCCCCTAGAAGCTTATCATTTTCATTTAGTTACAGCTGGTTGATCAAGGTGCATACTTAATTTTAGTGGGGGCATACTGCCCTGTGAATTTTGGATTGGTTTAATGTGAGCCAGAGCAAATTTTCTTTGGAGAGCAGAGCTTAGATTATATCGTGTCTTGGCAGGAGTAGTTAAAATATATGTCAAAAACACACACAAGTCAAAATTGTGAAGAAGCAGAAACAAATGCATCTTCAAGTATAGTTTGAAAGTCTTAAATGTAATTCTGATGAATATATTCTGATCATCGTAATTCTACTCTCTCTAATTCGAATATGAAGAAGGAACAAAGGACTAGTAAAGGAAACCATTATATGTAAAAATTAGATGCAGAACCTTGTTTATTTATTAAAGTAAGCCCTATAATTATAATGAAATATAATTGGATTTTTAAGAACTAAAATATTTAACTTACATATTTATATATCTATAATTTAATAATCTTACAGTTTTTGAAATTAAGGAAATATGTGGTATGTTTATCTGTATGAGATGCTTTTCTTCTGCATTAATCAGAAATAAAATACACTGCCTTTATTCTTAGGAGTCCTAAGTTGGTTACAAGACAGAGTTGATAAGATGGAATTATAAGTAGTATACACAAGTGTTGCTTTTGAAATAATGGAGTTTAAGAGGAGAAATATTGCTAGATTAGCACAATTTACTGCTAATACAAAATAACTCAAAATATATATCCTAATGCCATTATACCAGGAGTTGTTTGCTAACAAAAAATAGAGTAGTTTTATTATCCGCATACAGTGATATGTATGTAATACTTACCAAGCATGGTAAGCATTTGCTCAAACAATTTGAGCAAAGGAGAGCATGAATATTAGTAATACAATCTTATTGGGTCACATAATCCTCTTCTAATATACAAAAGTAATCTACTTGTTTCTTTGGTGCTTGTTAACAGTTTTCTGATTATTCATGTGTCCAGAAAAAAAATTAATGCTTGAAGCCCTAAACCTGGTGAATATAATGAGCATGGCTCCCCATGGATATGAAAAAATTAGATTGTTGGTTTGAGACAGATGCAGCTATAACCAGAGGGAATACTTTTGCATTCATATCACAGTGTAGCAGAAACATCATTTAGAAGTTTTAACACTTATTAATACTATGTTTAAGACAATTATAAGCTCCAGCAAACAAAAAACAAAGATCCAGGAGAAGAGTAAAGTTACTCAGTTAGAAGCTCAACTAAAACAGTTATACTCATATGGTAATTTCATAATTTGTTTTAATATGTTAGCTAGAATAAAGTCTTACATAAATGCATGAGAAATACGTTCAGAACAAGGACAGGAATATAGAGTTATACTCCAAGTATAAAGCAAATGAAATGACTATGAATCCGTTAGTCATAGTTTTCCCATTTCTCTTGTTAAATAGACTCATATATGTGCTCTCAGAATCTAATTATTATCTTAGAATTTTACTTGATCACACTAATTTTAGTAGAATACTTATCATATAGGATTTTAACATAAAAATACATAAAAGTACTAAAGATACTTGTTAAGGAAGTCATATACAAAAAAACAAAACTATGCTCTAAGAGACTCAAACATTTTAAAACAAGTAATTAGATATTAGAGCTAATCCACTCAGATAGTTTGAGAAGCCAGGGTAAAGGGATCTCTATTTATCTGGTACTTACTACATGCTAATTGTATAAGGCCCTCACAGCAGTTATCTAACTTATCAACTCATTTCAAAAACAGACATGTAGCCTTAAAGGGAGTACACAAATTGTCTAAAGTCACAGAACTAAAATTCATAAAAGGCAGAGTTAGAACATTACGAACTGCTACTCAATAGTTGTACAACTATTTGTTAACTTAGATAAGTTGCTTCCTTTCTGTTTGCCACAGTATCCTATTCTATAAATTAAAATTAATATTTTTCCTACCACAATGGGTTATTATAATAAGTAAAGCAATTAATAATTATAGAGCACTTAGAACGTAATAGTAGCACATAGTCAATTTAAGTGTATAGGTTCCTAGTTCAATGTTTGTTTCACTGCACCACCGAAAAAGTGAACACTGAATGCACATTAACACTAAGCAAATATTTGTACCACTAAATGATTATTTTATATAGATTTATTCATTGCCTGCTGCAAGATTGACTGTATTCCTGCACTTAATATTTTTTGGTTATTAACTTCATCAATTATAAGGTGATGAATACTACATGTCAAAACTGGTGTAATATTATTTTGCTATTTTAACACTAAATATAAGTCACTCATTCTTCTAAGCAATGTGCAGAAAATGACAATGAGTAATTTAAGTATGAACTTTTAAAAAGCCAGAAAGCCATGTTATATCATCAATATATTAAGAGAATTCAAATAAATAAGTTTCAAAATTAGTTGGAGAATTGAGATACTAACACTGTCTAATTGAACATTTGGCAGTAATGGAAATGTTCATTTCCTACTCTATCCAGCACAAGAGCGACAAGCCAAATAACTATTGGGCACTTGAAATGCGGGCATTGTGACTAAGGGATTGCATTTTGGATATTTTATCATTTAATAATCAAAATACAAATAACTACACGTTATTAGCACAGCTCTAGACAGGAAGCAAGGGAGAGCTGATGCCACCCTGGAGGCCACAGAGCCACAGAAGCAGGATAGATCCTTGGTCATCAATTTCTGTGGAAAGAAAGTGACCTTCTGAACCTAAGAAAGAAAAGGGTTGGCAGATTGGGAAAATGAAATTTACAGAAGCCTCAGCTGAGAGTCTTTGATCCATATTGGGTGTGCTAAAAAGTGGAAAATTTACATAAAAACCTCAACTTCCACATTCTCTGAAAAAAAAAATAGAAAATATATAGAGCAAATTAATTAACCTCTCTGAGACTATTTTCTTCAGCTATAAAGTGCAGAAGGTGGATAAAAAGACATTATCTCACCCTGAAAGTCTACTTTATGATTGCACATTATTCTGTTAGACATATTACTTTTTAAATTATATTTGTTTCGCACAGTTGTTTATAGCAATTGTCTAGTAACTCCAAGGTCACACCTTCTGTCCTCAGAAAGTATCAGACTGTTGACTAGCCAACCGTCTCACAAATATTTGCCTTGCTTATGGGGAAAATCAGAAGTATAAATATATGTTTCTGCTGAGAAAGTAAAGGAGCAGATCTCTTTCACTGTGGTTATTGTAATCTCATATATATCTATATCTATCTATCTATATATATATATATATATATGATACAAAATAAGTTGGACTATTGCAGATGGCATTGCCTAAATGAACTTGACTTTGTCATAAAACATATAATTAATTTTTCAAATAACTGTTTACAACCCTAAAGCTGTACAAGTATATTAGGTTATCTTGGAATAAATTCTTCCTCTGATGTAGTGCCCTAGAATACTCTATTTGTCTTATGTAGATGCACATTTTACCTGAAAACAGTAGTTTATTTACTAAGTCTGCTGCTGTAATACCAGGAAGACATGTATTTGACAATAGATATTTAGATAATAAATGGACTTTATTTTCAAGGTGTTTATTCTTTCTGATTACTGATTTATAATAATGATTTGCAAATGCTTATTCAAGAGCTCCATGGAATTTAGAAATAATACCTGCAAAATGCATAATAAGTATCAAATCTCAAATATAAAAAACACCTAAGTTTTATGTTGTTTGGTTTGCCTATATTTTTCTGTTAGGCTTTTAAAAATTTAGAGGTGTTAAAATAATTTGACCACTTCTCTGTTTTGGATAATTTAAGCCCTATATTTTTTTCTTTAGGATTACTTGGTTTTCTGAGAACTAAATCTTCCTTTGAAGTTATATAAATTCTATAAGGATTTAAAATACCACAGAATTGTCTTGGCCTTTTGGCTAAGATCAAGTGTAGTAAAATACCACAGATTGTCCACAGCATTATTTTAAAATGATTACAGCATAGATATATTTGGTAATGTATAGTATCAAGTAAATGAAGTAAATCATTAAAACATTCAAATCTATGCTGTAAAAATTTATCTTTCACCACCAATTTATTCTTGTGCACATAGATCTTTTTTTCTGATATTATTTATTGAAAAATGTTGTATTCTAAGCAACAGTGATTATTTCTGAACCATAAATATTTTAGATGCTAAGTTATTTTGTCACCTTAATCAGTTCTGACTTCATACTCCAACACTTATGCATAATATTTTGAAACAGTATCTGTTATAAAGTAATTGCCTAGAACTGGAAAAAAAGAAAATGTATGCTGCCTTTGCATAACTTCATATCTTCTTTTAATACTGTAATTTCATCAATTCCCTAGTCTTTATTTATATGTTATAAATTTCTTCGAAGAACTGTTAATTAGGAGTGAATATTTTAATGTGCATTTTCAAGTATTAGTATTTTTGCTAGGTCAGTCAATGCTAGAATAATGTCCAACCCATCTATATTCTATAATTCTAGATTTTAAAAAATCAAGAAATATTAAGGCATCATTATTATTCACAATAATAATCTAGGGAAGATTAAGAAATCAAAGTTAAGACTAAGAAAAGTAGAAAAAGAAAACTAAACACATTAAAGACAGAAAAAAGACTTACTTGCTTTGAAAAGCAAGAAAAGTTTTGAGGGATAATTGTCATTGATGTCAGACTTTGAGTAACAAATAGGATTTTGATAAAGAAGGGACATAGATCAAGAGGGTAGATTAAATTTAATGTCTAGATATTTTAAATAATGGCTGGATTTAACTGTAGGAAATAGATACTGAAGGTTTCTAATTTACAGGAACATGGATTATGTTTTCTTAACTGTTATTAAGAGTCTAGTCCTCAAACTTTAGCAAACAGCAGAATTACCTGAAGACTCTTTGAATCACATCATCTGGCCTCACCCCAGTGTTTCTGATTCAGGGCTTCTGAATTTGCTTTTCTGACTAGTTCCCAGATGATACTGACATTTGTGGATTGAGACTGTTATGGGTGATCTAGAGTAAAACTTTTCCCTTGATAGTTTTCTCCTGCCTTCCAGGTAAGGGGATCAAATAATATTAAACTTTTTTTTTTTTTTCTATTAGCAGGTAACTCGTATATTGAAACTCTCTAGGATGACAAACCCTGGAGGAAATATATACAAATTCACAAAATTAAACCTTTAATCAAGTAAATAAATGATAGTAACTGCAGTAAGAAATGCTAGAAACTATAATACTATTCTACCTGTATCATCAGATGTCAGAAGACAGAATTCGTGCAGATGGTTTAAAAAAAGAGTGTTTAATGAAGAGATAGTTATAGATGCATGGACACAGTTGAGGTGGTGGAAGCCAATGCCACAACTAGGTGTCAAGGGTAAAGTGGAAACTATTGCCAGAGTCTGTGAAGAGCTGGAGTATGAGACAGGAGCTGGTCCTGGAAAGGAGTTGGAGTTTTCTTTGAGGGATGCAGTTGCTATCAGAGAAGTGCTGAAGCTGGGAAGGGGTAGAAAGAAATGCCCCAGCATCTCTGTTCCTTTGTACTCCAGTCTTCTGTTG